>CM053599.1:199975345-199992993 GCA_028646575.1 Pseudocheirus occidentalis
ACAAGCTTCTCGCCACCGGCTCCACGTGAACATTCTCAGAGCCACTTAAGCAAAGGGGCTAGGGACAAGAAAGAGCTTCAGATTCCCATTACACATACACACTCAATTGGGTATCTTACCTTACAGGAAAATAGAGGAGTAGGGGATAAGAGGGGGATGATAGAAGGGAGGGCAGATTGGGGGAGAGGGTAGTTAGAAGCAAATATTTTTGAAATGGGATAGGTTCAAAGAAGAAAATAGAATAAGTGTGGGGGGGCAGAACAGGTTGGAAGGAAATATAGTAAGTCTTTCACAATATAACAATCATGGAAATGATTTGGGTAACTACACATGTCCAACCTGTATTGAATTGCATATCTTCCCAATGGGGGCAGGTGAGGAGGGAATAAAGAAAAAATCTGGAACTCAAAGTTTTAAAAATCAATGTTTAAAAAAATTGTTTTTCTTTCACACGCAACTGGGAAATAAGATATACAGGCACTGGGGTATAGAAATCCATTTTGCCCTACTAGAAAGTTGGGGGAGGGGAGATGATGAGGGAGGATGTAAGAAAGAACAGATTGGGGGAAGGGGTAGTCAGTTGGGTCGCTATTTTGGGTTGAGGGTAGGGAAAAGACGGGGAGAAAAATTTGTAACTCAAAATGTTGTGGAAATGAATGTGAAAAAATAAAAATAAATAAATTTATTTAAAAATTATATTGAATAAAAGTCTATGGAAGCATAGACTAAAAATTAATTTGAAACTAAATAATCTAATGCTAAAGAATGAGTGGGTGAAAGAAATCATAGAAACAATCAATAATTTCATTAAAGAGAATGATAACAATGAAACAACATAGCAAAATTTAGGAGATGCAGGCAAAGTAGTACTTAAAGGAAATTTTATATTGTGAAAGGTTTACATCAATAAATAGAGAAATAACAGATCAAGAAATTGGGCCTGTGATTTTTAAAGACTAGATAAAGAAGGAATTAAAACTTCCCAATTAAACACCAAATTAGAAATTCTGAAAATCAAGGAGAGATTAATAAAATTGAAAGTAAAAAAGCCATTGAATTATTTTTTTAAAAAAAATCTAAGAGTTGTCTGTATAAAAAAACTAGATAAACCAGTGGTTAAACTCATTAAAAAAAAGAAATAAGAAAACCAAATTGCTAGTCTCAAAAATTAAAAGAGAAAGGGAAACTATATTGTGCAGTGAATAGAATATCTGCCCTGGAGTCAGGAGGACCTGAGTTCAAATTCGACCTCAGACAATGAACACTTACTAGCTGTGTGACCTTGGGCTAGTTATTTAACCCCCATATCCCTGCCTTTCCCCCTCCAAAAAGACAAAAAAATGAAAAGAATGAATATGCCACCAATGAAGAAGAAATTAAAGCAATTATTAGGAACTATTTTGCCTAATTATAAGCCAACAAATCTAACAATCTAAGCAAAATGAATGAATGTTTACAAAAATATGAATTGTCCAGGTTAACAGAAGAGAAAACATAATATTTAAATAACCCTATGGGCAGAAAGGCTGAAATCAAAGGAGCCATAAATGAACTCCCTAAGAAAAAGTCCCCAGGACTAAATGGATACACAAGTGAATTCTAGCAAACATTTAAAGAACAATTAATCCCAATACTAGATAACCTATTTGGGAAAATAGGTAAAGAAGGAGTCCCATCAAATTCCTTTTGTGACACAAATATGGTGCTGATACCTAAATCAAGAAGAGTCAAAACAGAGAAAGAACATTATAGACCAATTTTCCTAATGAATATTGATGCAAAAAATTTAAATAAAATGCTAGCAAGGTGATCACAGCAATCTATCACAAAGATCATATAAGATCAGGTAGAATTCATACCAGGAATACAGGGCTGGTTCAACATCTGAAAAACTGTAAACATAAATGACTATATCAAAACCAACAAAAATCATAATTTTATTAATGGATGCAAAACACCTTTTTTTTTTAACAAAATGCAACACTTATTTCTATTAAAAGCATGAGAAAGAGGAAGAATCAATGGAATCTTTCATAAAATAATAAGTAGTATCTATCTAAAACCAAAAGCAGGTATTATCTGTAGCAAGGATAGGCTTGAACCCTTCCCAATAAGTGTGAAGCAAGGATGTCCATTATCTCTGCTATTATTCAACAATATATTAGAAATGCTGTCTATAGCAATAAGACAAGAAAAAGACAATAAAGGAATAAAAATAGGCAATGAGAAAAAACTAACACCCTTTGTAGATAATATGATAATATATTTAGATAATTCTAAAGAATCAACTAAAAACTAGCTGAAATAATTACTTTAGCAAAGTTGCAGAATATAAGATAAACCTGCATAAATCACCAATATTTCTATATACTACCAACAAAGTTTAGCTGAAAGATAGAAAGACAAATTCCATTTAAAATAACTGCAGACAACATGAAATACTTGAAAGTCTGCCTGCCTAAACAAAAACAGAAACTGTATGAATGCATTTACAAAACACTTTTCTGACAAATGAAATCAGATCTAAATATATGGAGAAATATTAATTTCTTATAGGTAGGTTGAGTCAATAAAATAAAAATGACAATTCTACCTAAATTAATGTAGTTATTCAGGACCATACTAATCAAACTACCAAAAATTATTTTATAGAAGTAGAAAAAATAATTTAAAAAATTCAGCTAGAAGGACAGAAGCTCAAGAATATCAAAAGAATGGTTTTAAAAAATGTAAAGGAAGGTAGTCTAGCAGAACCAGAAGTCAAACTCTATTATAAAGTGGTAATCATTGAAACAATTTGGTACTATCTAAGAATAAAGTAGTGGATAAAGTGGAATAGATGACTACACTTTACAAGGTGGGAAATTACTGTAGCAATCTAATGTTTAAGAGAACTTCAAATCCATGCTTATAGGGTAAAAAAATAAATATTCACAAAATGATATTTACAAAATAAAAAATAAATATTTACAAAATTGCTGGGAAAACTGGCAAAGCAATTTGGCAGAGACCAACATCTAACACTGTATACCAACATAAGGTCAAAATGGGCACATGGTTTAGATATAAAGGGTGATATCATAAGCAAATTAAGGGACCATGGAATATTTTACCTGTCATATCTATAAATAAGGGAAGAATTTATGACCTAACAAGCGATAGAGAACACTATTGGATATAAAATGAATTATTATTATTATTGTTATTACATTAAATTTAAATGGTTTTGCACAAACAAAACCAATGCAGCCAAGAATAAAAGAAAAGCAGGAATTTATGGGTGGGAGGGCAGGGATTTTGTTGCAAGTTTTGTTGCAAGGCCCCATTTCTCAAATATATGGAGAACTAAATCAATTTTATAAGAACATGAGTCTTTCCCACTTGATAAATGTCGAAGGATATGAATAGGCAATTTTCCAAAGAAAGTCAAAGTTATCTATAGTCATGTGAAAAAAATGTTCTAAATCACTATTGAGTAGAGAAACGCAAATTAAAACAACTCTGAGGTACGACCTCATATCTATCAGATTGGCTAACATGACAGAAAAGAAAAATGTCAAATGTTGGAAAAGATGTTGAAAAATCAGTACACTAATGGACTGTTGGTGGAGCTGTAAACTGATCCAATCGTACTGGGGAACAATTTGGAACTATGTCCAAAGAGCTATAAAACTGCATACCTTCAACCTAGCAATACCTCTATTAGGTCTGTATCTCAAAGAAATACTATATGTTAAAAAAAAAAAGCAGATATTTTTGTAGTGTCAAAAAATTGGAAATTAAGGTATTACCTCTCAGGAATGAATGAACAACTTGTGTATGATTGTGATAGAATAGTATTGGGCCATAAGAAAAGATGAGCAGGATGCTTTCAGAAAAACCCAGGAAGGCTGATATGCACTGATGCAAAGTGAAGTGAGTAGAACCAAGAGAACATTGAACACAGTAACAACAATATTGTACAATGAGTACATATTAACAATGTAGATGTTCTGAGTCATACAATGATGCAAGAAATTCCAAAGGACTTAAAATGAAAAAATGCTGTCCATCTCCAGAAAAATAACCAGTGGAGTCTGAACGCAAATCGAAGCATGCTTTTAAAAAAAATTTCATTTTTCTTAGAGGGTTTTTTTTGTCTTTGTCTTCTTTTGCAACGTGGCTAATATGGAAATATATTTTGCATGACTTCACATGCATAATCTACATCAAATTGCTTTACCTCTTCAAGGCAGGGGTGGGGGCTAGGGAAGGGAGGACAGAATTTGAAACTCAAATAATTTTTAAATAAATGTTAAATTTTTTTACATGCAATGAGAAAAAATAAGAATGAGAAAACAATTTTGGGGGATCTCAAAGAGCTCTCATCCACATAGGTCATATCTGTTGATATTTACCACATTAAACCATTTTAGCATTAGTATGAAAATAGTGTTAGCTTCAAGTATCCCATGAAAGGATCTCAAGGACCTTCAGGGGTTCCCAATCACACTTTGAGAACCACTGTCCTGAACCATTCAGTTTGCTCTAGGATAGAGAGGGACAAAGATCTGAGCTGGATTATGTATTGCTATTCTTTCAATAATTTTTCTTAGACTTCAGTGTTCTTATTAATCTTCTAAATTAATTTTTTAAAAGAAAATCACTGGGCTATTGAAAAGAGAAAAAAAGAACTTAATGGAGGGTATTGTTTTTCCTGGAAGCTTAATCAAGTACTGATAAGTTTTCTTTCATTCAGATAAATCTGAAAAATAATTTAGGTTGGAGAAATATTTCTTTTTTAAACATTTTCCTTTTTAAAAGGCATCCTTAATACACTTTTGTATTCCATATTACTCATAAATCGTGTGATCATTTTCTTCTAAACCTATAAATTTATTGTTTGAGATTAAAAGAAGGGAAACTATTTCATGGGAGAAAAGATTTCTCCATTTTGCTCTATTGTGAGAAGTCAAACACTTAAGAGATTAGGAGTTATAATTTTAAACAACTGGAGCAGCTAGTTGTCCCAGTGGACAGAGCAGTGGCTGTAGAGTCAGGAGGGCCTGAGTTCAAATCCAACCTCAAACACTTACTAGCTGTGTGACTCTGGCCAAGTCCCTTGACCCTAATTGTCTCTGTCTGTCTCCCCACCACCCCCCGAAAAGAAAAGCTAAGCAGACATTTTGGGCATCAAAGAACATATATGCTATACAAATGCACACATATCCAGCTCTTTATGCAGATATTCTGGGACTTCCTTGAATAACCATTGTGTATGTATTTGGTTTTGAAGTTTGGTATGTATATGAGCATAGTTTAGTACATGCTCATAATTTATTATAATAACTTAGAAATTCAGAAACATAGTTTTTCTTTCATAAAAACAATTGTATTCAAATACTTTCATAATAAACAGGCTTACATGTAAATTTAGTTTTCTAATGAAATTAAAAAAAAACTATAGTGGTCTATGTACTATAGAGTGGCATCACCAAGTACTATAACATATTGCAGTTAAAAAAAACCCTTTATCCTATAATCAAAATCATGCTGGTACATGTGCTTCTTACATGAAGAGAGAGACTGTTTAAGATTTCTGTAAAGTCAACAGTTCTGTACACATTTCAAGCAGTTTCCTGTACACATTCCCACTAAAACATTTAGGACATTTCTAATTTACACATACCATATGCCTGAATACCCAAGTAAATACCACCCTCCAAAATATTTATGTAAAAATAAATAGTGTATCAGCAGAAAACATGCACTCAGAAGTGAGACCTGATGTTTTATGACTTTATTCCAAGCCTCTATATATAACATGTTCACAAAGCAGCATTTTCCTTTGGGGAAAAAGTCATAATTTCACCAAAGGACAACTATTAAGAAATCATTCCCTGAAACAGCACTGTTAGAACTGTAGTTTTAAAAGAAAAGCTAATCTCTGCATAAGCAGTATAGTGGGTAGAGGTGAAGCTCTGAATCAGGAGACCAGATTTAAAGTCCTGGCTCTGTGTGAGCAAAGGAAGGTCCGTTAACCTCTTAGTATTACTCTACGTAACTCTTTAAGGCAAATGAGTTGCCTTTGTGCACTGGCAGCCAGAGCTTTCACTCTGGAAGCTACCATATACTTATGAAATCACAAATCCAGACTCAAATTTCTGCATGAGTATAATATTCAAATTCATCAAATGCTTCTTCTCTTATACTCTTCACTGACCAGGCGTTACTAGAATAGTTACAAGTATGTGTGTGTGTGTGTGTGTGTGTGTGTGTATGTGTGTGTGCGCGTGTGTCCCCATTAGATGGAGAGCACCTTGGGAGCAGACACTATCTTTTACATTTCTCTTTGCCACATGCACACACATATGTACGTATGTATATATACACACACTATAATATATTTGTTATATGACACATTATTTATACATATATTTATTCCTATGTAGATCATTGTTCGTATAGGGAATTAACATTAAGTATAGGGAAGGAGTGGGGTGGAGTAAACATTTCTATAGCACCCAGTATAGCCAAGCATTGGTGCTAAGTGTCTAAGACCAGATTAAACCCAGGTCTTTACAGCTCAGGTCGAGTACTCTAACAAGGCTGTAAGAATGTGGATGAGCTATTTATTTAGTGAAGTTATAGTCTGATTAGCGTGAATACTTTCTCTACTAATTCAGATTTAAGTCTCCCCTGACCACATCCAGAATGATTTTCTCCCTGCCTTTCTATACATCTTCCGCAGAAGACCTACCCCATATACTAGAGGTCTTTCTCTAGTTCTGTTAGTATCCGGGGGATACCTACAAAGCACTCCGCCTGGTGCTCTATTGTTTCTCATCTGTAACACACCACCACTCCCCTGCATTCTTTCAGTCACATAAGCCCTCAATTACGGCTTTTATACCACTTGTTGTTTACGAGTCAGTTTTCATAACATGTTTCAGTCTTCTTACAACTTCTTTCAGACTTCTCACAGTTGCCTTCATCTTCCCATTGCCCTTCAGGTTATTTGTAAATTTACTTGTAAATTCAATCCTTTGAAGTTCATGTAGTACTATGATTTACAGCCATATCATGCCATTTGGAGATGATTGGTATTAAAGAGATGGGTTTTGGGGGTACTGAGCAGTTGGGCATTATTAAAATCAGTGCACAGTTTCCCAAAATGAATTCAATTCACCCTTTCCTAATCCCCTTAATACTAGTGCCTTCTCTCTGTTGGTTATTTACAGTTTATCCTGCACATAGCTATTTATATACTATCTCCCCCATTGGAGAGAGAACATCTTGTGAGCAGAGACTGTCATTTACATATCTTTGTTCCCCCAACACTAAGCACAGTGCCCAGCATATAAATAAATATTTATTGACTGAATTTATTGACTATTTCCTCCTCCTCTTCTTCCTCTTCTTCCTCCTCCTCCTCCTCTTCCTCTTCTTCCTCCTCCTCCTAAGTACTAGGACCATCTATTTTTTTATCTCTAGTATCTATCTAGGATATGTAAATACCGACAGATTATCTCAATGGGCCATCCAACTGGGTATCCCAGTATGGGCACCAGTTATTTTTCATGTGCTTTGTTTTCCCAGTATAAAAGGTTATACTTATTTCTTTCACATCATAATGGATTTTGCTTAGATGGTTTTGTAATGATCCTGGGTTTGTTTTAATTTGTACAATTAATGGGCAGGAAGCTTGCCATCGCTAGAGGAGCTTTCTTTGGTTTGGACTCTGTCCAGGACATTTTACATAACGTTAATGAATGTCTTGGATTAAGTATGTCTCTTCTCTTGGTATTATACCACATTTGATGTCAATATTCATCAAATCATTGAACAAGGCTATCTCTACTGTAAATATCTGTCACCAAGTTTTGTATAATTGCAGTGTACATTTTGATGTCCCTTTGTTGATTATTCACAGATACATTCAAGTGAGTGAAGTGCTTTTTCTTAAATCAATAAATAATAGACACAGTAGGTTTTTGTACTCCCTACACCTTTCTGTTAATTGTGTTTTTCTGCAGGAAACAATTTGTGAGATCTTACCTTTCTTATGTTTTCATCAAGGGCATCATCATTGTGACCTCAATCACTTGTTACCTATGATCTTGGGAAAGTACTTAACACTTAGCACTTTGGAGAGTTAATGTCTTAGAGCCTCAATTTTCACATGAATGGACTTAAATATATAATTATAATAATAATAATAAATCCTAGATGATTCCTAAGTTCCCTTCCAACTTTGAATCCCCTCCCCTTCCCTCTCCCTTCCCCTCTCCTCTCCTCTCCTCTCTATATCCTTTCTCCCTCTTTTCCTTCTTTCCTCTCCTCCTCCTCTTTTCTCTCTATCTCTATCTCTATGTCCATCTCTCTCTCCTCTCTTTCCCTCTATGTCCTTCTTGCCAACTTTCATATATAGAGGACTTTAAAGAAGGGAAGATTCTTTTTTTTCCAAAGAAAAAGTAAAGTTTATTGAAAGTTCAAGTTCGCCATTGTGGGTGCTAGGCCATTTCACGGTGCTCTCACAGAATGCTATGGCACTTTAAGGCGCTCTCACACCCAAGAAGGGAAGATTCTACAAAAATAAAAAAGATGTTGAATAGTACTATTATCTGAACAGTACTATTATCCCAAAGAGGCAACTAAAGTGGTGTCAGCAACACTGATCTATGTCAAGTTAGCAAGCAATATTTATTTAGTGCCTACTATGTTCTAAGCACTATGCCAAATGTTGGTGATACCAGGGGAAAAGGCAGAAACAGTCCCTGCTCTCAAGAAACATACACTCTAATGAGGTGGGCAATATGCAAACACCTATATACAAAGCAAGATATATACAGGATGAATAGGAAATAATCAATACAAGGAAGGCACTAGAATTAAGAGGAGTCAGGAATTGATTCTTTCAAAAGATAGGATTTTAATTGGGACTTAAAGGAATCCAGGGAAGTCAAAAGAGGGAGTTAAGTAGGGTGAGCATTCCAGGCAAGGGACACAACTTGTTTATGGAACATCTAGGAGGCCAGTGTCACCGAACTGAAGAGAACATAACATGGAATAAGACTGGAAAGGTTGAAGAAGAGAGGAGAGGAGAAAAGGAGGAGGAGAAGGAGACAGAGAGAGAGAGAGAGAGAGAGAGAGAGAGGGAGAGAGAGATATTTAGCTCTTCTTGTCAACTTTTTTATGTGTCTTTGACATTTCACATCAGGTATAGAACTGGTAGACTCCAAATATGGTAGTCTCACTATGATTGCCAATGAAAAGAGATCACCATAACAACATTGATTCACTGTCATGTGGACTTGTGCTTTTGGTTTCAGCTATAAATGCTCTTGGGATAATGTGTCTTAGATGGACCCCATGCCAAGCTCTCTTGCAGGTTCATTTTCTTCTCAACAACTTTTCACTACATTGTGAGAAGATATTATTCATAGTATGCTGGCATGTTTTACAAATAAGCTTGTACTCTCAAAAAATGTTGCTCTTGGCTGTCATTCTCCCCACTTGGCATGTCTCTCTACTTGGCTAGCTAAAGTGGTTTTGTCCTCTTCTCTGGCAACCATTTAGCACTGGTTAATACTAATCTAAGAAACTTCTATGGAGGCAGCATCATTATTTTTGTATATTTCATAAATTTCATTAAAATTTCATAAATTTTCACATTACAGTTATGTGACCATGGGCAAGTCATTTGACTTCTTTCTGCCTTGGTGCTCTTTTCCCTTCTGTAAAATGGTGATGGTAATATCTATAAGAACTGTTTCATAGGATTTTGAGTTTCTAATGAGATGATATTATATGTAAAGCATTTTGAAAATGTTAACATGAAATACATGTTACAAAAATAGTTATTATTATTATTATTAACAAACCATACTGGGTTGGAAGTGTTTTAATTGCATTCAGTATAATTTTCTCCTCTTTATTATTCATTCTAATTTAGTATTTATTTTGATCTTTGCTTTCACCAGTCAGTGATCTGACTGCATAGAAACAACTGATTCTGAAATGGCTACTATGTCTATAATCACTTGTTTCTCATCTGTTACTGAGAATCAGTTTCTTTTCTTAGTGATATCATTTGCTTCTCGTCATCTCCAGCACCTTCTGTCTTTACTGTTGAAGAAAATATTGAAGATGTACAGGTGTAAAGATTCTGAGCAACCTAGAAACCTTTGGACCCTTTCGTTTCCTGATTCCAAATCTTTTTTCTAGCAGAATTTTCACTTTTTTCCCCTTAGGGTCAACCTCATGTGAAAGTGTAAGCGCCATGATATAATTTAATCCTGATTGATCTGACTGAGTTCTACATATGATTTCTCTATGCCTCTATCATCTGCAAAGATGTTGGCACATAAGTTGAAATTTTCTTCATGGTTGTCATTGCAATGTGAGATGGCAAGGCATACCATGAAATGATCTTTCTTATGGTCATTTGCAGAACTATGAAACCAGTTCTATCAATTACTTTATTCACACATCTGAGAAGAACTTGTGAGCTACCCTCCCAATGAACTGTAACCTCTTTGTCTTCTGCTTTCATTTCTGATGAAACTGTCCATATGAATGTGAGTTCCTCTACTAATGTTACCTTGGTCATTGGACCAAGATTGGTCCAATTGGACAAAGATTGCGTGTTTAGAGTATCAGTGTTTGGAGAAGGTCTAAAAGTGGTGCTTCCTTAGCCACCTTTTTATCTGTCAGTTCTGTGGAAGCAGAAGGAATTGGAAATAATTTTTTGTTTTCATTGTTTGCATGAGTTGGTATGGCCTCAAAATATCATCACAAGGTGAAAAACTGTGATGTAAAATGACCACACTTAGCTAAGCTGGTTATAGAATCATAAGACCATAACTGTAAAGCTGAAAGGAAACTTAGTAGCCTTTTAATTCAACCCCCTCATTTTACATTTGAGGAATTATGGAATCACAAAATTTGGAAGGGACCTCAGTGGTCATCTACTTCAACTCAGGCAGGAAGTCTACACCCCCACCATAATACAGTGACAAGTATTTGTTAAGATTGCTTGAAGACAGCAGACATAGTCTATCATTAGGTGTGTGCTCAAAGCCTTTTAAGTTTGGTAGTACCTCTCAATGGGTGGCACAGCTTTTGAGAACCCAGGCATCTAAGTAAGACAGTGGTTTCAACTCAAATAAAAACAGGAGCCACTAAGCCTTACATAAGGAGCTCTCCCAGGCATATTGAGTTAGAAAACCACTTATTAACATCACCCATGTTTTACTGTATTTTCATTTATTTTGTTAAATATTTCCCAATTACATTTAAATTTGGTTGGGCAAGCTTTTTTGACACCTCTGAGGGAGGATTTTTTTGAGGTCTGATTAGGTTCTTAGTAAATTTAAGAAGTAATTGAACAATAATTTTTATATGTAGAGCAATAGATAAAATGAAAGGAGCAACTGAACTTAGAATCAGAACACTTCAGATAAGCCACTTAGCCACTCTGATAGCTTCCTCACCTGTAAAATGATAAGTTGCACGAAATTTCCTCTAGGGTTCTTGCTGTTCTAATTCCTATAAAACTTATGCTTTCAAAAAGTGATTTCTCATTGATTATGACATTTTTTAATGCAGCAGAAATCTCATGAAGGAGGGTATTATCTCCAGAATTAATTTTTCTAAAAACACTAACCAGATCTTGTGGGTGTGCCAATGAAACAATTATTTTTTAAATCAGCAGACAGGGTTGGAATCTCGGCAAGAGTTTATTTTAAATTTTCTTAGGAGCTGAGGAAGCCAAGAAATAATATATGACAGCTCATGATGGTTAATTTTGACTTGCAAAGAGTATCTACTAAAGCTAAGAAACTAAGAAATCTCTGGTGGTGAAGGGAGAACTCAGAGTAATGAAATCACAAACCCTCCAAGCATTGTCATGCTTAATTTCCAACTTCAAGCATGCAATGCACAGCACATTGTAACACAACCGAATCCAAATCAAATGCTGATTTGCATATGCTAAAAGGAGCTGAGGATGGAAGGAAGTATGACAGGTATGCCATTTTATAATGAGGTCAAGGGAAGTTTAATGCCTTAACTTACTGAGAAAGGCACTTACAACGTAAGCACTCTCTCTCTTTGTCTCTGACTTTATGCCCCGCTAGGTATTAGTTCTGGGAAAAACTCTGACTACAACTCATGCCTTTTGAAGTGTCCAGAGATGTGGATAAAAGGGGTATCCCAGATCCCATGCAGACACTCAAAGTAACAATCAATAGAAATATACATTAACTGTCGTGTCTCTCCTCTAGACAAGGAGATTAAGTGTTGGCTGGCTGAAATGGGTTTTTGGCTTTTTTTCCCTTCTGTGTGTATATACACTATATGAACATATAAAATACAAAAATATACACATGCAGACATAATGTATAAATATATGCCTAAATATACACACACAGCTATGTCTGTCTGTCTGTCTGTCTATCTATCTATCTGTCTATCTGTCATGTATCTATCCATCCATCCATCTATCATCTATCTATCCATCCATCCATCCATCCATCTATCAATAGATAGATAGATAAATATATATGTGCATATCTCCTCACATATGTATATGTGGTATAACACACATGTGTGTATGTGCTATATCTAAAATAAAACATATTTTAAAATTCTTGTATGGGATCCAAGAGGACAATTTTGCCTGCACCATGAAGACCTAGATAGGAACAATAATAAGGGATTTTTCCAGAGTAAATTCTTGATGGAGAAGAGTGATTTGACAAAATCAAACCTGGTCCTTATAAGTTGAGAACCTTGGGGCCTCGGACCACAAGTTACAAGTGAATATCTCAGTAAGTTAAGATATTCTTTTTGTCTTGGATTTGTTACAGAATTAAATGATCGGATAGGGACTGAGGAAGAGATATGCAGACGTAAAGATGAAAGAGATTGAGACAGATAAACATAGACATAGACATATAGAGGTAGAGATAAAGAGAGGTGCAGAAGGGCATTTATTTACCCAACAGAGAATGGTACAAATGTGCAGGATCACAAGGAACCCACAAACAATACAAAAAACAAAAACAAATTATATTTATTTAAAAGCAATCATCACAATTCTCTTTCTGACACATATTACTTTCCCCCCAAGTTCTAGACTACTCTAGGCAAAGAGCACAATTTTGTGCTTTGGACTCTTCCTGGAAGGGTGCTTGGGAATGCTGGCTATGTAAATCCTTGACATCTCTCTTTTCACAGGGATACATAAAGTCACCCCATACCAATACCTCCTCCTCCAAATCTATTAATTGTGTTGTCCTACACTTTGGAACCGTCCTCAAAGGGAAATATACATTGGCTGCACTAGACAGGAAATACCCCAATATTCTTTCTCTTTCTCTTTAACAATATCCTGGGGATGACTTGGGCTTCTCAGGAAAGGAAGGGCACTTGGAAGTGCTAGGTAGGCATGCCCTCTTTGGGGGAAGGGTGATGGAGTGGAAAAAGTGCTGGATTTTTAATTAGACAGTCAGGGTTGAAATCCTAACTCTGCCACTTATTACCTTTGTGATCTTGGGCAAATCTGCACACTTCTTTGGGCTTCAGTTTTCTCATGTAAAAGAGGAAGTTGGATTCAATTTAACAGCTGTCAAGGCCCTTTCCAGCTCTAAATCTATGATCATTTAATCCCTTCATATCAATCACTACATCCCTCTTCCCTTAGCTCACAGCAATCATTGAGGACAACGTTCAGATCTGTCCCACTTCAAATGATTTCGTTGCTACAACTACTTCATGCATATATGCATATGGGGACATGTGCAAAATTGTTTTCTTTCACCAAGAATCAACAGAAGTTCCCTCCTCTTAAAACTAAGACCAAATCCCTAAACTCTACAAAGTTTCAGGAGCAGCAATCTTCAGGAATCAAACTCTAGCAGAGTGTTGGTCTTCCAAAATTTACATTGTCCAGAAACTTTCCTCTAATGCCACAAGTGAGTATGTCTATTTCTGACAAATCTCTCTAGGAACTCTAGAGCCACTGCCCTGACTTTCCATCTTTGCAATTTAGCATGTCCACTCTCAAGTCTCTGATTTTTGCTCAGAAAAGAGAAAAAGAGAGAAAAAGCAACTAGAGTTTCAGGAACTTCCCTTTTGGATCACATTGGCATCAGCAAGCATTTATTAAGCATTTCTCATATTTGTGCTAAGGCACTGGGGATTCAAAACATTTCTGTTGCTGCAATGCCTTTGCCACAAGTTTGTCATATTTAATTCTTGGTGGTGTTTACCCCAGCCCCATCCCTACTAATGTACTCTCAGGATCTCCCCAGAAGAAAGATGGGAAAGAAGAAAGCAACCATGAATTTATCTGTGGACTTCCTTTTATATCCTAGTACAAAGGGATGACTCCTTCCAAAACAGTCTATCACACAATGTTGGGGAAAACTCTTTGGCCAGCCCTTCTCTGTAAAAACCACTTTCCGAGAGATTTTCCATATCTTTTATAGGCAGATACACATAAAAGTCCCACACAAAGATTCATCTCCCAGTCATTTCATCAAATTGATCACAGAATTTTCTTTATCTGCCTTGATTCATTACTTATTGCTTCATGCTGGATTTTAGGTCATTGAACAAAAAGAGATTTACATTAACACAACAAGAAGAAACTAAGGATACAATGGCACTTAGTTTCTTTGTATGGGTTCCCCTACATCTCCATTTGAAAATATGTCTGGTCTTCAGGACAGAATATGGTGAATTCATGATAATGTGTATGTTCTTCAGAAATTCACAAAGTCAGAAGAGTCTCAAATGCTGATGGATGGGAATTTTTATGCCTTTAGGTGATTAGGCAGCTGTGCTGGAGAAGCTAGGGCCAATCAGGTCCTGCGGAAAGTCTTGTCTCTTTTTAGGGGAAATTAGTTTCTAAGTATTAAGGAAAGAAGTTGGACCATGGGCTTACTTTGTAATGGACAATGTATTTAAGAGAAGCTGATTCAGTAAAACACTGGTCCTTGGTGGTAAGGTTCCAAAGATATCTAAATATTTAGAGCAGCCCATAAACTCCCCAGGTAAAACCTGAATCAGATTAAAATGTAATTGGGAAATGTTTATAAAGATACATAAAAAGGCAACGCAACATAGATAATGTTAATTTGTGGTTTTCTAAGTCAACAATGTGTCATATAAAGATCCATTTCTATTTGAGTTTAACACCACTATTCTAGAGGATGTTCCACCATTTCAATGTTTGTAAAACTTTTATGGAACCATCCTCCTCCCATGAGCAGTACTAAAGAGAAAAGGGGAAAAAGAAAAAAAAAATACAGCTTACCACTACCACCACCACCACCACCACCTTCACAAGTGACTATATTTAGAGGGTGCTGATGATCAGGAACAGCTCCAGCGAGATCAAGACCAAAGCACAGATATTTTTGTCTGTCAACAATTTTTTTTATCAGGCATATGTGTAGTAAAGTGGCTAAGTGGTTATAAGCCTCTTGTATCAACTTGTTCTGTGATCTAAGCAGATTCTGAATCTCTCCTTGTACCACCACCACTCAATATTCACTGGCTCACCTGCCAAAATCTCTCCTTCCCTGAGAGTCACATTAGGGGAACAACACAAAATATTTGACACCTTAGAAGCCTCTGTGGATAGGCTGTACCCTTCTTCTACAGGAGCTAAATAAGGAATATTGCTCACTGTCTTCCAGAAGCTCAGAATGATCACCAAGCCAACTAAAAGATATTCTTTCTGCAAGATCAATACATAGCCACTTTAGTTAGGTAGTGACAGTTTCACCTATAACATGCTATTAGAAAATAAGATGCCTCCCAGCAATACCACCCATTGATCCCCTAACCCCTTTCAGAGAAGGAGTTGTCATCCCATGGGAAAGGAGGCCTGCCAATTGAAGGGGAACTGCAGTACTTCTTCAGACTATATAGGACCCTCTTAGTGGGACGGACTTTCCAGCCACAGAAAAGTATAAGAAAATACTGGAAAGGGAGAGTCAAAATCAAGTTCAAAAACAATTAATTCTTATCAGATAAATCTCCCTGAAGACTGGTTCTCAGGAGACCACTAGCTTGGTGGTCTCTACCCAAAGTGGCACTGATTATACACAGACATGACTTCTGGGATGTTGGTCATGGAACAGGAGCAGTCAGATGCATCATGATACAGCTATTGATTGTTAGGCCCAAGCTTCTTACCTTGAAATGGGAAAGTGCCATTTTACTAGTTGGAAAAAGGTTGAAGACTATTTTGGTTATGTACAAGAAGCATTGTTTGGCAGAAAGAGCCTCCTTGTCTTTAGTTAGGAGAATTTCATGGTCCTATGCTGGGCAAAATCTGGTGTCACCACTTCAGTGTCCAAATTGGCATTGCACCCATTGCCCAACCTCTACTGTTCTCATAACAGCTCTAACCAAGTTGTTTAGCATACAATGCCTCTAATGGATGCTGACGTGCCCCACAAACAACTTTATGTAGTGGAAGGTTTCAGCAAAGTCCCTTCATTGGTCCTCATCCCAAAATGGAGAACTCAAATCACTTGCCCAGACCCACAGCTACTGCTCAGGGATTCATATAGATGAAGATCTTCCTTTTCCCAACACTCAAGGCCCTTTTACATGAAAATGATGCAACCTGGAGCTCAATTCACTTGAATGCCTGGACCCACATTCCCTAGGAGTTTTTCCTGTTATTGGATTAATGGTTGCTGCAATCTAGTCCCAGAGGGGATGAAGTTATTGGTCAAAGAGGAAAAATGGCATTCTAGAGGAATCAAGTACTTCTAGGAGAGGGCCCATTGAGCCCGAAGAGGAAATAAAAGTCTAGGATCTGAACTGGAGGCCTTAGTTTCTGTCATAGTCAGTACCTATTTGTGAGAGCACTAACAATGGGGGGAGGAGGGTGAAGGAGGCAAGCCGGTCAATTATGATTTGTAGTGTACCACTTACTTAATAATGGATGTCTTCTGTATTCTACCCAACTTATTAGAAGGACTATCTTTGGATAAAAAGTGATTGTATGACCCTGTATCACCTGTTGATAGAAAATAGGTACTAATAAATGGCAAATAGTACAGTGAGTGGTTGCTCTGGAGAATTTGGAGTTCCATACACTTAACAATGGCTTATTCTGGCCAGTCTTTGGTGTCTGCCAAAGATTCCACACAGCCTGATCTTTATGGGCACAGAGAGCTTCAGAAAAATGGAAGAAAAATGCAAGCAGGGCCATAAAGGTCCAAGAAAATAGATTACTGAACAGTCTACTTTTTTTCTAGTGTATAGTCTGTTTTGGGACTCACTTGAAAGAGGCAAACTTGTGGGTGGCTTGGTAAATGGGACCACCAGGATACTCAGGGAGGGACTGTGGATTCTTCAAAACTAAATAAGCTATTAGGTCTCTAGGCTGCCCTCTTAGATCTTGGGGAAGCTGGTAACAATAGCTTAGTTTTTTTTTACTGTTTCTGTTATCCTTTGGGTTTCTCCATTCACTATATTCCTCCAAGTTTGACTGAGTGTGTGTAAAGCCAATCAGCAGTAGATTCCTGAGAGAATGCTACTGTGAAGAGCTTTTAAGATTCAGATTACACAGTATTAGTCAACACTCTGTTTATTCCATTACAAATTGTTATTCAGTACAATGTTCACAGTTTCAACAG
>CM053599.1:199993493-200009567 GCA_028646575.1 Pseudocheirus occidentalis
AACAAGGTGGGGGAGGGATAGGAAGGAGAGACAGATGATCACTGTCACAATATGTCCACTACGAAGATGTCCTGTATAATCACACATCCACATCTGTATTGAATTGAGTGACCTTCCAGTGCAGGGTGGGTAACAAGGGAGGAATCAAAAGAATCTAGAATTTAAAGTTCTGCAGGACCTGCAACTAGGAATTAAGATATACAGGGGCCAGGATAGGGAGACCCTCCCTGCTCTACCAGAAAGTAAGAGAGCAGAGCAGGGAAGGGGCTTTACAGTGGGATTGCTGTTTTAGGGTTGGGGCAGGGGAAAGATGGGGAGAAAATTTGTAATTCAAAAATGTCACGAAAATGAATGATGTCAACAAGCAAACAAATTTAAAAAAGAAAAAGAAAGAAAACAGAGCTTATGGTGGCAGAGCTTCTTCTGAGAGCCAGCCAAAACTTCAGCTGAGAGCTTCTGAGAACCAGCCAGAGCTGCCACTGACTTCTGAGGGCCAACTGGAACTGCCAAAGAAGCATGACTGTGGTATCAGTACTTTGTCTGTCTATTTTGAGTCTATGTTAATTTCACAGGCAGAAAGTGAATTGATGAGGATGCCAGAAATATGTATGAATGTTATTGTGACTTTGTCAAGCCTTGTCTTTGCCGGAACAGAAACTGTGAAGGATTTGAGGTAGATTAGACACTGTGAGCTTCAATATGGAACAGGAACTGCAAGGAGAGCTGGACAAGGAATTGGGAGCTGTCTGCCTTTGAACGCCTGTGACAGTTGATTAGATATGGGCAGGAGCTGTGGCCATGGAAGAGGAAGCAAGGAAGCTGAGAGCCTGCCCTAAGTCAAGAGGAAAAGACTTCTCCTTGGGTATTTAATGCTGATTGATGAGATTGTAACTTACTTCTGACCTAGGGATGGATGGCTTTGTACTTTCCACTATTCTTTAAGAAGGTACTTAGTAGTGATGATATATTGTAATTTGGTTGTGACCTAGGGATGGATGGCCTTTGAACTTTGTGACTGACTAAGTGAATGTACTTTGTTTAAGAAGGAAGACTTTCTAGTTGAAGAGATTAAGACAGTGTGACCTAGGGGTGGACTTTGTGATTGAGTACATGAATGCACCTTCTTTAAAAGAGATGTATGTAGAGTTGTACTTTGTGATTGAATTAAGGATTTACTGAATGAAGGACTTACTAAATGAATGGTATCTTTTGCTTAAAACTATGTGACCACTTTGGTGAAAACTATGTGGCCACTTTAGTGATAAGTTGTGGAGTTACAACATTCTGAAGGCTGTACTTTGTTTATTGTGAATGTTTTGTCGTAGTTTGTTACTGAATAAATAGAGTTCACTGGACTGTGTAATCAAAACCTTGAAAAGCTGTTCAAGCAGCAGTCCTCTGGAAAGGTGTTTGTGCTTGGCTTTACAATTGCATGGCATAGTTTAGGTAACTCTAAGGGTTTTTATTTGGCCCTCCCCACAGTAACATGATGAGAAAGTGAAGAAAGGACCCACATATATACTAAGCTCATAATACCTCTTTCCTCCATCATCTGTCCTCTGCATCTTCCACTTAATGATCCAAAAGGGGCAGGGACTTTAGAGGTCAGGCTTTGGTTGGGCTACAAAGCGTTAGTTCTCTGCTGTTAAATTTCACTTAAAGTTTTACTAATAATCCCATGGATATTCTAATCAATTTCATGTTTTAAGAGCCATACCCAAGAAAGGGTATTATTGTTCTCTAACCAATTAACAATAGTGGTCTTAGTAACTTCCAGAGATCCTTCTCAATATAATCTTCTTTTTAAAAAATTAATCCATCAAGATTAACTTCATCTTCAAATATTTATTTATAAAATATATTCAAACATGGAAATATGGTCTTCAGTGTCCCAAGATCATGCCTAAATAAATCAGAGGCATTTTGGATAGAGTTGGACTCAAAGCCAGCAAGGTCCAAGTTCAAGTCCCATCTCTGACACACACACACAAGTCATTCAGCCGTTCAATGCTCTATGCAACTTTCAGACTACAAATTGCAGAGAGGATGCCCACCTCTACTGGAAGAAGTTTCCTAACCACGGAGCAGTACCAACAAAATCAAAGGTGCAGTCGTTATTCCCTAAATAAGAACCAACACAGGGACAGTTCCCTGAAGAAATTCCTGCCTTGCTGCATTCTCTTAACCCATGAAATAGAATACAAAGACTGCCTTCAAAACCTAGAAGGTGAGAAAAAGTGAACATTCAACATTGTCCATTGGGAATGAACATTTTCCCAGGTGTGCTTGGAGCTGTACAATTTACATTTGCAATGTCCTTCCTACTTCAAAAAGCCCCTTTAAGTCCATTACTGATCCATGAGAACCCAGTGTGGCTCCACGATTTTCAAAGTTCTAAGTCAGCACAGGCTTCACATGGAGGGATAATTGCAGGTGAGGAAAGACTCATTTCTGCTGTGACTTCTGTTAGCACATACAAAATAGACTTGAGCCTACCAGAAGCAGTTAAATGGGCAAGTCTATTTTTAAAACCTTAATTCAATATTTTGAAAAAATACAAAATTTTTGCCAAAATTATACCTTACAGCGAAAATTTCTCATGAAAGTTATCAAACTTTATATACAATGCAATAAAAAACAGCAACAACAATAAACCAGAGGTTGAGCCTGGAGTCATAGAAATGCACTCAGTGGATTAGCAAAATTCTTGGACAATGAATTTTGTAATTACATGTGCAGATTTTGCATTCAAATTATTTAAGAGGTACAAATCCTTGAATCTTTGCTTAGAAGCCTAAGACAGACAACGATGCCTGGAATTCCTTTAAGAAACATAATGGAAGGAGATTCATCTTCTAAGAAATAACTCTTTGTCCTTCCTTTTCCAAGTTGTTGATTCTTGATTCTCTCTTGCATACCTCTCATTTCTTTTCCCATTTTTTTTCTTCTGCCTTTCTTATTTGACTCTTAAATCCTTCCTGAGCTCCTCCAAGAAGGCTTTTTCCGTGAGTCAAAACATGAAAGTGATTCTAAAAAATGAAAAATAAGTGAAGGCAATAGTGTTAATCTTCCTTTTAGTCAAAGTAACATAAGAGACAACACTCCCTATGTTGAAATCCCTGATGTTCTAATAGGGGTAGCTAGGTGGTGCAGTGAATAGCACAAGCCCAAGTTCAAATCTGACCTCAGATACCTGACACACTTAGTAGCTGTGTGACCTTGGGCAAGTCACTTAACCCCATTTGCCTTTTCTTCCCTCCTCCAAAAAACCCCAACAAAAAAAGAAACATAATAGCACTTATTCTGTGTCACAAAATCCACCTTATTTTCAGTTGCTTCCCTACTAAGTTCTCCTGAGATTTTTTTTATCTCCTTAGTCTGATCATCTTCTTCAAGCTTCCTGATTGCATTTTTTAAACAACTGATCGTTTTACAACTTGCTTTTAATCTCTCTTTAAGTTCAGCAATTTCAAAGCTTGTTTTTTTTGACAGCTTCTAATTTTTCCCTGGTTTTTACTTCAAGTTTGGCAAATTCTGTTTCATCCTTATAGACTCCCAAGGTTAGTTAGTGAGATATCATGAGTAACTGTTGCATCATTGCTGTTGGATCTTGAAATATCATTTCATCAAAGAACTCAGAAACCACAGTATTTTCCCCCAGCATTGCATTGATGTCCAACTGAAATAATTTTATTAAGTGATAAAGTGTTAGGGGTCTTTCATTAGGATTGATGAAAAATATTTTGGTGATTATTTCAAATTCACCCCAACCTGTTTCTGTAATTTCATATGGTGATTTAGTAACAACTCTTAAAGGATTATCTTAGGTTTCATGCAATTTAAACTGGATTTTCTCCACATATGCTGATATATCCTCAGTACTGTATGACTTTCCATATACCACCCACTGATGAGTATGACCATCTTCTTCTCTTCTATTTCTTCTTCTATGTTGCACATTACCATAAACTATATGTTTAATGACAGTAATCCCCTTCCCTCTCCCACCAGAGTCAACTCCAAATTCAGACATTCTCTTGAACTTATTGCAAGGCAGGAGAAGCCACTGCTGCCACCAGTGGGAAGAGAGGTTGGGGCACCTCTGTGGCACCCAGTGCTTCTCCCACCTGGATCTTGCTGCCTGCCTGGTCAGAGAGGAGGCAAACCACCAAGGCACAAGTAGCAACAAGCCTGCCTGCATCACTGGGCAGCATCTGTGAAGCCCCTAGAGGAAGAGGCAGGGAAGAGAAGGGAGTCACCATGTCCTGGTGCTCTCCCTCTTCTCAATATAGAGTAGAACTCCAGTTTATGAATAACGAAGTTTGTGGATGCTTTGCTGGACAAGGAAAACTTTTTTACAAAATTTGTCTTGCAGGACAAACAAAAATTTGCAGTATGAACATTATGTTTGGACTTGTATGGCTCACAAAGGGATGACTCTCAACTAGGGTGATGATTTTATTTTGCTTTCACATGTCAAACAAAGGAACCTCAGGTTGGTATACCACCTAACCAGCCTCATTCTGCGTTGACCCTTCATGAAGGCAGGATCGGTCACTTTCAACAGTACCACTACAAGTGTGTTCACAGGTGCTTGCCTACCTATGGTAGTACTTAGTGTAAAAGTGAATGGTAGTGACTGTGATCTACAGCAATATTTGTAACAATGGAGGAACATAACCAGGAGCTGACAACAGATGAACTGATGGATCTGAATGAGGAGCAACTACAAGAGGTTGCAGAAGATATCTCATCTGAATTAGGGACAAAAAACCACTAAAATTGTAATTATTTTTATATGAACACTTTTAAGGATGTGGTACCATTCACTCGACTTTACATTATTTCCTACTGGAAAATTCACTTTGCATTATGAAAAAAATTATATGACAAACAGAATCTCAGAATGAATTAAATTGGTAAGCCAAGGTTCAACTATAATTTTCTAAAGAATTCATTCTGAACTTCTGGGAGCCATAATGGTGGAGTAAGCAGTGAATTGCTGTGACTCTCCTATACTCACCTCTGAAAATCCATAAAATAGCATCTCAGAACAAATCTTGGGACAGCAGAGCCAGCAGAAAGACAGAGTGGAATAGTCTTGTGATCTGGAAGACTTGGAGGATCAGCAAAAAAAAAAGGTCTATATCACTTGGGTAAAAGGAGGGGTATAGTCCAGGACAGGAAACATCCCAGTAAGCCAGCATTAAGACCCACTTAAGGAAACCAGCAGGAGATCTTAAATGCCAGGGTGGTGGAAAAGGCAATTGCCAACACTAAGACTCTATATACAGCCAGGGGAACTGGAAGACTCTAGCTTGGAGAAACACCATGTGGTTCAGTACAGCCCTGAGTAGGCAGGCATCCTCCAGCTACCAGATGTCTCCATGCTTCAGTGCAGCACAGGACAGTTGGGCATCTTTTGACTGCCAGTACTCCACAGCCCAGGGCAAAGAGCCATCCTCCATGGGCCAGACCTCCACATCCTTCATTGTAGGACTGAGGAAACTCAGAAAATCCCCACCTGGCCTCAGCACACACCAGACAGGACCACTAGGACCCCAGCTTAATACCAAGTAAGCTGCTAGACCCTTACAGCCTCCACCTGCTGGCATCTAAGGCCCTAGCACACAAAGTCAGTTACCAGGTGTAAAGCCAAGCACCAGTAGATTCCCAAAAGAATGCTACTGTAAACAGCTTTTAAGATTCGGATTACACAGTAATAGTGAACATTCTGTTTATTCCATTACAAATCAAGATTCAGTACAATATTCACAATATAATATTCTCAATATTACATCTTATTACAGAAAGACACAATATTTAGAACAAGGTACAAAAGAAGAATCACCTGGTTTCCTTAAGGGGGAAACCAGCTTAACACTTAAAGATTCAATCAATCAATTAACAATATACCAATCTTCCACTTATGGGACAACCATTAACTTTAGTCTCTAACACAATCCTTAGAAAACCACACAAACTTTCCACCCCTTGATTTCCAACAAACCTCAGTTTAGTCCAAGGGGAGGCCTTTCCTTCATTTTGACTCTGGGTGGTCTCTCTGATTCCCTGGTCCCAGCTCCCTCCTGAATCTGCCAAACAATCAACTGGATTCATGAGCAGACAGCTGCCAGGCTCTCGTACAGTCCTTAGAGATAAACAGCTCCCAGGTCCTTGTCCAGTCCTCAGGGCAATCCCCGGCACACACTGAAGTTCACAGGATTCAGCACATCTCAACCCCTTTACCACTTCTCTTGCCTGGAACTCAAGGATCAACCAAGCCACAAACAAACAAAGTCCCATTCTGTTCATGTTTCAGTCAGCTTCCAGATACCCGGAGAGGAACTCTCTCTCTCTCTCCCTCTCTTTCTCAGCTGACTTCACTCTCCATGAATCTTCCTTCATTGAGGAGCCAATTCCAATTCTCTCTCTGTCTCTCTGTCTCTCTCTCTGTCTCTCTCTCTCTCTCAAATTCTTCTTTATATACAGCACTGGCCTCCTGTCTTAGCCAATAGCCTTCTTCCAAGTCAACAGGGGAGTTCATACCTTCTCAACAATGGACAGAGTTCATATCTTCTATACTTAGCCCTAAGTTACTAGGTGCTACTTAGCCCTAAGTCACTAAGTGCTAAATAGCTGAAAAACTGATTACTATTACACCAGGCCCCTGGCCCCCAGCATAAGAAGTTCAGGACAGTGCCCCTTTGCTCCAACAGGAGAGTCCATCTTTAGAAACCAGGAAATAGACCAAAAAGATGAACAAAAAGCAAAAATGAACCTTGACCATAGAGAGTTTATACGGTGATGGGGAAGATCAAAACACAAACTCAAAAGAGGACCACATTGTCAATATACATACATCTGAAACCCCAAAGGGGAATATGAATTGATTTCAAGCCCAAAAAGCCTTCTTGGAGGAGCTCAGGAAGGATTTAAGAGTCAAATAAGAAAGGCAGAAGAAAAAAATGGGAAAAGAAATGAGAGGTATGCAAGAGAGAATCAAGAATCAACAACTTGGAAAAAAGAAGGACAAAAAAACGACTAATAAAACAAATCCTTGAAAAAGTAGAATTGACCAAATGGAAAAAGAAGTATAAAAGCTAACTGAAGAAAATAATTCCTTACAATTTACAACTGGGCAAGTGGAAGCTAATGACTCTATGAGATATCAAGGTCAGTCAAACAAAATCAAAAGAATGAAAAAATAGAAGAAAATATACAATGCTTTATTGGAAAAACAACTGACCAGCAAAATATATTTTAATTAATTATTTTTATATTTATTTTCTTGTTTACATCATTCATTTCCATGAGATTTTGAGTTACAAATTTTCTACCCATCTTTCCCCTACCCCCAAGCCCCAAACAGCAATCCTATTGTAAAGCCCCTCCCCAAATCTGCTCTCTTTCATGTCCTCCTCCAATGTCCCTCTAACTTTCTGGCAGGGCAGGGTGGGTCTCCCTGTCCCAGTGCCTGTATATCTTAATTCCCAATTGCATGTATTTAATAATAATGATAATGATAATAATAATATATATTAACATTTGATTGTAGAACTTTAGATTCTAGATTCTTTCGCTTCCTCCCTCATCACCCACCCCCACTGGAAGGACAAGCAATTCAATACAGGCTATATATGTGTAATTATGAAGGACATCTCCACAGTGGACATATTGTGAGAGGCTGATTATATGTTCCTCCTTCCTATCCCGCCCCACTCCCTTGTTCTATTCTCTACCCTGTCCCTTTACTGAAGTGTGTGCTTCCAGCAATCCTTCCCCTGACCTTGATCTCCCCTCCATAATCCCACCTCTCATCCCTGTCCCCCCTACTCTCCTGTGTGGCATGATGCCCAGTTTAGAGTTTATGCCATTTCTTCCCTAAGCCGAATTCAATGAGAGTAATTGAAAGTAAAGTTGTAACAGTTATCCCTTGCCTCGTCTCTATGGGATGATTAACCCCATTTTGTCTCTCCCTGTGTCCTCTCATTCTAGTCCTCTCCCACCTCAGAATTTCACCTTTTAAAGTATCATCCCTTCATATTCAATTGATCCCATACCCTCTATGTACACATATACATACATGCTCAGATATGTATTCATACTCATATATAGCCTCCTATATAGACGTATGTGTAGGCATACACACACACACACACACACACACACACATATAAATTTGTATTCCCTTCACCTATCCTCATACTAAGAAAAGTTTCATAAGTTACTATTATCATTTGGGGTTACTATTAAAGCTAGGGTAACAATCCTAATCTCAGACAAAGCAAAAGCAAAAATAGATCTAATTGAAAGAGAAATGGAAAGAAATTACATCTTATTTAAAGCAGGTAGACAATGAAGTGATATAAATACTAAACATATATGTACCAAGTGGTATAGCATCTAAATTCTTAGAAGATAAGATAAGCAAATTACAGGAAAAAATAGACAGAAAACTATAGTAATGGTGGACCTCAACCTCCCTCTCTCAGGCCTAGATCAATCTAACCACAAAATCAACAGAAAAAATGTTGAAGAGGTGAATAGAGTTTTAGAAAAGTTATATATGGTAGACGTTTGGAGAAAATTGAATGGGGATATAAAGGAATATACCTTTTCATCAGGAATACATGGTACCTACACAAAAATTGACCATGTACTAGGGCATAAAAATCTGACAATCCAATACAGAAATATGATATGCATCCTTTTCAGATGATGATGCAATAAAAATTACATGTAAGAAAGGACCATGGAAAGAGACTAAAAATTAATTGGAAACTAAATAATCTAATACTAAAGAACTAGTTGATCAAACAACAATTCATAGAAACAATCAATAACTTCATCCAAGAGAATGATAATAATGAGACAACATATCAAAACTTATGAGATGCAGTCAAAGCAATTCTTAGGGGAAATTTTATAAATCTAAATGCTTACATGACTAAAATAGAGAAAGAGGAGATTAATAAATTGGACATGCAACTAAAAAAGATAGAAAAAGGACAAATTAAAAATCCCCAATTAAACACCAAATTAGCAATTCTGAAAATCAAAGGAAAGATTAATAAAACTGAAATTAAAAAAATTATTAAACTAATAAATAAAGCTAAGAGATAATTTTATTAAAAAATAAAATAGATAAATCTTTGGTTAATTTGATTAAAAGGAAGAAAGAAGAAAACCATATTACCACTATCAAAGACAAAAAAAGGTAAATTTGCCAACAATGGAGAAGAAATTAAAACAACAATTAGGAACTATTTTGCCCAAGTGTATGCTAATAAATCTGACAGTCTAAGTGAAATGGATAAATACTTACAAAAATAGAAATTGCCCAGATTAACAAAGGAGGAAATATGATGCTTAAATGACCCTATTTCAGAAAATGAAATTGAACAAGCCATCAATGAACTAACTAAGAAAAACACAAGGACCAGATGGGTTTACAAGTGAAATCTAGCAAACATTTAAAGAAAAATTAATTCCAATACAATGTAAACTATTCAGAAAATATAACAGAAATCATATGATTATTTCAATAGAGGCAGAAAAAACTTTTGATAAAACCCAAAACCCATTCCCATTTAAAAAAAACACTAGAGAGCATAGGAATCCATGGAGTTTTCCTTAAAACGATAAGTAGCATTTATCTAAAACCATCAGCAAACATTATATGTAATGGAAATTAAACAGAAATATTTCCAATAAAATCAAGGGTGAAGCAAGGATATCTGTTATCACCACTATTATTCCATTGTATTGTACTATAAATGTTAGCTTTAGCAATAACAGAAGAAAAAGAAATTGAAGGAATTAGAATAGGCATAGAGGAAACAAACCTATCACTCTTTGCAGATATGATTGTATACTTAGAAAACCCTAGAGAATCAACTAAAGAACAACTTCAATTTAGTAACAGCTTTATCAAAGTTTTGGGATAGAAAATAAACCCACATAATCATTGACATTTCTATATATTACTAACAAAGCCCAGCAGCAAGAGATAGAAAGAGAAATCCCATTTAAAATAACTATAGACAATATAAAATATTTGGGAGTCTACCTACCAAGACATACCCAGGAGCTATATGAACACAATTACAAAACACTTTTTACACAAATAAAATCAGATCTAAATACTTGGAAAAATATCAGTTATTTATGAGCAGGCTGAGCTAATATAATAAAGATGACAATTCTACTGAAATCAGTTTACTCATTCAGTGCAATTCCAATCAAACTACCAAAAATAATTTTATAGAGCTAGGAAAAACAATAACAAAATTCATCTGAAAAAAAAACCCAAAAATGTCAAGAATATAAAGGAAATTAATGAAAAGAGATGCAAGGGAAGGTGACCTAGCCATATTAGATCTAGAACTGTTATTATAAAGCAGAAATCATCAAAACTATGTGGTACTGGCTAAGAAATACAGTGGTAGATCAGTGGAATAGGTTAGGTACACAAAATACAATACTCAGGGACTATAGTAATCTACTGTTTATTAAACCCAAAGACTACAGTTTCTGGAATAAGAATTAAGTATTTAACAAAAACTGCTGGGAAAACTAGAAAATAGTATGGCAGAAACTAGTCATATATCAGTATTTTACAGTATATACCAGGATAAAGTCAAAATGGGTACATGATTTAGACATAAAGGGTGACAAAATAAGCAAATTAGGAGATCAAGGAATAATTTACCTGTCAGATCTATGGAGAAAGGAGGAATTTATGACCAGATAGGCAAGAGATAACATTACAAAATGCAAAGTGGATAATGTTGATTACAATAAACTAAAAAGGTTGTACACAAACAAAGCCAATGTAATGGAGATTAGAAGGGAAGCAGAAAGCTGAGAAATCATTTTTACAGACAATGTCTCTGATAAAGGCCTCATTTCTCAACTATGACTATGGGTGAGGAGCGAGTGTGGTCACAGAGGGCAGGAACCCTGCTGGCTGTAGGTACTCATAGGAGAGCAGAGCCCCCGGTTTTGGTTCCAGGGCAGAGGGGTGAGCTGAAACTTGTAGCTGTGGTATAGATGCAAGGAGCAAGAGTATTTAAAGTGACAGTGTTGCTGGGGGCCGTGGTTTTGGCTCAGGAACAAAGAGGAGTACCTGAAGTCTGGCTGCTGGGTAGAACTCAGGAAACAATAGCACAAAAACTTTAAACTTGAGATATTTTTCCCCCATACCTTAAGACAAGAGTCCAACCTGAACACAAAGTTAACAGACAAGAAACAAGCCACTAAAAACAAATGAGTAAGCAAAAGAAAAAGAACCCAACCATGGATAGCTACTAGGGTAATAGAAAAGATCTGAGTTCAAACTTAGAAGATGGTGAAGCTAATACAGGTACTTATATCTCAGAGCAAAAGCAAAATGGTCACAAGTCCAAAAAGAGTTTTTGGAGAAGCTTAAAATAAATTTTAAAAATCAATTAAGAAATATTGTGGCAAAAATTAGGGAAAAATAAAGGTAATGCAAAAAATAAAGAAAATTATGAAAAGGAAGTCAATCAACTAGAAAAAAAAGATTCAAAAGCTTAGGGAAGAAAACAGCCTCTTAAAAATTAGAATTGGGCAAAGAGAAGCTAATAACTTCAGAAGACACAAAGAAATAAAAAAAAACCCAAAAGAATGAAAAAAGAGAAGAGAATGTGAGACATTTAATTAGGAAAAAACTGACTCGGGGGAGAGAGCCAAGATGGCAGACTTGCACGGCTCTGGCTTCCACCTCCTCCAATACATGTAAAAATGACTCTAAACAAAATTTAAAGCTACAGAACCCACAGTGACAGAGAGAAACCAATCTTCTGCTGAAGGAAGCCCAGCAGACATGCCCCCCCATCACACACTGGGAGCTGATTGCCGTTCCAAATGAACGGTGGTTCTAGCACCAGGTCGACCCCAACCAGCTGTGGCTAGAGCAGATATCACAAGAGTAAATCACCAGCAGCTGTAGTGATTTCCAGACTTCTCAATCCACAAATGCCAAAGATAAAGTAAAAGGTCAGTGTGGAACTTTGAAGGGGAGTGTGGTTTGGCTGCTACACCAAGAGTGAGAAGCAGAGGAGGCACAGTGGCTACAGCTGCTATCCTGTGGCTGCTTCTGGAGCTCCTGGCCTGCAGACTGTAGGGGGACCAATCAACCATTCAGAGGGTAATCACTCTTGGATTGAACTGCTTGGATCTGGATCACATTCTTGCTTGGTTGTCCTGGAGTGTGTGACCAGTGAACAAGAGCATGTAGGGGCTATAGAAATGGTGCCCACCTAATAGCTCCAGCAGCTGCAAAAACCCCAGTGATTTGGGACAAAGCTCTCTCCGTTTTGGAAGCAGAGTTCTACCATGGCAAAGAGCTCAAAAGTCAAGTAACTGGCTAGCAATATGGGAAAGCAATGGCAGCACAATCAGACAATAGAATCCTTTTTGGGTAACAAAAAGGATCAAGGCATGGAATAGAAGGAAGATGGCAAAATCAGAAAAAAAAATCCTCCAAGAAAAATGTGAATTGGTTACAGGCCATGGAGGAGCTCAAGAAGGATTTTAAAAATCAAGTAACAGAAGTGGAGGAAAAATTGGGAAGAGGAATCAGAATGATGCAAGAAAATCAGGAAAAGTGAGTCAACAGTTTGCTAAAGGAGACCCCCCCCCAAAAAAACTGAAGAAAATAATACCTTAAAATATACACTAATTCTAATGGCAAAAGAGGCCCAAAAAGCCAATGAGGAGAAGAATGCTTTAAAAAGTCAAATTTGCCAGATGGAAAAAAAAAATTTTAACTTCACTGAAGAGAATAACTCCTTCAAAATTAGACTGGAGCAATTGGAACCTGATGACTTTATGAGAAATCGAGATACTATAAAACATATCCAAACAAATGAAAAAAATAGAAGTCAATGTGAAATATCTCATTGAAAAAAACACTGACCTGAAAACAGATCCAGGAGAGATCATTTAAAAATTATTGGTCTGGGGGCAGCTAGGTGGCGCAGTGAATAGAGCACCGGCCCTGGAGTCAGGAGTACCTGAGTTCAAATCCGGCCTCAGACACTTAACACAAAAAACTAGCCGTGTGACCTTGGTCAAGTCGCTTAACCCCAACCTGCCCTCCAAAAAGCAAAAAAAAAAATTATTGGTCTGCCTGAAAACCATGATCAAAAAAAGAACCTAGACACCATCTTTCAAGAAATTATCAAGCAAATTATCAAGCCAAATTCCAGAGTTCTCGAGTCAAGGAGAAAATACTACAGTCAGGAAGAAACAATTTGAGTATTGTGAAAACACAATCAGGATAACACAAGACGTAGAAACTTCTACATTAAGGGATTGAAGGGCTTGGAATATGATATTCTGGAGGTCAAAGGAGCTAGCACCAAAACCAACACTCACCTACCCAGTAAAACTGAGCATAATGCTTCAGGGGAAAATGTGGTCAGTCAATAAAATAGAGGATTTTCAAGCATTCTTGACAAAAAAACCAGAGCTGAATAGAAAATTTTACTTTCAAATACAAGAAACAAGAGAAGCATGAGATGGTAAACAGAAAAAAGAAATCATGAGGAACTTATTAAAGTTGAACTATTTACATTCCCACATGGAAAAATGATAATTGTAACTCATAAGACTTTTTTCAGCATGAGGATAGCTGAAGTGAACATATGTGTGTGTGTATTTCATATATATATATACACACACACACACATATACATATATATATGCATATATATGTTTGTATGTATGTATAGGAGGATGTATATGTATATTTATATGTGATTGTGGACATTTGTATGTTCATATATACATAGACAGAGGATGAGTTGAATGTTAAGGGATGATATCTAAAAAATAAAATTAAGAGATGAGAGAGAAATTTATTGGGAGAAGAAGAAAGGGAGTGATAGATTAGGGTAAATTATCTCATATAAAAGAGGCAAGAGAAAACTTTTACAATGGAGGGGAAGAGCAGGAAGGTGAAAGGGAATGGAACAACCTGATTCTTGTTGAATTTGGCCTAAGGAGGGAATAACATACACACTCAACTGGGTATCTTACCCTACAAGGAAAATAGGAGGGCAGGGGATAAGAGGGGGAGGATAGAATGGAGCGCAGATTGGGGGAGAGGATAGTTGGAAGCAAACATTTTTGAAAAGGAATAGGGAGAAAATAGAATAAGTGGGTGGCAGGATAGGATGGAGGGAAATAGAGTCTTCTACTATATAATTTTTATGGAAATGATTTGGGTAACTGCACATGTACAATCTAAATTGAATTGCTTATCTTCCCAGTGGAGGTGGGTGAGGAGGGAAGAAGGTAAAAAAATCTGGAACTCAAAGTCTTAAAAACAAATGTTTAAAAATTGTTTTTTTTACATGAAACTGGGAAATAAGATATACAAGTACTGGGGTACAGAATCCCATTTTTACCTACTAGAGAGTTAGTGGGGTGAAGGGGGAGGATATAAGAGAGAACAAATTGAGGGAAGGGGTACTCAGTAGGCTTGCTATTTTGGGGTAGGGGTAAGGGAAGGATGGGGAGAGTAAAAATTGTAACTCAAAATCTTGTGGAAATGAATGTTGAAAACTAAAAATAAATAAATTAAAACATAAAAAAAGAAAATAAGTTTAAAAAACTGACTTGGAGAACAGATTGAGGGGAGAGAATATAAGAATTGTTGAACTACCTGAAATTTATGATCACAAAGAGAATCTAGATGCTATACTTGGAGAAATTATTAAAGAAAATTGCCCTGAAGTTTTAGAAGAAGAGGGTAAAATAGAAAGAGAAAAAAATACATCAATCATCACCTGAAAGAGATCCCAAGATGAAAACTCACAAGAACATCATAGTTAAGTTTTGAGGCTTACAAGTCAAAGAGAAAATGCTGCAAACAACTAGGGAAAAAAAAAACAATTTGAATACTGTACTAAGAATAACACAAGATTTAGCCACGTCTACATTAAAAGACCAAAGGGCATGGAACATTATATGCCAAAGAGCAAAGGGGCTGGACTTGCAACCAAGAATAATTTACCCAGTAAAGCTGTGTGTGATCCTGAATGGGAAAAACGGATATATAAATAACTAAAAGACTTTCAGGTATTTGTGAAGAAAAGACCAGAACTGAATGGAAAATCTGACTTAGTAAATTCAGAAGGAACACAAGAAGGTAAACATTAAGGACAAATTATTCAGGATTTAATAAAGTCGAAATGTCTACTCATGTGGGAAAACATTATCTTTAACTCTTAAGAATGTTATCATTACTTGGGTAGTTTGAAAGAGTATACATAGCTAGACGGCTTGGGGTTGAGTTGCAGATGATGGTGTGATCCTTAAATAATAAAACTGGATAGGGAGAAGCAAAATAAAACAACAAATTCATACAAATGAGATGTGAATGAAAACTCCATTACAGTGGAGATAGGAGGGGGTGGGAGGCTGATAGTGGTAGAACTTTATTTTCATCAGAACTGGGCTAGAGAGGGAACAACATGTATATCTAAGATGGTATAAAAGTTTTCTTAGCTTACAGATTTAGGTGAGGGTGAGAGAATAAGATAAGGGAAAGACTTTTATAAGGGAGTGCAGATCAAGAGATAGGGTAAAGAGAGGGGATAAGGAAGGAGGTTTAGCATATGACTCCATTATAAGGAAGTAACTATTAAAAATTACCTGGTATTGACTATGAAATGGAAAGATGAATCAGTGGAACAGAATAGATAATATAATAACCAGTAGTAAAGGATTATAGTAATTTTGTGTTTGACAAATTAAAGATTTAATCTTTGGGGATAAGAATTCACTATTTGTTAAATAAAAATTGTTGGGAAAACTGGAAATCAATCTGGCAGAAATTGGGTATAGATTAATATCCTATCCCATTTACTAAGATAAGGCCAAAATGGATACATGACCTAAGGCAATATCATAAGAAAACCAGAAGAATATGGAATACATTATCTATCAGACTACCGGATAGAACAAGTATGAATAAACAAGAGATAGAGAGTGTTGTGAGGTGTAAAATGAATAATTTTTATTACATTAAATTAAAAA
>CM053599.1:200010067-200093864 GCA_028646575.1 Pseudocheirus occidentalis
GCTTTGGCTTGCTGAAAGCACTCCCCAGGACCACCACCCAAGACCATGATCCAGATCCAGTCTGCTCAACCCAACAGCACTTGGCCCTGATCAATCAACTCAGCCCCCCTGCCAGATCTGCAAGCCATGGGTTCTGAAGCAGTTCCTGCCCTTCCCCCACTGCTTCCTTGCCCTGTGGGTAGATTGGCCAAACTTCTTTTCCTTCCCCAAATTTAGCTTGAAAGCTTCACTCACTTTCACTGACCTCTACTTCTCACTTAGTAGATGTGAAGATTGCTCCAGGTGCTTTAGATCTTCTCTGAAGTAGACTCACACTGTGGCTTGGAAGGCTCCGCTCCTTCTGGCCACCCTGGAGCCTGGCTGCATGGCGGTTTTAGGCTGGGCTGGTCTAGGCTCCTGGCCTGCAGGCCTGCAGGATGAGCCCCTCCTGCTGAGCTGCCTCTCTCTAATCCCTATTTTTCACACCTTGGTAGATGTGGAGTTGTTGGAGGCTGTAGATCTTCTCTCTTGTAGACTGGCTTGGGTAGCTTGGCTTGCCTCCTCCTGACTGGGCTGGGGCCTGGCCACATTTTGATTTCAGGCTGCTGCAATGATCCCCTGCTGCTGAGCTACCTTCTGCTAGAGACGTGTTTTCTGTATTTTTGTGAGTTCTGGAGCCATAAAATTTGTTTAGAGTCATATTTTCTGCATATTGAAGATGGCTGTGTGGGAGCTGCAAAATGTTGCTGCTTCTATGCTGCCATCTTGGCTCTGCCCCCTGTTCTCCTTTCTTATGACTGATTTTAGTAGCAATCTAAATCCTAGAGTTGGAAATCATGGGGGAATGTTCCTGACTAGGGTAAATCAGTCCTATTTTAAGGGGTCTCCTTACTTGTATAGCCCTTACCAACTCAGCTAGTTGGCCTTTGGCTTTCATTACAGAGTCCCTGAAAGCCAAGACTTTCATTGCAAAGTCTCCAATTGTTGAACGTACCAGCCCAGTTTCCTTTCAGTCTTATTATGCTGGCAAATATGCAGAAGAGTCAACTTATGCAGAACAGTAAAAAACAACCAGGGTATGCATGAGATACTCACAAGTCATTTGAATAGTTATCAAGAGGAGGCTGACTTTGCTCTAACTCAAAAAGGTGTAGTGCCAATGCAATATTCACAGCACCTACAGTGACTATGCATATGCTGGCATAATTCTGAATCACAAAATATAACAGACTCTCCACATATAAGACAGAAGCAAAACATTTATTCAGACACCAGAAAGCCAAATACCCAACACAGGGAAACAAAATCCATCATAGCAACAAAGAAGTTAATACATAGTATAGATGGGAACCACACCATCTTTTAGCATTCCCACAAACACCCACAAGCCTAGGTGTCTACTTGCCTGCTGTCTTATCTCCCACCATTTTGCTGCTCTGACTCCCACCTTCCTGTGGGCTCTGCTCCAACATTCAGTAAACCCCTCCCACCACAGGCTCCACGTGATTACATACAGCCTATTAGTTGGCAAGGAAGATCTTTAAATTTCCTCAGGCTTATTAAGGAGCAAGGAAGATCTTCAAATTTCCATTATCATTCTCAAGGATGTGCAACAAGGATCCAGTGATACTTAGCTTTTCCAGATCCAGCCTTCTCTTCTCTCTCTGTAAGTGAGTCTGGTCAAGTTTGCTGTCAGAGCAGGATATAGTGAAGGATATGGTCACTCATGTGGTACTCGGAAGTCCACTAAGTTAAGGGGCCTTGACTACCTGTGCCTGGGACGTCAGGTCTTCAGGTCTCCAGGAAGCTGTTCTGGAAAATCAATCAAGGACAATTAGATGTTGAGTAAAACTTTGTCTATTTTTAGAGAATGTTATTCTGTAAGAATTAGGGAATAAAGAGAGTTCTCAGCCTCTCCATGCTCTGGGAAATGCTGGTAAATATTCGTCGTATTACAATGGTGCATCATACAGGCACAGAATTTTGGAGAAGTTTTCTAGTCTATATGTACTGTTTGTTGGTGCATATGACCAGGTGGAAAATGGCTCTAATTATCTCCACCTGACAGCTGAGGAAACTTCGGCAGTTCCTTGATGAACTTTGCACAGTAAGTCGATGACAGAACCAGAACAGGACCCCTTTGGGCCTTGGTAAGTGCTTCTTAACTCACAGCCCGTTGTCAGGGATGCTAAAGTGGAAACTGGTTTCTAAGAAAATCATGGGATCTTATAAATAATATGATAAAATGTTTCTTAGAAATCTTTTAAAGGCAAACAAAAAATTCTTCATTCTAGAATGATGGCCTATGGTTTTACTAAGAAAATGGGGGACCTCTTTAAGAGGTCAGAAGTTATTAGTTATTAAGCCTTGATCCAAATACTAAAGAGTTCCCCAAAGACCGTGAAACACCATTTGTCACAGAAACTATGCCCATTTTGTTAGGGACAATACATGTCTTCCTGAGACTCAGTGGAATCATTTCAGGATTTGGAGATGGAAATGAATAAATATTAGGGTTTTGTCATTGGTTCTCATTAGGTGACTTACTCTTACCAACAATAGTACCTGATATTTATGTACTTACAGTACACTTTGTAGATCTTCTTACCTCCTTAAATCCTTACAGCAACACTTTGAGATAGATATTGAAGAAATCCTATAATGGAAGACTGACCAATGGCAGCCTAATCCTCGGAGCATACACAGTATGCTCTGCCTGCTAAAAATCCAAATAGAAGCTTATATATGAGATGTGTATCAATGTCTCGTGTAGATATATTTAAATATATTATTTATTTCAGTGTGAATGATTTTCACCCCAAGGAATTTGAGTTATTAAAACAATACCCAGATAAAGTTTTGGACCACATACTCAAGTGAATTTTCTAAATGGAAAAAATATGTTCATGTATTTGATCATTTATTAAGCTTTAGAGTAAAATTACATTTCACAGCTCCCTTATTTCTAAGCCAGGGAGAGGGAGAGAGAGAAACAGAAACAGACAAGAAGACAGAGACAGAGTGGCAGAGAGACAGAGAGAGGGGGCCAGGGGCAGAGACAGTCACAGAGAGCTGAAATTTCAACATTATTTATCTTACACATTTGTTTGACTCCCTTGAGAAGAATTGTCTCATATGATTTGAAGCCTAGTAATTCCTTTGCAATGACGTCTGTGCTATAATTATAGCAAGAACACAGGCTCAGGAGAGTGAAAGTTAATGTACTTGGTTTCTGACACTGTTGTTTTATTAAACTGCTGCTCTTTAAAAGAAGTACCTGTGGCTATGGAGTCCCTGTTCACCAAGGTGGGGAGATTTTTCTTCCCTTTTGGGGGAAAAGATAATGTAAAATGCCTTTCCCTGTTAAATGCATATTAACAAAGCTAATATTATCCTTAGGGGGTAGGCAAAAAGAAGTCGCACAGAGAAGGGTGAGTTTTCCAGTACATTTCTCCACACGTAACATTGTTCCCAATAGTTCAGTCAAACACAGGAATTTGCCCCACAATGAGATCACAATGAGAAAAATGAATTGTAATTTTTTTTAAGGAACACGTGCAAAGGCCACAATTTTTATAAGGGCCAAGAAAATACTTGTGCCAAGTACCAACTGAGCATACTTACTTTGTGAGTGCATGTGCACAGAAGTGGTTTGAAGAGGATTCGTAGAATCACGGAACTGTAAAGTTCTTTAGAGTTTTAGCTGTGTGACCCTGGGTAAGTCACTTAACCCTTTTTGCCTCAGTTTCCTCATCTGTAAAATGAGCTGGAGAAGGAAATGGAAAACCACTCCAGTATCTTTGCTAAGAAAATCCCAAAATGGGATCATGAAAAGTCTGACACAAATAATAAAAAAAAATTCGGTTCCTAAGAGAATAAACATGTTGGCCTCAATTAAACACTACAAGCTGTTTGTTTTATATACTCTGTTCTATTTTAAGCATTGCAGTAGGCATTGGAATATATATATATATATATATATATACATATATATATATATATATATATATATATATTTTTTTTTTTTTTAAAAAGAAAGGATCTCTGATCCAAAAGAGTTTAAAGTCTATTAAGGATTAGATAAGCAGCTACTAAGTAATTTGAAAAGAGAGTGAGTATTAACAGTTAGGAGTGGGGGAGGATTATCAAACATTTTGTGTAAGAGCTAGCACCTCTTCTAACCCATAAAGAAGATGAATACTCCAAGAAGGAGAGATAAGGAAGGAGTGCATTCCAAGCTAGAGGGACACTATTTAAATGCACAGAAACAGAAGATAGAATGTCAAGTTTTAAGAACAGTTAATAGGTCAATTTGATGGCAATATAAAATCTGTGAAGGATAATAAATGAAGGAAGTCTAGAAAGCTACACTGTGAAGGATTTTAAATGCCAAATTGACAAATTAGTGTCTTATCTTAAATACAATTAAAGAGTAGCTGAAGGTTTTTGAGAAGAGGAGTGCAATGCTTAGAACTGTCCCTTATGAAGATGATTTTGGCGCTATTGTGGAGTACGGATTGGAGAAAGCAGAGACTGGAAACCAGGAGAATAGTCAGGAAGCAATGGCAATAATCCAAGTGTAGTGGATTGAGTCTAATTCAGACTGGTCCCCTGTAATGGTGATAGTAATTTGAAGATCTTCCCTGCTACCCACTAGGCTGAATGTAATCACATGGAACCTGCGGTGGGAGGAACTTGCTGAAGGCTGGAGCAGAGCCCACAGGAAGCTTGGAGTCAGAGCAGTTAGAGATGGAGGGAGGAGAGGAAGCCCTCAGAGAGACAGCTAGGCTTGTAAGTTTTGTTTGTAGGAAGGCTAAAGGATGGTGTGGCTCCCTGGTGTGTTATGGTGTATTAACTTCTTTGTTGCTATGATGGATTTGACTTTCTAGTTTTGGGATTTGGCTTTCTGGTTTTTTAATAAATGCTTTACTTCTGTCTTCTATATGGAGAGTGTTATACTTTGTGATTCAGAATTATGCCGGCATATTCATAGTCACTGTCAGTGCTGTGAATATTGAGTTGGCGCGACATCCCCCTGGTATTTTAGGTCTAATATTGGAATGGAATGAGCCACTCATACGTCCCTCAGCATTTAATAAAATAAGCTTTAAAGGATACTAAACAAATATAGCTTTCAGTTTGGGTAGACACAACTCTTCTCCTCTCTATATAGCAGTGCATCTAGTCCACAGTAGGGTGTTGACTCAAATGACCTTGGGACTACACAAAATTAGAAGGACCTTGACTCCATGTGGGTGGACCAAAACAATGTTCTTAGATGATTGGGAGGAAACCAGATGAACCAGGCTGGAGGCCACTGGGAAATGGCATTTAACAGATTTAACTTGGTCCTTAGCCCCTTTACTCAATCAAGTAGTGAGATAGCTTCCTTGTATTTTAGGTAAAGAAATAGCATGAAAATAGGAGGCTGGGTGGAGGAGGGTGAGTAACTTTAGAGTATAATGCATACCATTACCTGGTAGGAAGGTACTAAAGATCATCTAGAGAATCTTTCCTCATTTAAATTACTTTCTGATTGTTGGACAACCCTAATCTTGGGGATGCAAAGAACCTTTCATAAATAGGAAAAAAAGAGCAAGAGCAAAACAAAGAAATTAATGCTTCCTGTAGGGATGGCCAAATATGAAAGAGAATGAAGACAGGAAACCTTAGGTTTCATTTTGCCACTTTGGAAGGCCCAAGTCCCAGATCTCAATGGTACGGTATATGTGATGGATGATGCCAAGTGCCTGCAGTTCACAGTCAGTCTCTCGATGTAATGTGGCAATAAAAGACAGAATCAGCACCAGGAATATCTGGGCCACAGTACAGAAGATAATAACTGACAGTCAATAATTCTTTATCACAGGTCTGTACTAAGGTGGCTGAGAAATCTGATCCTCTTGTATGTGGTCTATGCCAATGATGAAACCATCATCACCCTCAGTGTTCCCCAACCTGAAATCAGGTTATCTTTCTCCCTTTAGAGGTCTCTGGACTTCAACACCAGGATCACTTTCAAGAGCTCTCCTGAGGACTTGCCATCTTATTTCATAGGAGCTTCTCCTTCAATATCATCCAGGAACTCAGTATTCTACTAAATGAGGGAAAGCATCCTGCTTCTTCCCCAAAAATATACATTTACCATGATTATCTAACAACACCATTCCACTATATTGTTGGAAAGCAAAGTACCCCCAGATAATACTGCTCCCATGTCCCCCTAGACCTTTCCTCACACTATCCCAGAAGAAAGACAATCTGTCCATTGAAGGTGACTGAATCTCGTATATGGTACCCTTTGAGGGGCAGGTGGGGGAAGGGGTAACAAGCATTTATCAAGGCACTGTGTGTGTGCCAGGCACTATGATAAGCAGTGATGATACAAAGAGAACAAAAGGAATGGTATTACTCACAATAACTGACACAGAGTTCATAGAAAAGACCTGAATACACAGTACCTCTCAAAAGTTCCTAATGCCCCTTCTCTTGAACATATGCTCTCTATAACTTCTCCTTGGAACCTAGGATGCCCTGATAAATACATTTGGGGTCCCCTGGTATAATAGCATCCTAATTTCTAGTGTCCAGCAGCCCTTTACATGTAAGTGGGTTAGGGCTTTTTTTGTTAAATAGTTTCTGTCATGTCTGATGCTTCAGGTTCCCATCTGGGGTTTTCATAGCAAAGATACTGGAGTGGTTTGCCATTTCCTTCTCCAGCTCATTTTATAGATGAGGAAACTGAGGCAAACAGGGCTAAGTGATTGACCAAGGTCAACATAGCTAGTAAATTTCTGAGTTCAAATTTGGACTCAGGTCCTCTTGACTCCAGGGCAGGCACACTATCCCCTGTGCCCCCTGGGGCTGACTGAAACAGAAAAACTTAGGCAACTCTGAAGGATCTCTCTTGTACTGGTGCTGGATATTATGTTCCAGTGCTACTGACAATTCCATAGGTTTGTTATTGGTGTCTTCTTTACCAACTTTCTGCTTCCCTTTTAATCCCTTATGTGAGAAACTGCTGTCATTCTCTGCCTTTAGGTCTATGTTTATTTCTATAAAACAAGAGCTCATAATTATTTTTGTGTTATGGATCTTAGGCTTTCTGTTGAAGCCTATGAAACCCTTTTCAGAGCAATGTTTTTAACCGCATAAAATAAAATACAGAGGATTTCAAAGGAAGCTAATTCTACTGAAATGTAGTTATCAAAATATTTTAAAGAAAAACAAGCTATAAAGAGAGATTTGTAATTATATCCAGGTTCCTATTTATGTCTTGATAGGTGAATTCATCTCAGTCTCATGAAGTGCCTCCTACATATTTAACAGGAAAAAAAATTGAGAACATTTGCTGAGAGCTTGCTCTCATCCTCTTCTTATCTCCCTTCATCTAGATGCCTTTTGCCACTAGTTTCTCCTTCACCCCAATTTCACATGGAGAGGTGGCCCTTTTCTTTGCTAAGGCAAACCCCCATACTTACTTAACTACTCCATTGCATCCTGCCTTCTGCACAAGACTGACCCTCTATGTTCCTGTTCTCTCTAATCTTTACTCTCTCTTTGTCTATTGCCTGTTTTCCTACTTTTAACAAACACACCCCTGGCTCCTCCATCTTCACAAACACTCTAACTTGATCCATCCATCCCCCACCCAGCTATTATCCATAGCTCTCTTCAATTTTGCAGCTAAACTTCATGAGAATGTCTCCACTGCTGTTCCTCTCACTCTCCTCTTCTCTTCAGTCTGGCTTCTGACCTTATTCAATTGAAAGTACATTTTCCCAAAGTAATCAGTGATCTCTTGATTACCAAATCTTTTTCTAATCCTTATACTCTTTGACTTCTCTCCAGCCTTTGACATTGTGGATCCCCCTTTACTCCTGGATCCTCTTCTTTCTCTAGGCTTTCAGAACAATATTCCCTTTTAGTTCTCCCCTGACCAATCTTTCTCAGTCTTCTTTGTTGAATCCTTATCCAGGTCACACCAGCTAACCATTGTTTTCCAAGGCTGTCCTGGGCCCTCTCCTCTTCTTCCTACATACTACCACAATTGGCGATCTCGTCAGTTCCCATGGGTTTAATGATCATCTTTATACTGATGTGTTTCAGATCTACTTACCCAACACTAACCTTTCTATTGACCTTCTACCTTTCATCTCCAGCTGCCCATCCTATAGACATCTTAAGCTCAACAGACCCCACACTGAATTTGTTATATCTACTCTGCCTCAATCCATCCTCTCTCCCCAAATTTCCTATTCCTATTAGAGGCACCACCATTGTCCCAGTCACCCATGATGGTTTTATTTCATACTCCTCCTTTTCTGTCATTCCACAAATCCAATCTGTTGCTAAGTCCTGTTGATTCTGCCTTAATAATATCTCTTGTGCCTTACCCCTCCAAAGAAATTATAGAGGACCCTCAAGGATTATTGTTTTGTAGGTTATAAAGATATTTATTGCATTAGAAACAAAAACTGATAAAATTTTGAAATACTCATTAATCATCAAAAGTAACAATAATATGCTTGTTATATGTTAAAAACAAATAAGGTATTTTTACATAAATAACTATATTTTCCAAAACAAAAACAAATGTGAAAAGAATGGCATTGTTTTATATATTTTTGCAAATCTCTAATGACTGGCTTAATAAAAGACAGCTGGATTCTCATATGAAAACTATCTTGTCTCACACAGATATGTAGTTGGAAAAAAGGAGTAGTTTTAGTATTATAGTATATAAAGTGTTATAGGAAAATAACATTTTTGTATTATCATGAAAATAGTTTTGACCTCAAGTATGCCCCTGAAAGGCTCTTAAGAACCCAAGGAATCTCTGGACTATCCTTTGAATATTCCTTTGATGACAATGGGAGTCAAACTACAGAGGACTTAGAAGAAAGTATAAGGAAAGGAAGGGAAGGCACTGATTTTAGGTGACTTTCTCAAAGAGTTTATCAACAAAAGAGAGGAGAAATGTAAGATAATGACTTGCAGGGAAAGTAGGATCAAGTTAAGGGGGTTGTTGTTGAGTGGTTTATGGGACATCCAGTTTCTGAAGTCCCAGAAGCAGTTAGAGACTGTAGCTTATCAGAGTCTCTAGGGCTATATCAATGGATTCAAGAATTATCTCCATAGAGAAGATAGTGGTGATCACCAGCTGAAGTAGGACAGACAAGCAAAGAATGCCTAGGACAGAGTCTTGGGGAAAACCCATTGTTAGTGGGAGTGACAACAGTTTTTTCAATGACAGAGGGGAGAAATATAAGATGATGATTTTCAGGGAAAGTAGGATCAAGTTGAGAGTTTTGTTTGTTTTTAAGGATGGAGGAGACTCGCATGCTTGTGCACAGCAGGGAAACTGTAGAAAGATTAGGAAGAGATTATGGATTATAGAGAGGTCAATTTGCTGGAGAAAATGGAATTAAGTAGGATGAAGTATCTATAAAGGGGTTTGCCTTGGCAAGAACAAAGGGCACCTTTTTGTTTGAGATGGGTGAAAGAGAAAAATTTTAAGCAATGTGAGATGAGAAGGAAGGAAGAGGAGGAAGCGCTCGGTGAATGGATTCCAATTTTTCAGTCAAGAGGGAAAGTCTTCTGCAGGGAGGGTTAGGGGCAGGGACACCATGGGAGACTTTACGCTATGTTGGGGAATATGGGACACACTGAGTATTAACATACTTAGTTGTGGCATCGTAGCCAGATGTCCATCCTCAGGCTTTTGAAGTCATGATTATTTACTTTTTTGGTGGGAGTTCTGAGGCCTTTCAGAGCTTTTTCTTCTTACATTGTTGCCTTCATCCCTAAACTATTCAGGATGAAAGACTTTTCAGATCTACTCATAATGAAGATTTGGACTTTAACCCTTTGCGCCTTAAATGTCCAAATGCAAAGTAATTGAATAGTCATAGATGGGTCTTATGGCCATTGCTAATACATCTAAGAGTTGTTAGGTTTCTGTGTGACCTCTTCTCTTTATGTAAGTATGCCTCTGTGGTCTCATGAATTCTCTCAGCAAGTTAGCCTAGCTGAAGCAGCAAGATGCCGTGAGTGTGAAACAAGAATCCGTGGGTACCAGGCAGGGTCAAATCAGTGCTACTCTGAGGCCCCAGTATAGGCATCCCAAGACCCTTTGCACAAGAACCCCCAAGAACAGTGGTTCTCAGGTTACTCACCATTCCTGTTTTCCACCCCATCCCTTATATTAATTGTACAAGAACAAAAAAACCCATAAAGGACATGCCTTTTCTGACACCACCAACTGCCAATCAATTGCCACTGATGAACAAGTAAGCCCAAAGCCCTGGGAATAACAGTTCTCCCAAGACAGCCATAATGTGAGGAAATAACCTCTACAGAGAAAGCACTCACCATTACCACCCCTATCAACACCAATCACTGATCAACTTCTATAGAACGGACAGGCAAGCCAGCTTAATATCAGAACACTCTGAGGGTGAGGCAGATGGCATGCTCACTTCTCTACCTGGAACCATTTACCCCCAGACTCAATTGGTGAAAACCCAGGCCTCTCTGTCCAAGAGCCCCAGGACCAGTAGCATCTCAAGAACATCTATTCTGCTTAGAGTCTGGCTCCAGCAGTCATCCTCCAGGGGAGCAAACCTTGTGGAAACTCAAACTGCCAACTGCTTCTGCCCGTGTTGTGGCATCTGCCTCCTCAGCAGCAACTGATATTAAAGACCCAGGAAAGGAAAGGCTTGGCACTAAAGTCTTTGGTACTGTCACATGGCTCAATATCAGAAACAGACATGGTTTTAGGGTGCAGTGAATAGAGCACCAGCCCTGGAGTTAAGAGGACCTGAGTTCAAATCCAGACTCAGACATTTAACACTTGACCCCAAGTAAGTCACTTAACCCCAATTGCCCTGCCTTCCCCCCCAAAAAAAAGAAACAGACATTTTTTTGGTAAAAAAAAAATGATACTAAAGAAGAAGTGTTATAACCTGGATTTTTCTGTTTGACTTGGAGAGAAAACCTATGTGTATTTTCTCCTTGTGTTAGAATGTAAGCTTGTTAAGGGGAGCAACTGTCTCCCTTTGATGCTTGTATCTCCTGCACTTAGCACAGAGCTTTGTAAATAGCATGTTCCCAATAAATCCTTTTCTATTTATTCGTTCTTGTTCTGGGAAAGAAAAACAGCTGGATCATTTCACTTTCAGCATTTTCTTCTCTCTTGTTTGCTGTCATTGTGGGGTTTAACATGGAACCCTGAAGTAATGTACAAAGGTCACATTGGTTTATACAGTTGAAGTCAACTTTGTGTCATCTCTACATTCTACAGATGAGGTACAGATGAGAGGCTTTCAGTTCTATCTGTATATAAAAGGCTTTCATTTCTATCCGATCATTTATATCTAAGTAGATGTTGAGCCTATGAAATGTGAAATCTTCGTGTGGAGGCAGAATTAAGGGAAAATGAGAAGATGTATTAGAGACCAAAATAATATATGTGCTCACTGAAGCTTTATGGAGATATTAGAAAAATAGTAAAAATGCTCAGTGTTGCGTCAGCTGACATAACAATTGTTTCCGGAGACTAAGACTTCTGAATTCTCCCATAAAACACCAGGGAATTTCAACAAGGCAAAGGAATGCATTGGGTAGGGAAGAGAGGGGAGAAGAAAGACAAACATTAAGTATGACTAAATTTGACTTCTTCAGACCTTTCTAAAGTGGAGATACTATTGAAAGTCATAGCAGAGGGAGCCAAATGAAAGAGAACATGTTTCTAATTTTGAAACTGATACTTAAACTTGTGGAAAGAACTCTCCCGAGCACAAAAACTTAATGTGTTCTTCTCAACACTGAATGTTGCCTTTCAAACATAATTCAAAAGTTGTTATAGAGGTACTTGTGGCTGAAATTTAGAAAAACTTGACTGTACTTAAAAATAACCGAACACACACAAAAAAACTTTCCTTTATACAGAAGAAAGGTCCTCAAGACAATTTTTAAAACCTTTTCAGCTAGCATTACTACTACTATCACTATTACCCCTACGACAGCCACCATTACTACTACTACTACTACTACTACCACCACTACTACAACTACTACTACAGCTATTACTACTACCACTGCTACTACTACTACTACTACTACTACTACTACCACTACCACTATTACTACCACCACCACTACTACCACTACCACTACTACTACTACTACTACTGCTGCTGCTGCTGCTGCTGCTGCTGCTGCTGCTGCTACTCCTCTAGCTAGCATTTTGTTTCTACCCAAATGATCCAGGACTTTAGTATCTTACACTTTCTCACTCTAAAGTCTAGTCATCACACACACACTCACAGAACCAAACTCATAAAGAGATATCTAGCAATTCTCAGATACTACTGTAACAGAATAATGGGTTGAGGTAGGCACCTTCTAGCAGCACATGTGCCCCAGCCTATTCTAGGGAACTCCTTCATAAAAGAAAGATGTAGGCAACTGAAGAAAATTGTTGACTGAGCAAGGAAGACTCAATAGACAACTTCCACTCTAGAAGAAAGCCTTCCTATTTAACAGTTGTCCCCTAGACATTTTTTTTTCATTTTGGTGGGGGAAAGGCAGGGCAATTGGAATTAAGTGACTTGTCCAAAGTCACATGGCTAATAAGTGTGTTAAGTATCTGAGGCCACATTTGAACTCAGGTCCTCCTGACTCCAGGGCTGGTGCTCTCTATTCACTGTACCACCTAGCCACCCCTCCCCTTGACTTTTGCTTAGGGACACAACTATTCATATCATTCTGGTGAGCAGGAAGTTACCAACCACAATCCTTGCAATAAGATGGTGGAACACTCATCTTGCCATTTAACCTGATGCTATGTCCTTTAAATCCTGGTCACTGCCACCTGATCTGCTATTATAACCTAAGGACCCTGGTTTCTATCCTCTGACATGCTGCTTCATTTTAAGGTTCACACTGCCTTTCCAACTACCCTTGCAGCTGCACTCTCTTATGTGTATTGCCCTCCCAATTATCCATGAGCTCCCTGAAGACAGGGACAATCTTACTTTGATATCTGAATTTCCAGAGCTTTGCACAGTGCTTGATGAATAATCATAATAAGTGCTTTTCCTTTCCATATCCATGGGTAGAGGGATTTCTCTCCTCCTGTCACCTCAACTCACACCCACAGTTATGGAAGCTGTTCACCCAGGCTAGAGAGCTCTCTGAGCTAAGCTTGACACTGGATCTGATAATCCAAGCTGCCTCTTCTGAATTTGATTTATTCCCTACATTAGGAAGCAACCATGTGAGTTTCAAGAGGTTGGGAACTCCTGGATCTAAGTACTGGCAAAAGGTGGTCTATGGGGGGAAAAAAAGAAAAAAAAAAGAAAAAAATCTCAAGGAGAAGATAATCACTCTTAGGAGCACAAACCTAAGTAAGCTATGCCCTGACTTGCCTTTCAAAGGCATGGACCTCAGACTATCCTGAGCTGAGGTGAAGGTAGAATGACTACCTCCTACTCTCAAACAGAATCGCCTAGAGAAGGTTTTTGGCAGCAGACACTGATGGTTAAGATAAAAGCCAATCACAAAACAGCACAGAATTCCACGACTGGAAGAACCTCAAGTAGTTCTGTGAAGTGTTTCAAATATTGAATTCCCAGGACAGTATAATAGGAGTGATATTTATGCCTAAAGTACTTGTCCTTGAACACTCACGAGTCCTACTTAACACATTTATTTTTGTGTTGGAGGAAATAAACAGCTGTGAAGTTCCTGATCTAATAAATACCTTTTTAGAAGGGATCCTCTTGACCCCTATGGGAGACATCCTAGACATGAGCGACACCTGAGCTTTGCTTAAAAAATGCCTCCAAAGTTCTTTATCAAGGGTTGGGGATGGAGAGGAGAAGATGCGCCAGTGACCTTTTTCCTTTCATTTAAAGATCAGAGTCTTCTAGGACTGGATCTGGTACTCATGAGTCTAGGTCAGGGGCATCCTAATGGAAAAAAACACCCTTTCCCCCCAGACCTGTGGATTTTTATAGCACCAGTAAGCAGTGTGGGGGGGGGTAGTTTATACAACTGAGTTCTGTTGCATAAGAGTGTATACTTTGATATGCCTGATAAAGAACTTTGAGACTATTTACAACCATAAAATAAAAGGGCAGTTCCTGCCATTATGGGTTACAGATATGAGAGAAAACAAAGCAATCTCACACACTTTAAAGAAGTATATTCACTTCACATTCTGGGAATCAAAACAGCTTAGGGACACAACTATTCATATCATTCTGGTGAGCAGGAAGTTTTTGATCACTCCTGATTGACAGCAGCCATTGATAGTTAAAAGGTAAAGGCCATTTGTGGAATATCACAGAATTCAATATATAAAAAGAATCTCAAGTACTCACCTAGTCCAACCCTCAAGTTTTTGTCAGGACAGTAACTAGATTAGCCAAGATAAATGACTTTCCTACTCTGGTAATTCTCCAGGAATTGGCATTTCACAAGCTGACCAATTGTCATCCTGCAGCTTATACCTGGCTCGTCTTTTTCTCATTATGACACACTTGCTGGGACCATAAGCCAAACTGGAACTCTGAATGGGAATTGTCTCTGTACCCACAGTGCAAGGGCAAAAAACCCAAATATGTTAACTAAAAGGCCATATACTGAAGATATCAAGTGCCTGCTTTGTGCCAAATTGAAGTTTCATTACATTCTAATTACAATCAGCCATAAATTCCCCCAGCACTCTTATAATGAACAATTTCATTCTTACCTCTTTTTTAAAACAAAAAGGAAATGATGCTTTTGGCCAAAAGATTTCACAATTTTGTGAGCAAAACCAGCCAAGTTTGAGAGAAAACAGTTTAGCCGCATAAAGATGTGATATCTTCTATGTCAAGCAGCCAAGTTTGGAAAGGACTAGATGTTTACATAGACAAGTTAGACAAGATACTCATTGAATCTGCTGGAAACATGTAGTTTTTTTCTTCTTTTCTTGGCCATACTTCTTAATCTATTTCATACATGACTTTTTTATTTAAGCCAATTACATATAATTAAGCCAAGCATGCTCCACTTTGGAATGTGCCTTGGAATAGCATTTGTACAAGTGGTAGTTAAAAATAGTACTACACTGCATAGGATCATGGCATTTCATGACCCACCCTCTTGTGGACTGATCTGTGACTGTTTTCCCTTCTGCAAAATGGGAACAACTTCAAAGAGACTTTGAGGTTTATTGAGCTTATATACAAGATTATACACATTTGAGAGAATACAAAGTAACACTGGTGTTTTTGTTTTGTGGATGTTTTCATCTTCATGACTTGCTTTCGTTCAGTCTATTTTCCAGACAAATAAGCTGACTGCTGTCCTCTGTGCACAGCATTCTATCCTTTACCTCCATGCTGTCAACCTTGCTTGGAGAGCTTTCTTTTTCCTCATCTCTTCCTCTTGGAATCCCTATCTCTTTTCAAGGCTCAGTCTAAGTGTCAACTTCTACATGAGACCATGACTAATCCCCCATCATTAGTACTCCTCCTCTCCCACAAGACACCTCATTATATTTACCTCGTATACATTTTATATTACCTTACTTATGTATGCATTATTTCTACCAATAACATGTAAGACCCTTGTTTTGTCTTTTTGTCCTCAGAATTTTGTTGTGCCTTAGACACTAAATAAATGTTTATCGAATTACAGTGTCATCATTAATTATTACTGTTGGTCAGGATTCTCTGATCTGCAATGCTTGGTATTGTAATTTCATGCAAGCAAGGAAGTCCTCCACGGATTTATGTAGGGCTGGGAGAAGTTAGATAATTTCTCTGAGTAGAGCACCAATTAGCTTTTTCTCCCCTTCACAGCTTCAGGAAGTATTATTTCAACCTGTGGAGCCAGAGTAGAAGCAAGCTAACTCTATTGCTAAAACATGGCAAATAATCCTTTCCTCATCATTCCCACTGTTATCACTTTAGTACAAGCCTTCATGACTTCTTGCCTGGGCTATTCCAATCATATCTTAGGCAGTGTTCCCTCCCCTGCTTTAGGTTAACCTTACTAGTACACATCTCTAACCATATCCCTGGCACACAGAAATCACTTTCTAGATGTTGAAAAAAATGAAGAAATGTGGCATGATGGACCGGACCTTCTCCCCACCCAGCTCAGTTCACGGTATCCATGCTGTGGATGAACATTATTTCCCCCTGCTAGAAAGAGACAGCGAGGTGGCATAGTGGACAAAGCACTGGGCCTGGAGTAAGAAAGATTTGAGTTCAAATCTGGCCTCAGACACTTAGCTGGGTGGACCTGGATAAATCACAACCTCTGCCTGCCTCAATTTCTTCATATGTAGAATGAGAGTATTCACCAAGGTTATTGTGAAGGTCAAATGAGATATTTGTAGAGGGCTTGGCACATAGTAGGTGCTACAGAAATGCTAACTATTACTATCATTGTTTAATATTATTGTTACTTGCTATATGGAGAGAGAGGCCAGAGACAATACTGAGCTAGATTATAAACTCACCTGTAAAATTTTATGAAGGATTATGGACACTTACAAATAGTAACACTTCATAAGTAGCAGGAAGTAGGATATGGTAAAAAACAAAATGATGCCTATTGTCACAAATATTACTCAATATTGTATAAGAAATGGTGGCAATAACAAAAAGAGAAGAAAAAGAAATAGAAAGAATCAGAATAAGCCATGAGGTAATAAAACTATGCCTTTGCAGACAGTATAATGTTATATTTGGGAAATCCTAAAGATTCAACTAAAAAGTTAGTGGAAATAATTTTAGCAAAGTAGCAGATTCCAATATAAACCCACATAAATCATCAGCATTTCCATATCACCACCAAAATTGTGCAAAAAGAGACAATAATAACTGCATATTGTATAAAATACCTCAAAGCATAACTGCCAAGAAAAACCCAGGAACTATATAAGCAGAATTATAAAACACTATTATACAAATAAAGTCAGATTTAAATAACTGGAGAAATATGAACTGTTCAAGCATAAGCAAAGCCAGTAGAATAAAAATTACAGTTTACTTAAATGAATCTATTTATTCAATGCCATTTCAACTAAATTACTTATGTATAGATATATAAGTATATATATAAAATAATATATAATATACATATTAATATAGTTAATATATTATATATATAACTGAGCTATCAAAAATGACAAAATTCATTTTGAAGAACAAAAGGTCAAGAATATCACAGGAATTAATGGAAAAATGTAAATGACGGTGGTTTAGCAATACTAGACCTTAAACTACAGTATAAGGTAATAATTATCATATTCTTTGACCATTTATCAACTGGAGAATGACTTACATTCTCATAAATTTGTCTCAGTTCTCAGTATTTATGAGAAATGGGGCCTTTATCAGAGATACTTTCTGTAAAAATTGTTCTTTCTAATCCTGGTTGCATTGGTTTTGTTTGTGCAAAACTTTTTTAATTAAATAGAATCAAAATCATCCATTTTACATGTCTTGTTAGTCATAAATTCTTGTAAGGTAGTAATTATCAAAACGATCTGGTACTGGCTAAGAAACAGGATGGTAGCTTGGTGGAAGAGAACAGGCATACAATCCATAGTAGCAAATGATTTACAGTAACCTTGTATTTGATAAATGTAAAGATTTAAGCTTTGGGGACAAGAATTCACTATTTGATAAAAAACAAATTGGGAAAGCTAGAAAGCAAAAATTGAGCATAGACCAATATCTTATACCATTTACCAAGATAAGGTCAAAATAAATACATAACATAGATATAAAGGGAGATAAAAGAAAATTAGAAGAGTATGGATCATATTTCCTATCAGACTTATGGACAGAAGAAGATTTTATGAATATATAAGAAAGGGCATTGTGAGATGTAAAATGGATAATTTCAATTATATTTAATTAAAAAGGGTTTGTACAAATAAAACCAATGTAACCAAGATTAGAAGGGAAACATAAAATGGGAGAAAAAATGTATAGTTTCTTGAATAAAATTCTTGAATAAAAATAAAATTCATATCTTGAATATATAAAGAACTTTGTCAAATTTGTAAGAATATGAGCTGTTCCCCAGTTGATAAATGGTCAAAGGATATGAACAGGCACTTTTCATGAAGAAATCAAAAGTATATATAGTCATATGAAAAAAAATGCTCTAAATCACTATTGATTAGAGAAATGCAAATTAAAACAACTTTGAGATATCATCTTACACCTACAAGATTGACTAAAATGATAAAAAGGGAAAATAACAAATGTTGGAGAGAATGTGGAAAATTCAGGACACTAATTCACTATTAGTGGAACTGTGAATTGATCCAACCATTTTGGAGAGCAATATGGAGTTATGTTCAAAGAGATGCAAATCTGTGTATACCCTTTGACCAGCAATACCTCTGTTTACCAAGGTGATCGGGAAAAAAGGAAAAGAACTTACATGCTTTAAAATATTTATTGCAGTTCTCTTTGTGGTGGCAAACAACTGGAAATTAAGGAGCTGCCCATCAATTGGGGAATGGCTAAACAAATTCATAAGAAATTATGATTTATAAAAACATGAAAGACTTGCATGAAACAATGAAGAGTTAAATGGGCAGAACCAAGAGAACATTGCACACAGTAACAACAATATTGTTCCAAGAACTCCTAAGTCAGTTTGAATATTATAAATACTCACATCAGCTACAAAGGAACTCTGAAAGAAGATGCTATGCACTTGTAGAGAAAGAACTGATAAAGTGAAGTATGTATGGTATGATTTTACATATATATGCATATATATACATATATTCATATTTGTATCTTAATAGTAGCTTTTTCTACGGTGGAATGAGGGGGAGGAAGAAAACAAAAAGAGAACGAACCGAAACTTAGGAGGAAGCACAGAAAATCAGGGTAGCTTTGAAAATGATGCATCGTATTTATTGTATAACGTTTTAAAAAAATCTAAAAAGCATGAAATGGAAATTCATGCTTTTATATGAATCATCTTTTTATGTTGTGCTGTGTACAGCGAGATGTTCCTTTTCTGTCTTTTTATCTTTAAGTTCAAAATGAATAAAAAATTTTTAAAAAGCTTGACTAGCCATCCAACTTAATAAAGGTATTCCAAAGGTAATCAAGGATAAAAATTTAAGGACAACTAGAAAAGATTTGCACCATTTTTGCAAACTGCTATCTTTATCAAGAAAAGCAGAACCAGCGCGTTTTGACCTAGTATCACAGGACCACATGGAAGAGACAGAAATGGTATTTGACAAAATAAAGACAGGAAAAGCAGCCATGTTGGAGAAAATACGTGTGAGAAAATCCTTACCGGAAGTGTTAAAATTGTGAGGGCCTTGAATGACTGTCATATACAATATCTGAGTGAGGAAAAGATACTAAAAGTTGGAAAAAAATCTCAGACATTAATAATATCAAGAAGGGTGATACAGCAAATACCTTCAGCTACTGCCCTACACATCAACTCTCCTATCTGGTCAAAAAAAAAGTCTTTATAAAAAGCATTTATTATCCGCCTACTCTGGGTTGTGCCAGAGTTGTGCAAGTAATACTCAACAACGGGCCACGTCTTTACCATTTTACAATTAGTAAGACGTAGAGCATGCAGGATTACTGCTATGCTTGTTGCTAGTTTATTGCCAAAAGAAAAAAAATGATTCAATCAATGTCATTTTACCACCTCTTTTGCTTTTTATTTTTTTTAATTTTTTTGCATTTTGGAGGGCAATTGGGGTTAGGTGACTTGCTAGTTGTGTTTGTGTGTGTGTGTGTGTGTGTGTGTGTGTGTGTGTGTGTGTGTATGCGAAGTGTCTGAGGCCAGATTTGAACTCAGGTCCTCCTGACTCCAGGGCCAGTGCTCTATTCACTGTGCCATCTAGGCGCCCCTACCACCTGTTTTGCAAGCTGTCTCCCATCCACATGTAGCATCCCATCTAAGGCCTATTTTCCAAACTCACACTTCACTGATAGATTAGGTTCCCAGAGGGGAGAATACTCCTTTCCTCAGGGTTCTAGGGGTAAACCTGAGTGTTCTAGTTTCTAGTAGCACCATGAACAAGACCCCAGGTGTACTCTCCAATATCACGCAAAGAATTAGCATTTATTAGCTTTTACAAAAGGGATAATACTGAAAAGTTAGAGCAAGGCCAGAAATTGCAAAACCACTTGTAATATGGGATACCCCCTCATTTTGTATATATGCATAAGACCCCTGAGGAGAGGGAGATGAAACTTAAAGCACTGGTATGAAACAGCACCTCTGGCCCAAGCCAAGACTATACTCTCTGTCCTAAACACACAAGGTCCTTGGGTTGGAGAGCTAAGGACACGTGTAGGAAACACATAGAGCCAAGGACTACCTGGAGTCTCTCAGCTCCAGGAATCCTTTGCTGCCTTTGTGGAGTTGTGCCACCACACTTGCTTCTGAGTGTAGCTTAGGCAATGGAAGAGTTGATCCCTTTTTCCTTGCAGGGTGTGGTGCTTTAGGTCACACATTCAATCAACTGCTGGGCTCTGTAAAACAGGCCATGATTTCTTCCCAGACTTGCCCGCTGCCGTGGTTACCAACTCAAGCCGACTGCTACTTGATTCCACTTGCAATAGCGGTATATTTGATGACTCTGAGGTGTCTGCCACACTCATTGGACAATCTTCTCTCACCTACGATCAATAAAGGACAAATAGACACATACAAAAACCAGATAATAATATGTCTTGGTGGGCACATGTAGGGCAGATCAGGAAACACTGCTCAGCTCTCTCCTTCCTAGTGGCTCACAATTATTCTGCCACTCATTATCAGGAAGGAAAAAAGTAAAATGGTCATGGGAGAGGTACAGTAATCCTTTTTGTATGAAAATTCAGTTCTGATTTGAGGCCTCCTGAGTACCACCAGAAAGCTCTTTATCACCCTTCAGTGCCAGTCTTTCAGTCACTCATTACAAAAAGTTGGCTTACCAGACTTCCACATATTGGAGTCAAACCTGGAAGAGCCTGTCGCAATGCTCTGTATTCCCAACTGGAAAGGTCCACCTGAGGATGTAAAGGTGGGCCTTCATTGGCCCTTCCTCCCATTATACATACATCAAGATCATCCAAAATTCCTTTGAAGATAATAAAATAAAAAAATAGTAATAAAGCAGTAATAAAAGAAATAACCCTGTTCAATGACCCTCTAATAATAAACATCAGGTGAGGTGATAAAATAAGGAGACATATGCTTGCCAAAGTATATCACCACTGTGATAGACGAAATCCAGTACAGAGTCCTTGTCAAAGGGGGATTCCTTGTAGATGATGAGATCTTCCAGGTTCTTTTGTTTGCTTAAGAGAATGTGCTGATTGCATCCAGAACATTACATAGCCTTCTGGAAGAGACATATAATCATTCAAAAGAGTTTGAAGTGCCTGTCCACATAGGAAAGAGCAAGTGGATGAAGAGAGTCTAGTGCCCAGATTTCAACATGTATTTGGACCTATAGAGCTTTCCCAACAGTGTGCACATCTGGGACAGAGAGCATAGATGAATAATGAATGGGAAAATCGACCGAAGGACAAAAGTAGGCTAGACTGCTTTCAGGAAATTGTGAAATTTTTTTACTGATCCCAAACATCTCATAAAAGCAAAGGTCCATCTTTTCAATGCTAATATATTACCACTATTGTTATATGGCATCATGGCATAGAATACCAGTTCCTCTGGAGACCTAAGGATGAATATCACCCAGAGTTCAGTGGGAACATGAATGGCAGGTGTGCTACACTTGCAACACGTAATCAACTGAAAACTCCACCAAAGCTTTACTCCACAGGAGCAAAAAATGTTATCAAGGAATTGTATGATGGGAAAAGAAGATGGTCTAATTAAGTGGTAAGTTTGAAAGATGACAGCTGGATATCCAGGGAGATTTACTGGGACCCTCATGACACTGGGGGAAAAAGAGGAGGCTCCTCTGTGTATCGGATGAACTTCCTACAGTGAACTTTTGGGAAAACTGGGACAAGAATCACACAGATTTGGCAATCATAGATGGGTCACAACCTGTATCACTGCAGGGAATTCCTGAATGTATGAGCTCACAGTTATTTGAACACTGGAATGGCTTCCCTAGAATAATTTGATACCAATGTGTTATTTCCTTCTTCACATTTCACATACATTTATCATTAAGAATTTAACTGAGCCAGGAACTTGAACCCTGGCTGCCAGATTACAGTCTCTAAGATGACTAGAATGATGTTGCACTATATACAAACAAGATTATGAGTTCCTGAATGATTCTGAAAGAGACTCCAGAAGGACAAGCTCAGGAATGAATTAGAGACTTAAGGTTAAGGTGAAAACATGAAAGGTCATAGAGAAACCCAGATCTCTGTTATAAACCCCATAATCTGAATAATCTGAAAAAGAGGTCATAAATAATACACAAAGAAATAAAAGAAACAAGCATAAGACTCCTTTATCCAGCCTAGAACTGTACATGTGCATGCACGTGCGCACACACACACACACACACACACATACACACACAGTGGCAAAGATGGGGGAGTCAGTAGAAGCAGAGGTAAATGTCAAGAGATGATGTGAAAAGAGGGTCCACGCCAGGGCAGCCACTCCAAATGCAGGTAAATGGAGATGGGACAGGGACTATCTTATACACCAGGGAAGCCAGTGTGATTTCCAGAAAATGAATCTCAGTTGAGTTGGGGTTTTGAAAAGTAGGAGACTCAACCAACCTGGAAATCTAATAATTGAGAATCTAAAGTCAGATCCTCACCCTAGCCTGTCAGAAGAGAATCTTGGGACAAAATCAACCCCAAGAAGTCACTGAGTTCTCAGAGGATGGGGAGACACACCAAGAAATGGAGCCGATTCAGCACCTAGGCCAGAGGAAGGTACAGAGGATTGTAAAAAAGGTCTAAATAAAAGTGTGATCTGCAACATCCTACTGAATGCTATCAGGACTATAAGAGATGATGAAACAAAGTCATGGTTAGGGTTCATGTAAGAAGAGCACTGAGACTGGCTGAAGTCCAACTTACAATCTGCCACCAGGAGACTGACATAGAAACCAGGGTTAAGGAGTAATACAAACCACTCATTTGTATTATCAATAGCAGCATCAAGACCATAGAGCAATCAGAATCAAAAAAGACCTATCCAAATTACCTGAAGGCACCAAGGAAACTGGCCCAAGTACTAAATCTTAATCTAAAAAACTGAGGCTGAAAAATTACCAAACAGAAGAAAACAAACACAATGAATAAATGCTATAGGTTAGGAGAAACCCTAGAGGTAAATCTAGGAGAAAAGACAACAATCTGAAGGAGAGACTCGGAGAGAAAAAAATCAAAAGTCTTCACCACAAGGACTACAAGAGTGGTTGGAAAAAAATGATGCAAGGGATTTGAAAAGGAAAGGAAAGTGTGTGGGGAAAATGGAAAATAGAATATATTGCTTAGAGCTGAAGGTGAAAAACCTTACTCAAGTAGAGGATTCCCTGAAAAACAGAATGAAGAAAATAAAAACTTAATGACTCCATGATATAAGCGGTATTAGAGCAAAGTCAAAGTAATGGGGAAAATAGAAGAAAATATAAGGTGTCTGGTATCAAAAAACCAAGCAAATAGAAAACATATTAAGGAAAGATCATTTAAGACTCATTGGATGCTATGACAATCATGATTAAACCAAAAACCTTGGATGCTATGTTTCAGTAAAATTTTTTTAAAGCTGTCCAGATTTATTAGAAACTGAAAGCACAGTGAAAATTTTTAAATCACGGGCTTAAAAATAAGAAAACTCAGTAATATTACAGACAAAAGCTAGAGTTTCCAAGACAAAGAAAAAAATATTGTTATCAGTCAGAAAAAAAGAGTTCAGGCACCAAGGAACCAGAGTGGCGATCACAAAAAAGTAAGGAAGAGAGAACATCTTAGAATACTATTTTCTAATGGGAAAATTTAAGGGTATATGACCAAGAACAGATTACCATGCAAAACTGAGTATAATTATAAGGAGCATGTGTGTAGGGGAGGAATGGCTTTTTAATAAAAAAAAAGAAATTTCAAACATTCTTGATGAAAAATATGAGAACTGAGTAGAAACTTTGAAATGCAAACACAGGAATCAAGAGAAATTTGGAGAAGTAAATAAGTTTGATTAGTTAGATATGAGTAAACAATGATGACGTGCTTACATACTAATAAGGAGAGAAGAGACAAGGGACCCTTCAAAATCTAATGTTTTTAAAACTCACATAGGACCTCAATCTGATCTTGTTCTCTTGTGTACGTTTTAGGAGAATAAAGGAAAAGGAAGGAAAAAGGAATATAGTATGGATAAAATGAGAAAGAAAGGAGTGGAAATTATTATTTGGAATAAATGGAATATTGGTGAAGAATGTACAAACATGGAAGAAGGGGTCAGAGCAGCCGTTATCTAATGACCCTACTCTTATCTGAACTGGGTAAAGGAAACTTGAAGACACACAGACCAACACTTATAAACACAAAGAGTGTATAGAAATAAATCAGTCATGAACAGGGGAATAAGGAAAGTAGAATCAGGGAAGGAAAGTCACAAGCAAAAGAAACTTCAACTTCAAAAAAGTGGATCATAAAAAGGAGATAAAAAAGAAACAAAGAAAGTGTATGAACTGAAAATGAGGATCTATATTGGTGAAGAGAGGAACACCTGAGCTGTAGAAACAAAGCATTTCAAAAATAGAATATTGGTGTCCACCAGATTTTTTTCCTTTCTCCAACCCCCTTTTTCTCTTCAAAGAGGAGGGATGGAGGGAGAGAAGATAAAGTATATTCTCCCCATCCCAGTAATTCTGAATCCATGGATGCTCGAGTACAAACTCCATTCCCCATTCTAGTCTCATAGATCTGTCACAACTATTCACTTCAATACTTCTCACCAAAGTCCCACTCCAGATCTGTCTGCCCCTTTTACTGTGTCCTTTAGAATCTTTATCCTATAATTAACAAACTTTCTTTATACCTCTTTGTTATTCTTTCTACTTACTTTATTTTTTTAAAAATTGTTTCTTGACTATTTTCTTCTCTTTATTTTTTATTTTTATTTTGCTTTTTAGAGGGCAATTGGGGTTAAGTGACTCACCCAAGATCACACAGCTAGTAAGCGTGTCAAGTGTCTGAGGCCGAATTTTGAACTCAGGTCCTCCTGACTCCAGGCCTGGTGCTCTATTCACTGCACCTAGCCACCCTCTACTTACTACTTTTTACTTACTGAGATATGCCTCCCTCCCAACAAAACGATTCCCTTACCAGTCTTTCCAGTATTAATTATACACTCTCTCACACTCCCTGATATGATGTGTCATTATAGAAGAGTAAGAATACTACTTGCTTCCCTTTGCCACTTCCAGATCTTCTCTCAACCACCATTGGTCAGTAAATCCAAAATTACTACCCAATGAAGATTCTATTAGGGGCGGCTAGGAGGCACAGTGAATAGAGCACCGGCCCTGGAGTCAGGAGTACCTGAGTTCAAATCCGGCCTCAGACACTTAACACAAAAAAACTAGCTGTGTGACCTTGGGCAAGTCACTTAACCCCAACTGCCCTCCAAAAAGCAAAAAAAAAAAAAAAAAGATTCTATTAGCTGTTTCCTACTAGCTTTCCTTCATTCCTCAATAACTTTCATGCCTTGCTCAATTGCTTTCTCTATCCCAATGCCTGTGCTCATGCTAGGGAAATTCAAAATATGCGTTGATACTCCCTTCCTAACTTCTCAGTTTTACAAGTCCCTCAATTACCATTTTCTTTTCCTCCACTCCACCTTAACTATATGGAGCTAATATTTGTATTCTTCACTCTTATTCACATGCTGATGAAAAGAGGCTAAGGATATAGTGCTAGTTGGGTTTACTATAAATGTGTGTCATCTCATCTCAGCTGGACCCTCATCATATCAAAGCAAATACGCTACTATCTATACTACTACTATTGATTTGCTATCATTCTTTGCACTGTGTCTATTCCCAACCTTTCTCATCTCTTCACAAGCCTCACATGGAATCCCCTTTCCCAGCCTTTGAGTTGAGCACCTCAACTCATACTTCACCAGATGGAATTACAAGTGAATTCTATCAAGCATTAAATTAATTTCAGTAGTTCATGAGGGAAAGAAGGGATCCTATCAAACTTGTTCCAAGACACAAATGTGGTCCTCATACCTAAACCAGGAAAAAAGAGCATTCTGAAGAGAAAAAAAAAACCTTAAATTATAGCCCAATGTCTATAATGCAATAGTAATGCAAAAATATTGAATTTAATAAACTAAAACAACATACGAAAAATATTATATAATTTGATCTGGTTGGATTTATACCAGGAATGCTGTTGGGGAAAATACATAAACATAGTATATCATGTTATTAAAAACAAGAAAAATAACATGAATATATCAGGCCTTTGACAAAATAAAACACCACGTTATATAAAAGAAACATTTAAACTATAGGAAGAAATGGATGGTTTCCTAATATGGTAAATATTTAAAACCAAGCTCTAGCATTTTTTGTAACGAAGAAATGCTGAAGACCGTTTAATATAATTCTTATGTGATATAGTTTTAGAAAAGCTAATTATAATCCTACAGCAAAAAATAAATTTTTCTTCAAGAAAAAATAAAATTATCATTTTTCGTAGATGATCAGGTGGTTTACATAAAGCAATCTAAGGTTCAACTAAAATTAATTGAAATAATAACTTTAGTAAAATATAAGGACATAAAATAAACCCACAAAATTTTCTGATTTTTTGCATGCTACCAACAAAAGCCAGCAGGAACAAACAGAAAAGGATATTATATTCAAAGAAAAAAATAACATACCTGAGAGTAAAACTAGCAAGGCTCACATAGGAATTATATGAATACAACTAGAAAACACCATTAAATAATTGTAGACTTAAATAAGTGGAGAACTATCAACTATTCATGGCTGAGTCGTGACAATATAATAAAAACGATCATTCTACCGGAATTAATATGTAGTTGGGGTGCCATGCTAGAGACCAAAACATTACTTCACAAAATTAGAAAAAATACAAAAATTCATCTGGAGAAATCAGTTCATGATCCTCAAGGGGAATAATGAAAAAAATGAGGAGAAGGAATGTATAAAGGAAGAGGTCAATGTTAAAACTAGTGCTTGCACCAAACTACACTATAAAACAGTAAATACAAAATTATTTGATACTAGCTTAAAAATACAAGTTACAGGTTAGATATACAAAACTCAAAAACAATCTAACATAATAGTGTAGTGTTTGATAAACCCAAGGATTCCAACTACTTGAGTAAGAATTCATTATTAAAGAAAAATTTCTGGGATAATTTGAAAGTACCCTAGTAGAAATAAGGTTTAGATCACTATCATACACTCGATACCACAATAAGATCCAAATGGATACATTACCTAGATATGAGAAGACTTAAAAAAAAAAAAGAGCTGCAGGGAATGCTGTACCTTTCACAACAATGGATAAAGGAAGAGTTCTTGACCAATTAGGATTTTGCGTGCTCTCTCTCTCTCTCTCTCTCTCTCTCTCTCTCTCTCTCTCTCTCTCTCTCTTTCTCTCAAGCTCTCTCTCTGTCATATGCATGTGTGTTTATGGATATATATATACACACATACGCATATACACATATGCATATAAATACATACATAATATATGAACAATTTTTAGATGTATACATAAAGCCACAATATGGACAAGATAATTCATAGAGAGACAATATAGATTTGATTACCTAAAATTACAAAGTTTTCATACAATCAAAATCAATGCCATTAGTAAAGAAAAAAACAAATTGGGGGGACCCTGTAGAAACTTTATTTTATAAAGGATTTATATATATATATATATATATATATGGAATCAATGCAAAAACATTAGAACATGAACTATTTCCCCAATAGATAGTCAAAGGATACAATAGATAGTTCTCAAAGGAAAAAAAGCAACTTATCAATAACAATATGAAAAATTATTCAAATCACCAATAACAGGGAAAATTAAAATTAAGATAACTCAGAGGTTCTACCTTGTATCCATTAGCTGGCAAAAAAGGCAAAAAGACAAAATGAGAATTATTGGAGGATCTGTGGAAGGATAGACACTCTAATATATTGTTGATGGAGCTATAGTTATTCAAACATTTGGGAAAGAAATTTGGATACTTACCCCAAAAGCCACTAAACTCTCCATACCTCTGACCTAGTGATTATGATTATGTGTGTATATATCTCTAAAGAGATCAGAGAAAAATAAAAACAGAACCAATATACAAAAATATTTATAATGTCACTTTTTTGTTGTAGCAAAGAATTGGAAATAAAGTGAATGGACATTGATTTGGGAATGGCTGAATAAATTATGTTAGATAAATATAAGGGACAATTAAGCCATAAGTAATGACTGAAAGACAGAGACAAAGAAACCTTGGAAGATATGTATAAACTGATGCAGAATCAATTTAACATAAGCAGGAAAACAACATATACCAATTATTATGACATTGTAAAGAAAAAAGAGTCAAGAATTCTGATTGATGCAATCACATAGATTTGTCTCCAAAAGTCTGACAACAAATCAGGCTTCTCTCCTGTTGGCAAAGAGGCCTTTGGCAATGGTATCAAACTTAAACCAGAAAGGGGGGACACTCCCAAGTATGGCCCAAACCAGATCAAAATGAAATTGGATAACATTTTAAATTTTTTTAAAATAAAATGCAAGATGGTGGAGTAGAAGCACAAACTTGTCATGGGCTCTGGCTCCAAACAATTCCAATACCTGTAAAAAAAATGACTCAAAAAAATTTTAAAGCTACAGAACCCACAAAGTGACAGAGAGAAACAAATCTCCCATTGAAGACAGCCGGCAGGCCAAAAGGAAAGGTCTATTGGAGAGTGCTGGGAGCCAAGCACAATCCCACAGGACCTGCAGGGTTCCAGCCCAGTGGTTCTCAACCTTCCTAATGCTGTTACACTTTAATACAGTTCCTCATGTTGTGGTGACCCCCAACCATAAAATTATTTTTGTTTCTACTTCATAACTGTAATTTTGCTACTGTTATGAATCATAATGTAAATATCTCATATGCAAGATGTATTTAAATTGAACATAACCCACAGGTTGAGAACTGCTGTTCCAGCCACAGGGAGGCCCCAACTAGCAGAGGCCAGAGCACACTTCAGAAGAGTGAATTACCAGAAGCTGTAGTGGCTTCCAGATTTCTTAACCCTTAAACACCAAAGACATAGTAAAAAGGCAATATGGAACTTTGTTGGAACTGGAGGGGAGGAGGGGAGAAAGAAAGGGTTCTGCTGCTGCCCCCAGGGTGAGAAGCGGTAGAGGCCCAGTGGCTGTGCTACATGGCTGCGCCACATGGCTGCGCCACATGGCTGCCTCAGGAGCTCCTGGCCTGCAGATTGTAGGGGGACCAAGCAATCATTCAGAGGGTAACTGCTCTTGCTTTAACCTGCTTAGATCTGAATCATGGTCTTGGGTAGTGGTCCTGGGGTGTGTGACCAGTGAACCAGAGCTGGTAGTGGCTATAGAGACATCACCCTCCTAATAGCTCCAGCAGCTGCAAAAACCCCAGCCATTTGGGACAAAGCTCTCTCCATTCTGGAAGCAGAGTTCTACCATGGCAAAGAGCTCAAAAGTCAAGTAATTGGATAGCAATGTGAGCAAGCACAGGAAGCACAAACAGACCATAGAATCCTTTTTTGGGGACAAAAAGGATCAAGACATGGAGCAGGAGGAAGACAACAAAGCTAGAACTCCTGCTTCAAAAGCCTCCAAGAAAAATATGAACTGATTACAGTCCATAGAGGATTTCAAGAAGGATTTTGAAAATCAACTAAGAGAAGTGAAAGAAAAATTGAGAAGAGAGATGAGAACGATGCCAGAAAAGAATGAAAACAGAGTCAACAACCTGACCGAAGAAAATAACACCTTAAGATATAGATTAACTCAAATGGAAAAAGAGGCCCAAAAAGCCAATGAGGAGAAGAATGCCTTTAAAAGCTGAATTTGTCATGTGGAAAAGAAATTTCAAAAAGTCACTGAAGAGTGACTCCTTCAAAAGTAAATTGGAGCAATTAGAAGCTAATGACTTTATGAGAAATCAAGATACTATAAAACAGATCCAAACAAATGAAAGAAAATAGAAGGCAATGTGAAATATCTCATTGGAAAAACCACTGACCTGGAAAATAGATCCAGGGGAGATAATTTTAAAATTATTGGACTACCTGAAAGTCATGATCAAAAAAAGAACCTAGACAACATCTTTCAAGAAATTATCAAGCAAAACTGCCCTGATATTCTAGAACCAGAGGGCAAAATAGAAATTGAAAGAATTCACCAATCACCTCTTGAAAAAGATCCCAAAAAGACAACTCCTCCGAATATTATAGCCAAATCCCAGAGTTCTGAGGTCAAGGAGAAAATACTGCAAATAGTCAGGATGAAACAATTTGAATATTGTGGAAACATAAGCAGGATAACACAAGACTTAGCAGCTTCTACATTAAGGGATCAAACGGCTTCCAATATGATATTCCAGAGGTCAAGGGAGCTAGCACTAAAACCAACAATCACCTACCCAGCAAAACTGAGTATAATGTTTTGGGGGAAAATATGGTCATTCAAGGAAATAGAGGACTTTCAAGCATTCTTGATGAAAAAACCAAAGCTGAACAGAAAATTTGACTTTCAAATTTAAGAAGCAAGAGAAGCATGAGAAGGTAAACAGGAAAAAGAAATCATAAGGCACTTATTAAAGTTGAACTATTTACATTCCTTCATGAAAAAATGACAATTGCAACTCATAAGACTTTTCTCAGTATGAGAATAGTTGAAGGGAATTTATATGTATATATGTATACACACACACATATAAGTATGTATAGAAGGGTGTATGTGTAAATATATATGTGAGGGTGGGCATATGCATGTTCATGTATACATAAACAGAGAGCACAGGATGAGCTGAATAGGAAGGGATGATATCTAAAAAATAAAATTAAGAGGTGAGAGAGATATTTATTGGGAGAAGGAGAAATGGAGAGATAGATCAGGGTAAATTATCTCATATAAAAGAGACAAGAGGAAAGTGTCACAATGGAGGGGAAGAGAAGGAAGGTGGAAGGGACAAGGTCAACCTCACTCTTATTGAATTTGGCTTAAGGAGGGAATAACATACACACTCAATTGCGTATCTTACCCTACAGGAAAATAGGAGGTTAGGGGAAAAGAGGGGGATGATAGAAGGGAGGGCAGATTGGGGGAGAGGGCCGTTAGAAGCAAATAGTTTTGAAAAGGTTTGTAGGGTCAAAGGAGAAAATAGAATAAGTGGGGGGCGGGACAGGATAGAGGGAAATATAGTTGGTCTTTCACAATATAACAATTACGGAAATGATTTGGGTAGCTACACATGTACAACCTATATTGAATTGCTTATCTTCCCAGTGGGGGCAGGTGAGGAGGGAACAAGGGAAAAAATCTGGAACTCAAAGTTTTAATAACAAATGTTTAAACAAAGTTTTTAAATTTGTTTTATACATGCAACTAGGAAATAAGATATACAGGCACTGGGGTATAGAAATCCATCTTGCTTTACTAGAAAGTTGGGGGGGTGATGCAGGAGGATATAAGAGAGAACAGATTGGGGGAAGGGGTATTCAATAAGCTTGCTATTATGGGTTGGAATGTAGGGGAAAGACAGGGAGAACAAACTGTAACTGAAAATCTTGTGGAAATGAATGTTGAAAACAAAAAATAAATACATTATTTAAAAAAAATAATTAAATAGAAATTTAAAAATAGAATGTAGATGTTAATATGTGATTTTCTAAGACAATTTGCAGCCTGTAGGGATCCTTATGTAGGGATCCTTATGTCCCCCTTTATGAATTTTCAGAAGGGGATTTACATTTTCAGATATGGCCAATTGGAGTAATTGTTTTTTTGTGAGTGTATTTATTTGTTGCAATGGAAGGCTCTTATTTTTTTTTTGTAGGGAGATGGTTAAACAAAATTGGGAAGCCGTTATAATGACATTTACAAAAAGAAAGGGGAAAAAATGAGCCCAAACAAATCTTTAAAAAAAAACTGGAGACATTTAGAAAGGGATAGAGACAAGTAGGAAAGTGTCAAAACTACAAGGACAAATTTGAAATCCCCCAAATCTATAAATGATAGAGATTCATGGTATCATAAACGGTCCTTTTCTGGTTTGTTTGTTTTTTGGGTTTTGGGGTTTTTTTGCAGGTATATCTTCATGGTTGTTGGTTTTTGTCAAGTTGATAATAATAAAATGGAATTTTTAAAAATAAATGAATGAGGAATTATAGGCCATATCATAAACTATCATAAAACTCTCACCAGTTCATAAAAAGTGGTTCCTTTTTGTGTGTCTTTTTTAAGTTGACTCATGGGTTTTCCCTTCTTGAAAAAATATTAATGTCAGAGCCCTTTGGAACTTGATCTGAATTTCTTTCTGCTGCTTTTCTTCCATTTTTTTTCTTGTGTATGTGGTGAAGTCTCTGACATAACTAACCAATTAAAAAAATAAACATACTATACCTTTTAAATGGCACGTCTGCATTTTCCAACTCCTTGGTCACTACTGTTAAGCCTGGGGTCCTGTTAATGCTGTGAGAATACAGTTGCTCAAAAGCATATTTTCCCCCAATGGAACTTATTTCTAGAAGTAGATAAAGGGCGGGGGGAATCCCAAAGATAGAAAAAAACCTGATAAAGTTAATTCAGATGTTATTTGTGAAAAAACCTCTCTAAATGTAGTCAAGGATTTACAGCCACATCTCCATGGTTTACATTTTACAAAGGTATTTCATAGCACAGATAACCCAAACCAAGTAACTCCCCAAAAGTCTGAAATCTGACTCAGAAGTATATAGTAAGATTTTGCAGTTTGTTTATGTTAATAGTATAGTTGCTATGCTGTACTGACTTAGCGTTCCGAAAAGAATCAATTTGAGATTCAATATTCACGATCAATAAAACAAAAAGTAGATAATGCACATATTGAAATTAAGATTTATATTGTACGTGGCTCATATATTGCATTGGATCTGATGTTTCCACAAACATGTATAAAATATACTTTTGGATCGAAATCCTGAATTGAAAAATCTACTCTTTCAGTATGAGTGGTTTGTCTACCCCAAGTACTCTTTGAGGGGAACATGATGTATATTTTCAATAATTTGAATGGCTATAATGTGGAGGTGGGATTAATTAGACTTGTACTGCTGAGTCCCAGAAGAGCAAAGTAGTAGAAGTACATAAAAGTTGTAGAGACAGATTTTGGCTCTGTGTGGTCAATTTTTAAATTTTCAATGTGAGTGTAAGCATTTACGCTTTAGCGATTGGCAAATCACTACAAATTGAGGACTGATTTATAGTTTTGTTAATTATCTAGACTTAAGGTGATGAACAAAAACTTAATACTTCAGATTAAACTTAAAAAGTGTGCCAAGTACATTTTTTTAACATAGAGTTAGCTGTTAAATACTTATCAGCACACCCTATTTCATGTGAGGAAAGACTTTTCTAACAAGACGGGTCCCAAAATGGGATGGGCTAGGTTCCTCAAGCCTAGAGATCTTCAGTAGAAACTTGAAGTGTTGGGATAATTAAAGAGAAGATTCCCCTCATGGAACTGGGTGTTATTGGAGATCTTCCAGTTGTAAGATTCAGCTTTTCCATTATTGTGCAAAAATCCTGCCCTGAAAGTGTTCACTTCCTTGATGATGAGGACCTGCAGCGAGTGGGAAAAATTTAACAAGGAAATTGAAAGTCTAGTTAGCATGATTGGTTAACAGTTACCATTTTCCAGATGATTTGGAGCTATGGTAGATATGACATGTGTGATTTTTTATGAGAACATGTTGACCACATCAAAAAAAGAACAATTTAGATCAGGACATTTTCTAAGAGATTTTCAATCACTTTTTCATTTTCTAGCCACAATCAGAAGTACAAGGAATAAAATCCTAGAATTGAAAGGGGCCATCTTGTCCAATATCTCAGCCAATGCAGGAAACTCCTTTAAAACATCATGGATTGACAGTCATCCAGTCTCTGATTCCAGAAATGAAGGTTTTCATTCCATTTCTGTGCTGATTTTACTATTAGAAAGTTCTTTCTCTCCATAAATTCAGGGGTGGGGAACCTGTGACCTCAAGGCCATATGTGGCCTTCTAGTCCAAGTTTTACAGAACAAATCTTTTTATTAAGGGAATTTGTTCTATGAAGTTTGGAGTCAGTCAAAAGGCTGCATTTGAGAACCTAGAGGGCCACATGTGGCCTTGAGGCTGCAGGTTCCCTATCCCTGTACTCTATGTGAGATTTAGATAATGTGATATCTCTCTCTCTTTCTCTCTCTCTCTCTTCTTTCTCTCTCACTCTCTGTGTCTCTCTGTCTCTTTCTCTCTCTCTCTCCCTCCCTTCCTCCTCTCTCTCTGTCTTTCTCTCTGTCTCTTCTTCTTTTCCTCTACCCTCAAGTCTCAAGCAGTTGCAGCAGCAGCAGCCTTATATTTTCCATGCTAAACATCTTCAGTTTATCTAAATGTTAGAGTAACGGTAAGTTCAACTAGAAACGGGAATCACTAATCCATTCCGAAGTTTCTCTTACAGCGGAGTACCGATTTAATTTTAAAATGTATCACTATGTTTTATTGTATCTTCATTTTGTTGAATAGTTTCCTATTACATTTCTTTCTTTTTTTTTCTTTTTGGAGGGCAGTTGGGGTCAAGTAACTTGCCCAAGGTCACACGGCTAGTTTGTGTGTGTGTGTGTGTGTGTGTGTGTGTGTGTGTGTTAAGTGTCTGAGGCCGGATTTAAACTCAGGCACTCCTGACTCCAGGGCCGGTGCTCTATTCACTGCCACCTAGCCGCCCCCTCCTATGACATTTCAGTCTGCTCTAGAACACACTTGCCACTTAGAGGCTGTGATTTCCTGACTCTTTAGTGCCGTGCTTGGCCTCATCTAGTCAACATCATTCTCTAAATGCTGCACCCAGAACGGGACACAATACTCTGTATACATTTAATAAATCAGACCACAGTGGAACAATTATCTCTCTTGATCTAAACATTACACATTTATTTTTTTAAAGTATCCTACTGGTTCAAATACTGCATTTGTGGTCACTTAAAGCCTTTTTTTCCATTGGTGTTTAAATTTTTACTATAACATCAATATTATAAAAACAAAAGATTCCGAAGATATTTTCAAACTGATAGAGAAGGAAATGTGCAGAACCAGAAGAACAATTCACACAATAATAACAACACTGTAAAAATAAACAATTTGGAAAACTACAAGAACTATTTTTAATACAATGACTTCCATAATTCCAGAAGATTCATGATGAAACATGCTATTCATTGCACATATATGTGATCAATTTTAGGTGCAGAATGAGATATGCGTGTATACATGCATGTGCAGATATGTATATACATGTGTATATTTTTGTAGACAGTCACTAAGGGAATTTATTGTGCTATGCACATGTGATATAAAAACGTGATTTCTTTTTTAATGGAGTGGACATATGAGGGAAAGAAAATAGATTTATATTAATTGTTTACAAAACATATGTGGGAGATGCTATGGATGTGAAAAATTGCAAGCATTTTCAAATGAAGTCACTGTCATTATTAGTTTTACTTTGTTATAAGAGATCTCTCAAAAATGAGAATAATATGTAAATTCAATGTAAAAACAAAACACATCAATAAATTTCTTTTTAAATTAACTGCTGTCTAAAATAGGTCTTTTCCTTCATCCTATATTAGTGCAATCCTTAAAACAAAAACAAAACACCTAAGCATCACACTTTTTTCCCCTATTAGATTTAATCTTATTCACGTCTGCCCATCATTCTAGTCAATGGGAATCTTTTTGAATACTGATTCTGTTATCTAATGTGTCCTTTGTAGCCCTTCTAGCGTGATCTCTTGCACCTTCTAACACAAAAGACTTGAGCAGCAACAGAAAGAGAGAGCTCTATTGGTAGCTTCATCCCTAAGTTCTCTCAGCATGAATATTGTTTCATTGTTTCTCTCACCAAACTTTCTTAATTTTTCCCTCTCTATTGTTTCTATTTCTTTTATGAGGTAATATTTTCATAATCTTCCACCATTCTTCTCGGTAAGATTTTTGCAGGCAAGTTTATATTCTAAACTATTTGTGGCGTCAATGCAATGGTTAACAGTGCCCACAATCGCAATAAAGACTGTGACTATAAGTATCGCATGACAGTCAGTAGCAAAATATGCCAGATTCTCCAGGTAGAGAATAGAGCCGAAGCATTTATTTAGACACCAGAAAACCAAATCCCAAACCCAGTAAGCCGATTCCATCATAGTACCAAAGATATTCAGAAGCCATAATAACACTAAGAGCCACAGCATCCTTCATCACAAACTCATCCTTCCCACAAACCAATACAAGATCAATATCTACTCACTAGCTTATCTGTCTCCTTGCCTGAGCATCTTCTCTCTCCCTCAATGTCTGACTAGCTCTGGCTCCCAGCTTCCTGGGTTCTGCTCTACCCTTCAGCAAACTCCTCCCACCACAGGCTCCATGTGACTACATTCAGCCTATCAAGGGGCAGAGTTTATCTTCACAGCAGGGAAGCTCCCTGTGGCTCTGCTTCCCTTCAGCAAACTCCTCCCACCACAGGCTCCATGTGACTACAATTCAGCCTATCAGGGGGAAGAGTTTATCTTCACAGCAGAGAAGCTTCCTGTGGGCTCTGTTTCCCTTCAACAAACTCCTCCCACCACAGGCTCCATGTGACTACATTCAGCCTATCAAGGGGCAGAGTTTATCTTCACAGCAGGGAAGCTCCCTGTGGCTCTGCTTCCCTTCAACAAACTCCTCCCACTACAGGCTCCATGTGACTACCTTCAGCCTATCAGGGGGCAGAGTTCACTTTCAAAGCAGGGGAGGTCTTCAAACTCCCCCCAGGTCTATTAAGGCGCAGGAAAGATCTTCAACTTCCCATTCCCATTATACTATTGTATCCCTTAGTTTCCGTTTCTCCAGTTAGGAGAAATGTTTGGGGCATTTTCTAGGTTCGTTTTCTACTCAATTGATTTACATACTTTAAATTTGCACGGAGACTGCTAGGTCCAGATCACTGGATAGAAAGCCAGCCTAGAACCAGGAGAACCTGAGATCAAATCTGATGTCAGACAGTAATTGTGTGGGCAAGCCTCTTAACCTCTGTTTGCCATAATTCGCTGGAGACGGAAATGGTAAACTGCTCCAGTACCTTTGCCAAGAAAATCCCATAGACAGTGTGGCACATGTGGTCACAAAGAGCCAGACATGACTAAATGACTGGACAACAACAAAATTTCCATTGAGAAATGGAATAATCAGGTTTGACCTGCTTTCCTCCGTCTATAACCCCCACCCCTTTTTTTCACCGGTAATTCATCGAAATGGATCAGGTAGTATTATTTAAATTATTAAATATTTTTCCTATTTTATTATTTTAGATATCTGTTAATTTTAGCTTTTCCTCTAATAAGTTGGTGACTTGACAGCATAAGAAAGTTGATTCATAGATTATTAATGAATCAGTCGTGAGTCATGTTCTGTCTCTTAAAATATAACATATTTAGACTTTTGGCCAAGAGAGCTGCCTGAACAAGAAGCAAACAACTCAGTTATCACAGACCTACTCCAGCTAAACCCTTAAGCTAACCCTAGACAGAATAATGATCAAGGAAATGATCAGCAAAAAACTACAGTAAATTACTTCTATCCCAGAACTGTACAAAGAATCAGTCATAAGCCCACATCGGGAGGAAAGAGGACTTATCCAGTAAAGTTAGCACTTTCTAGCCAACAAGAGATTGGCAGAATAGCTTGCAATATTCTGTCTGGAGGTAAAAAGAATAAAAGCACCAGGATGGGGGTTCTCTAAGGAGTGCCTACAGCACTCAGACCCATAGAGTCTAGTTCCTTGGTCACTGAGGTCCCTCATACTTTGTCCTGAAACACTAGAAAGGATTGTGAAGATCCAGTGCTGTTGTCCTCAAGGATGCATGGGAAGCCTAACCCTGGGAGGTAGAGATCAGTGCAAGAACCCAGGGGACTATGGAACAAAGTGGGGTTTACACTCACCCCAAAATGAAACATGTGGAAAAGGCTGAACCTAGCACAAAGCCCCAGTTCAGGACCAAAAGCCAGGAGTTGAGTAAATCAGAGGAAATACTAATCAACCTTTTTTAAAAAATGACAGCAAATCTAGACATCTTCCAAAAAGAAGAACAACTATCCCTGCATGCAGAAATTCAAAGGAAAAATGAGATTTTCCATGAGAACTACATAAGTGCTTAGAAGAAATGAAATAAGAAATAAAATAAACAAAAGCTATAAGAAATAGAGTTGGAAAAATATTAAGTAGATGGGGGGAGGGCGGGGAATGGTACACCAGGCCCAAGAAAAGGACTCCTTGAAAACTAGAATAAGCCACACAGAAATCAAAGACTCCATGAAACAGTAAGAAATATTAAAAACAGAATCAAAGGATTTTTAAAAATGCAAGAAAATATAAGACATCTGATATAAAAATCAACTGACCTGGAAAACAGATCATTTAAGAAACATTCATCTCCCTGAAAAAGATTTTTTAGAAAGCTTGGATACTATTTAGAATAACTATAAATGAAAACAGCATAGACTTATTAGAATGAGGGCAAAGTAAATATATCCAATACACTGACCATCCCCTGAAAGAAACTCCGAAATGAAAAATCCCAGGAATGTCATAGCCTAAAACCAGAAGTCCCATATAAAAGAAACAAATCCACAAAGAAGTAATTTAAGTACCAAGGAACTACAGTTAGGATTATGCAATACTTGGCCACTCCACTATAAATAAGAGAAGATATTGGAATTTAATACTCCAAAAGGTAAAATATATATATTTACAGTCAATAATAATATATCCAGCATAGCAGAATATAATCACACAGGAAAAAGTAAGCCTTAAAATGCACTAAAGAATTTCCAAGTATTTTTTATGAAAATACTAGTGATGAGAAGAAACTTTGAAATATAAATAAAGAACCCAGAGAAGGTTAGAGAAGTAAACTTATTTGAGAAGCTAAAAGGAACTACATGATGATTTAGTACTAACATTCTATGAGGAGGAGAAAAAACAGTGTCTCTTGAAGAAACTTCATTTCTTCAAAAAGAACTGAGAATTCAATAAGAAAATAGAAGTCCTGGGGGCAGTTTGGTTTTATTCCAAGGTTTTGCAGAGAATAATGAGAAGGGGGAGTAAAGAGAATACAACAGAAAAGAGAAAGAAGGGGATGGAATTTGTTATTCCTCATAATTGGGATACAATAGAGGAGGATATAAAGATGGATGAAGGAGTCAGGTAAGTGAGCATTAAATTGACTTCACCTGAAATGGACGAAAATGGTCAAACACACAGAGTTTGATACAGAGATATATCAAACCCAATAGGGAACCAGGTAGAGATAGGAAGGTATGCACATTCAGAGTCAGGATAATAATGGGGAGGAAATCATTCCTAGCAAAACAAAGTACCTGAGGGGCCTCAGGAGATGAAAAAGTCAAATCAAGTCAGCTAGGGATATATAGAAAGACCAAAAAAAGTCCTTGATCTTAAGAAGTTCACAATCTAATGGGGGAGACAGCTTGCAAAGAATTATGTACAATACATATAGGACAAATTGGGAAAGTCTCAGGGGAAAGACAAAAGAAAGAAATAAGGGAGCACCCTCTATGGCCTCTTAGGTGATAGAGGATGACTCAACAAATCATGGTATATTAGCATAGTGAAATATTATCGTGTGGTAAGAGATAATGCAAGAGGCAGTGGCAGAGAATCTGCAAATGAACTGATCTAGAGTAAAGAATGTGATACCAGATCAATGTATGCAAGGACAGCAATATTTTAAAGAAAAAAAAACTACTTTGAAATGGCCAACCATGTCTCCAGAGAACTTATAATGACTTTTCTTGATAGCATGGTGATGGACAGAAGGTGCAGCAAGTGCCATATATTTTTGGTCATGGCCAATGTGTGAATTCAATATGCTTATTTGTTTAAAAAAATATTTTTTCTCTTTCATTTTTCAGGTGTCAGGTATCAGGTATCAAAAGGACTAGTAAAAATGACAACAAAAAATGGCCATGTAACATTTTTTAAAAGCATGGAATAGGACAGAAGGAAATTGAGAAGAAAGAACAGATAAGCAAGATAGTTTTGAAAGTCTTGCAGAAATATCTATCTTACATATAGACTTAAACCCCCCAAAGCAGGATAAAATGGAAGAATCCTAGTTTGTGGTTCTATATGTGTGGAAATGCTTCTTTTTATATTTAAGATCAGAATTTTAAAAATATATATAATCAGTTTCATGTTTTGTGATTTTACTTGGTGCTCGTTATATTGAGTGTTCCTATTTATTTATTTAAAAAGTATTAATGATATATGTACATGGGACTTCTATGTAGTCTATATGTTATTGGTATCACCTACTTTTTACACATAAATTATGTTTTCCAACATATGTTTGCTCATTCTGTATGTCTACCTTTGCACTGAAGTTACAGAGCACTAATGTAGCAGGCTTTAGGAGCTGACCATCTTTATTTGTAGCCGAAGTCGGGTGATTGCTCCTTATCTTGCTAATTCATTGGCTCCTATATTCATTCTCATCATCCTGAGTTCTAAGACAATAAAGGAATTTTGTTGTTTATTAATTCCAAAAATGGCAAATTTTCATTAATTCATCCATCCTACACCAACTTACTAATTTTGAAAAATATTACAAACTGGAAAAACCTCCTCTCCCATAAATAGTTGCCTACCTCTCTATATCAAAACCTCTTATCTCCTAGGTTTACGTAAAAATCAAAGTTTTTTGCTATACAATTCATTAAAAGGCTTATAAATAGTAACACAAAGACATAATTATTTCTATTTTAACTGTGAAAATGATAGCTATCACAGTCAGAGGTAACCATCATTTCTACTCTTGATTTCTCCACACTACTGAAAAATAGTCCTACCTTTCAGTCAAAGCAGTGGTTCTCAACTTGTGGGTGGCGATCCCTTTGGGGGTCGAATGACCCTATCGCAGGCGTCACAGGGATCGCCTAAGACCATCAGAAAACACTGATGGTCTTAGGAGCTGAGACGCTGCTCCTCCATCAGTCTCCAGGAGGGTCCCCCCACATGCACATATACTCACATATGAGTATTAAAGGGTCACTGCATTAAGAAGGTTGAGAACCGCTGAAAGTCTCCCAAGAATCCTCTTCCACAATCTTAAGGTTAAATGCAGCCTGTTCAGTGGGTAAACTCTTTCCTTTCACCCTCTCCTTTCATATTCCCTTTCCACCCATGACCAGAAAACGGTTTCTTCCCAGACGATAGTTAAAACTCAATCTTCTTACAAAGGAGTTAAAGCAGTCTCTCTATTGTTGTGCAGCTGTGTCTGATCCTTTGTGATCCCATTTAGGGTCTTCTAAGATAATAGAGTAAATTGCCATTTCCTCATTTCCTTCTTTGGCTCATTTTACATATAAGGAAACGTAAGCAAACAGAGTTAAGTGACTTGCCCAAGGTCTCACAGCTAGTAAGTATCAGAGACAAGATTTGCTTTTACTAAGAGTGAGCATCCTGAAACTATGCCAGGTACTCTATCCGTTGCACCACTTAACTAAGAGAAAGGAACTCTCTCCACTAAAGAGATGTTGCATAGAGGAGAGAACTCGGCTTAAAACCAAGAAAATGTAGGCTCAACCCTGACTAGTAGTTGGGGGCCTTCAGCAACTTAGATTATCCTTAGTGTATTCTAGGCCAGTGTTCTTCCAACTGTGCTATAAAGGAGCTCTGAAATACCATTTTAAAAAATAATCCTACGTTGTTTGTTAAAACACATGAAAATAATAAGGGTAGAGAATTTTACTACAAGGCTTCTGCCAAGGTTTTGTTTCAACTGGAGGGTTCTAACATTGTGGAATAGTTTGAAAACCACTATTCTAGGCAACTCTTTAAAACCTATGGCTATCAATTTCAGATAATTTGCTGACCAGTACTGATTGGTAAAGAACCTTCCCTTACACTCCATACTAATTAAATTAGTTTACAATACCTCCCTGTACTAGCGAAGTCACAAGTTCAGTCTGTATCCTTAAAAGAGACAGTAACATTTTCCTATAGTCTCTAGCAGGGCTTCTTAAACTTTTTCCACTCATGACCCCTTTTCTAGTTTCAGCTGCATTTGGTACTGCATGGCCTGAGGGCAGGCACGGGGCAAAGTGCACGTGCTTTGGGTTCAGAACCAAGGCTGCACTACACGGGCAAGGGCTGCCAGAAACACCTTGGATTCATTAGGTGTTGGATTTTAGTTAATTATTGGTCATTGACCATTCAGAAACCTTCTAATGTTGACAAATTTTTCATGATCCCATGATCCCACAGTTTAAGAAGTGTTGATTTATTGGAAAGGCTATCAAAATTGTTGCCACGGGAAGATATACATTGATTAATCCGAATGGTGTTATAGAGTTCTTTGCAGGATCCTCTACTTCATCTTTTGCAATCAATGGTGTTGTATAAACTAAAAAACATTTTGGTAAATACTTACTATAAACACTGCAATGCTGTGAGAGATAACATTTAAATCAGACACAGTACTTACCTCCAAAGTCCTTGTGGTCTGGTAAGGAGGTTTCCCTGTTTAAGAATATGTGGGCCTGGAGAATTAGGTGATGCGTTGAATAGAGCACCGGCCCTGGAGTCAGGAGGACCTGAGTTCAAATCTGACCTCAGACACTTAACACAAAAACTAACCGTGTGACCTTGGGCAAGTCACTTAACCCCAATTGCCATCCAAAAAGAAAAAAAAAGAATATTTGTATTTTTGTAATATTTGTATAATAATTTGTATAATAATATTTGTATTTGTAATATTACAGAATATCTGTACCCCAGATACAGGAGTCTCCTCCATTTATTTACAAAATGATAGAGACACTGAGCAGCTCTCTAAAGGATGGAAATGGTCAGTTTCCTTGAAGGCAAGATTGGGTCATTTTATAAAAATCTTCGCAGCCTCAGTGTCTTGATTAGTTATAGGTGTTTAATTTAATAATGGTAGATGCTTAATAAGCATTTACTTATTTAATTATTTCAATAGTGTTTCTAGAGAAGGCCCACATATTCATTGTTTTATTAAAATTGATATACTCTGTTTCGTCACAGTAAACTTTCCAGAAAATCCTACCCTGCATTCACATAAAAAGATGAGAAAAAATACTTAATAGGGCAACAGCAGCAAATATTTTCATGCCCATACTTCTGCCTGAATGCATCTTATGTTGAATAAACTAAAGTATAGATGAGGAAGAAAATAGGCATCCAGTGTTCTAGCCTTGTCCTTTGTCACAGAATGGACGAATTGTTGGTGTGCATCAATCAGGCATCAGTAGTATAACAACCAACCAAAAATCATGGCTTAGTGCCCCGCGGCTGATTGATAGCGTACACAGCTAATGACACTGGTGGGAAAAGTCAGAGGTTAGTTCCTCCCCCCCCCCATTTTTACAGGCACCATTGGTTTTTTCTGGGGTTCTAGTCATGCAATTCATTCTTTTTGGCTCTGCTCTTAAAACAATGTTAGCAATTGTTCTAGTAAACTGAGAAAAGACTGACACACACACACAAAACCTTAAAATGAGAAAAACAAACAAATAAAAGCATAGTTTCTAACAGAATCTGAAAAAAATGACATCACTTAACAGCTTTCTCTAAAACATTGCACCAAGTAATAATGTCTAACTCAGGCTATGAATTGTATATTTTCTTCTGTCAAGAAACCGTTGTTTCTGAATGTCTTCTCCCTGTCCTTCTTGTATCCTCTGAATTGCTCTGTCTTCTTTATCTTCCTCTTGTAACAGGGGACTGGGAATGAGATTATGTGTAATATGATCTTTCTGGTACAACCCAATATATTTTTGATTTGGCGACCCTACATGTATAATTTCAAGCAGGGAACCTTTTCCCCTATGTTAGAACATTCTCTTTTCTGGTGGTGAATGATGCAAAAAGTGAGTGATGTGCCTCTCGGTGGAAGATAACAATGAGTTTTATCTCTTGCCTGACTACCAGGTGTCTGTGAATGCATGGCACTTCTACATTTTTGTCTTTTGTGTTTCTTTTGTTTGTGGGTGTTTTGTATTTGTTGCTTCCTGATCTTAGGTGAGTGAGTAATTGAATAGCCCAGGTTAGAATTCTGTAAATTTTGAAAGGTCATAAGTGCCATTGGAGGTCCGGTAACTAGAGTCTAATGGTAGATACAGCATCTGAGTGCTGCAAGTAAGGAAATCACCTATGCCCACCCAGAGAAAAACTTCGTGAAGATTCTGTGAGGAGAGAAAAGTTCTCCTGGAGCCAAGTACCCATATGTTCCTTATATGTCTGTTTCAGTACTTTTGTGCTTCAAATTTGTGCACCCTCTTCCCAGGGGTCAAGTGGGGATGGGGGAAAAGGAAGGTAGGGTTATACTTCTTGCCCTTGTTATATCATTTCTAATTGATATCAACTGATTAACTAATATCGAAGAGGTATTAACTGGCTAATTTATACTAGGGAGCACACCAGATAAGAGATATTATTAGAAATTCCCAATTCCGCAAGGCTACCTCTAACTCTAGGGGAGAAGTGGCCACCCAGAGAGCATCAAACTTGCTAGAGTGAGTGGGGAGTTGGGAGATGAAGTCCAGAGGGGTTGCTACACTCTACTTTCATACTTTCCTTTCTTAGTCTCCCTCTACTTAGTCTTTCTTCAAGGAGAACATGGGAATGGAAAGGTCAAAAGACAGAGAAACTTCTCATTTGTAATGTCTTCCATTCAGTAAAAAGAAAGTTATACTGGAACCTGCCAGGGTGACTAGCTTAAGACCTTTAGACACAGCCTTAGCACCCAGTTCTCTCCCTATCTTGTGGACTGTCCAAAGGCACTGGTGGAAATACAGAAGCATCCCCAGGCTTCTGAAGGCAGCCCTAGAGTCATCTAGAGTCATCTCCTCAATGAGAATGAAGAGGTATTTAAATCTTCAACAACAAGAGTCAGTAGGGATACCTAAGTACCTGGGTGCCTCTCCTTGCTTACATTTGCCAACTTTACCAAGACCACTGTTTATTTAAAACAATAACAACAGTGATGATAAGAAAGAAAGAAAGAAAGAAAGAAAGAAAGAAAGAAAGAAAGAAAGAAAGAAAGAAAGAAAGAAAAGAAAAGAAAGAAAAAAGAGACTCCTAAGGAGCAGCAGTATAACATCCTTCATGGAGAGTCAATCTCTGAGTTGGGAAGGAACTGTTCCAGGTTCTACCCATTCCACATATTGGCTGTGTGATACTGGGCAAGTCCCTTAATCTCTCAGTGTTCCCAGGCAACTTTTTATGCTGCAGAATAACTGATTTGCATTGGGAAGTGGATTGGTTATACCTTATATCAGTGAAACTGCCCAAAATAATAAGCATATGTTTTCCAAGGATTTGGTAAAACAATGTTCTATTATCATGCTTTCTTTTGTAAGGTTGATTCCAGCATTGTAATAAATGACTAATGATTCCCTATCATGTGGCACACAATTTTCTCCTTTCCCAAAGTTATGTAATTGTCCTTCTGTTTCTAATTCACTGTGTGGCCTTGTACAAATGAATTAAGCCTGTTGGGACCTCAGTTTTTTCTTCTGTAGGGAAGGGAAGGGAAGAGAGGAAGGGAGGAAGGGAGGGAGGGAAGGAAGGAAGGAAGGAAGGAAGGAAGGAAGGAAGGAAGGAAGGAAGGAAGGAAGGAAGATGCTGCATTGCTGCAATGGGAATTTGAAGATCTTCTCTGCCCCTTAATAGACCTGGGGGGAGTTTGAAGACTTCCCCTGCTTTGAAACTCTGCCCCCTAATAGGTTGAACATAATCACATGGAACCTGTCATGGAGGGAATTTGCTGAAGGGTGGAAGCTGGGAGTCAGAGCTAGCCAGATGATGGGGGAGAGAGGAGCTGAGGCAAGGAGATAGAGAAGTTTGTGAGTAAATATTGATTTTGTATTGGTTTGTGGGAAGGCTGAAGGATGCTGTGGCTCTCAGTGTTATTATGACTTCTGAATATCTTTGGTACTACAATAAAATTGGCTTACTGGTTTGGGGATTAGGTTTTCTGGTCTCTGAATAAGTGCTTCAGTTCTATCCTCTATATGGAGAGTCTAGTATATTTTGTGATTGGAGGTCATGCAATACTTATAGTCACAGCCTTTATTGTGATCATGGGTGCTGTAAATATTGGATTGGCACTACAATTGTCCAACTGGAACTGGCCAATTGGGTCCCCAGGGGGCAGTTCAGACTACTCACAGGGTGTTGTTTGTCCTTTGTTCTCAAAGAGGGCCATGACAGCAGGAAGGTGATGCTGTGACTTGCAAGTGAATTAGATTTAAGTGAGGGAGGTAGTACAAAATCACCAGCTTCACTTTATCCTCTGGAGCCATCTGGTTGCTGTGGCAAGACATAGATCAGGACAATTGGAGATAGTGCCCAATCAGGGAAACTACAGGATTCAGGCTGCTAAAAAAATTACAACAACAACAACAAAAATCCAGACCATAAACAATGAAGTAATATTAAAAAATTATAGCAGTCTCTCTGATAAAGGCTTTATTCATCAAATGTATAGGGATGGCAGTAAAAATGATTTTAAAAAAAACAATCATTCTCCAATTGATAGTCAAAGGATATGAACAGGCAATCTTTGGTTAAAGAAATCAAAGCTCCCTATAGCCATATAAAAATGCTCTAAACTACTATTGATTAGAGAAATGCAAATCAACTCTGAAGTACCACCTCACACCTATCAGATTGACCAACATGACAAAAAAGGAAAATTACAATTGTTGGAAGGAATGTGGGAAAAAATGGAACACATTGCATTGTTGGTGGAGCAGTGAACTGACCCGACCATTCTGGAGAGCAATTTGGAACTATGCCCAGAAGGCTATAAAACTGTGCATGTCCTTTGATTCAATAATACCACTACTAGCTCTGTATCCCAAAGAGATCAAAGAAAAAGAACAAGAAACTATAAATACAAAAAAATTATAGAAACACTTTTTGTGATAGCAAAGAACTGAAAATTAAGAGAGATGTCCATCAGCTGAGAAATGGTTGAACAAGTTGTACTAGATAATTGTGAAGGAATACTTTTGTGCTACAAGAAATGAAGAAGGAAATGGTTTCAAAAAAAACCTGGGAAGATCTATATGAACTGATGCAAAGGGAAGGGAGCAGGATTAGGAGATAATTGCACACAGTAATAGCAATATTGTAATGTTTATCAACTATGGATGACTTAGCCACTCTGATCAATACAATGACCCAAGACAATTCCAAATGACTCATGATGAAAACTGTTATCCACCTCCCAAGAAATAACTGTTGAATTGGGTACAAATCAAACTATAATTTTCTCACTTTCTTTTTCTTTTTTTTATGACAATAATAGGGTAATATTTTTGCATGATTGTAACAGCAAGCACCCTAGCATACCCAGGATGGCTGCTAGCACAGGTTCTTTGATTTGCTTTTCTAAAGGAAAGGAACTCAAAAGGGGCTAACAATCTTAACTTTAATCAAACATATATATCCTTCACTTAGTTCAGGGGGAAAAGTCAGCACCCTGAACTTCAGAAAATACAAACAGAAATTCCAAGCAGACAAAAAATACAGACAGAGAAAATAACACAATTCAACAGACCAACAGACAGGGCTTCTAAGCTGCCTGACCATTACATATGTACAGTGTTAGTTACCAGATAGAAAAGCACCAACATCTGGGTTTGCAAAGCTGGGGGGCTCAACAGCTACCCAGAGTCTCATCTGGCCAAATCGTGCAACTCTTCCCCTAAGTGAGCCGCAAAACAAAACCTCTCCTCACGGTATATTGCCTTCTCCAGGGTCAGAAAACATCACAACATTCAGGCCCACTGCCTAATTGAAAAGTAACAAAAGGTGTAGACATTCCTGAAAAACAAGCCTCTCCCTAAGCAACCTTCTCTTGTTGGGCTCCAAGTGAGGTCCATTAAGGGGCAGGGAAGATCTTCAAATCCCCTTACCATTACAATGATTTCACATGTATAGTTGATAAGATATTGCTTACCTTCTCAGTTGATGGGAGAAAGGCTAGAGAGAGGGAGAGAATTTGGGGCTCAAAAGAAATTTTCTTTTAAAAATGTTAAAAATTAATAAATTTTAAAAACTGATAATAGTGGATTATCTCTCCTTTAGTTAGATTGCAACATCACTCACTCAATCATATGAGTATTTATTAAGTGCCTACTATCCAAGCACTGAGGATGAAAGTTAACAAATGAAGCGGTCCTTACTACCTACTAGCTTAGATTGTAAGGATGAAGACAAGTACAAATAAAATATATATTGTGTAAGTATAAAATTAATAAATACAAATATATACAGAGTAGTTATATTCATTGTAGTTTGCTGGTAGGGCAGTAGAAGTATGGGGGATCAAAAAAGGCTCCGTTCAGATGATTGTACCCTATGAGGTGGAGGTAAGGAGGGAGTGCTCTAACACACTCAAGCATTTCTGTCCTGCCATGATGAGCAAGTCAAATTTGTCCATGTTAGTGGAAGTGGACATTTTAAATTATTGCTGAATAATTTTAATATTTGAATTAATTTGAATAATTTAAATTAAATAATTGCTGATTGCAAGCTATTATACCCATTTTTAGAACTATTATGAATTAAAATTTAAAATGGATTCTGCAGAACTCTTTTGTACAGAGACCCTTTGTCAGGAGATAGCCACAAACTGCATAAATTCAAGTGAATTTTGCCAAAAATCCTCATCTGATAATATCTTCAATTGTTTATGTATATATGGGCCTTATTACAATATCTCCTATTTATGAGTTCTATCACAACCCCTGACATCTACTGAGAGTGACCTGAGAAAGGCCAAAGGATGAAAAAAATAATCATTTTGAAAATGCTAGACTCTAACTCAGAGAGCAAAGGGAGTTGGAAACCAATTCTTAAATCATGTGACCTTCCCCCTGAAAGCTCTATCCTGTGTTATCAGGGAACTCCTCCAATAGTTGTCAGACAGCTCATTCAGGATTTGCCTCATCTTGCTTCTCTGATGCTGGGGGCAAGGTTCATGCCAGGCCGGGGTCTACAACTGGGATGTTCTCAGGGGGAGGGTCTGATTACACTATATGTGATAGTTGCAGAAAGAATATGAAGAAGCATCTTGAGGGAGTTTTCTGGTTAAGAAGAAAAACCTATTGATGTTTATAATCTAGCAAGAATTTAGCTCTCTACAATAATAAGGCAACATACCAAAACCTATGGGATGCAGCAAAAGAAGTTCTTAGGGGAAATTTTATATCTCTGACTGTTTACATGAATAAACTAGAGAACATGAGATCAATGAATTGGGCATGCCACGGAAAAAGTTAGAAAAAGAACAAATTAAAGAAATCAGCTCCCTAGGGATGCTCCTTAACTATCAAATAATCAGCCAGTTCTCTCACCATAGGTTACTTCTTCCAAATCTGAAGTCAAGGATGAAGACTTGCTTCCTATTCCAGAGAACAGCTTCCTGGTTTCAACACTCCAGACTTGAGGAAAACTTCTGGCTGCCTCTTTTCAGCACTGCAACTTGGACATGCTGGAAATCCCTGTAATCCAAGTAACATACTAGGGCATGGATATCTTGCCATGATGTAAAAGTCAAACTTTTGTAATTTGATGAAAATGGAACTTTAAATTACTGTTGGGAGCTGATTGGAAACTGTTGTGTCTTTTTTCACAAAAGATGCAAATAAAAATTTGGTGTGATTTCTAAAATGGATGTCTATTGTACAGAACTCCCTAGGGTGGTGACCACTTGCCAGAAGGTAACCATAAGCTGTATGGATTTGAGTTCATTTTGCATCAATCAATGTGCCTTGCCAATTTTGTTATTGCTGGTGCTATTTTAATTTAGTGAGTCATAAATTACGCATCTAATCTTTTTAGAGTTTTGAAGAACATTAAAAATTTTCTCTCATATCTAAGCAGCTAGTGAATGTGTTAAATATATTACTTCCAAATATATTCTTTATTGACATTTAAACAGTTGGAATTATGTGGTTTGTTAGTAGGTTTGTTAGTGTACCTGCACCAAATTTGGAGATTCACTCTCGGAACCTTCTACCTAGGTGCAGTTCCTCTTCAGTGATGCATGTTTTATAATTCCATGGGTAAATACGGTTTTTCAGGGTTATTTCAGGAATAACTCTGTAGAACATTTGATAAATCCTTTGCCTTGGCATTGTGCAGAAAGCAGAGAGGAAGTAAATTGTGCATACTAAAGTTAGAACTCAGTAGGTTTCCCACAGTTAGGATAAGAATCAAAAGCCTTCAGCTGCTAAGGATTTACTTGATTCATATCACCTATATCTCAAGCCATAGGAAGAAACATCGCACTGCAGATTAGGAAAATGACAGATATCTCTGATTTTTGAATGCTGATTTTGTGCTTTAATGGTTGGTCAACAACCTAAAATACTGATGGGCTAACCTACTGGAAATGCCTTAGATATGATATAGATCAGGCATCGAACTGTGATTTTAATTCAGATTTGGGTCCAAGGGTTAGAATTATCTTGGTTTTACAAGACTGATCTTCTGACTCTCTGTAAAACAAATTCTTTAAATAAAACCTGAAGAATGTGATAATTAAATACCTGATGACTAAACAGAATAAAAAAATGCCAGTTCTCCGATGTTTTGTCTCATGAAAAGTAAATCAGGGGCCAAGAAGCTAAGACACACTGAAAAGAAATGAGACCATAAAATTCTAGGAGAAGGCAAATGGATAAACAGACTCTGTCTGGGAGTGAAGGTCCGTGAATACATAGGAATTATTCAGTGCTTGCCCATGACCTTATGCTAGACCACACAGAGACATGGCTTTGACTAGGACATGTTTTCTGATAACCTTTACTTCTTGTTTTGGAAAAGATTTTAAATATAAAATAACTGTACAGCTAGGAGGTATTTCTCAATCAGATGTCATTTTTTCCCCAATAGTTCCATCTTCAAACAGGACAAACTTAAATCAATTACTATCCTCTTAAAGAAATCTAGAAAAGGAGCTTTTCACAATCTCCTTTGGGGACTCATTTGTTCCAGTGCTTATCAGATAATTTTTTCTGATGTTGAGTCAAAACCTGGTACTAAAGTCTCTTTTTTAAAGTCCAAGGTGCTGTGGATTGGCATTTTTTTTTAACGTACATGTCATATTCCAGAGATACTGACTCCAAAAGAAAGATAAAATGACACATCAGATACAATACTAAGGAAATTAAGAACAGCTTTTAAAATTACTTTTAATCTCAGTCCAAATCAGGAAGACAGACACACAATATTGAGGGATACACATACATGAGGTTAACAGGGCAGGACGTCCTTTGTTTTAGTCCTTCACAAGGGTATATCTTGAGAAAGATCTCATGCAAATACCATGCTATTGAATCACTGTTGACATTTTTCAAATAAACTACAATTTAATTAGTTATGTTTTTCTTCCATCTTTCAGACTTTACATTGTCAGATGTTATCACTTGGATATAAGTAGAATCTATCACAGAACGAATTTAGGGCACAACACAATCTATGTCTTTTTCTTCAAAGATAAATACAAGAAATACAAAAGTCCAGGGATGACACTGAGATTTATGTCCAGAAAGGTGAACCAAGGTAATTGATTGCCTCTATTACCCCTTAATGACTTAGGGAGGTAGACATTCTCCAAGTTGGTCTTTTAGACCTGGATATCAGGATTCCAATAGTTATTTGAGAGAGTTGAATAATTAGAGGAATTAACATCTTAATGTAACACTGTATAATAAGGTCACATTGAGCCTCACTTAAAGCAAACAAATATATATATTTATATACCAGAACCATTTTCTCAGTTAAATCTTTGTGATGGAGTAATCTAAATCATTCTTAATTCCTCTTTCTAGGTTGAGGGCTCTCCATCTGGAGTTCATGTACTCCCAAAGGATCTACCAGATAGATTCGAGTAAATCCATGGACTTAGAAGGGGGAAATTACATCTTGTTTTTTCTAACTAAAGTTTAGTATTTCCTTTAATTATGAATTTTCTTGAGATTGATGGCACAACAGAGGTTAAGCTCTAGGGTCATTTAGTTTGGGTCTCAGGGTTTCCATAAGTTAATGTTCCTTGGAAACAAAACTTCCCTTTCTCATTTTTCATCATTTAAGTCTGTTGGTGGTAAAAACAAACAAAAAAAAAAAAAAATTCAGAATGCAAGCTGGTATCCAAACCCCAAACAAAAGCGCTTGCTAAGTATGTGCAGACACTGTGCTAGGCAGTGAACATATAAAAACCAAATGAAAAATAGTCCTCAAGGAGCTTATGCTGTAATGAGAGGATATAACATGTCACTAGAGAAGATATACCATAATTAGAGGAAGGAGCAACTAGGGGAAGTCAGGACAGCCTTCCTGTAGGAGGTGGCACAAATGTGAATTCTAATGGTGACTAGGGAGTCTGGATGAGGAGACTGAGCATTCCAGGCATGAAAGAAGGCCTGTGCAAAGGCATGAAGGTGGAAAATGGCATGCTGACATAACCAATTTGCTTAAAGGGTTGCTGTAGAAATATTTATAGGCTAGACCTCAGACTCTCTCACTCTCCCCTTCCCGTCTGTCTGTCTCTCCTCTCTGTCTCTCTCGCTCTCTTTGTCTCTATCTCTCTCCCTCTGTCTCTCTCTCCCTTCCTCTGTCTCTATCTTTCTCTCCCCCTCTCTCTTTCTCCCTTTCTCTGTCCCTCTCTCATTGCCTCTGTCTCTCTCTCTCCCTCTCTGTCTCTGTGTCTCTCTCTCTGCTCTCTCTCTGTCTCTGTATCTCTGTGTCTCTGTGTCTCTGTGTCTCTGTCCCTCCCCCCCTCTTTCTCTCTCTCCCTCTCTCTCTCTCTCTCTTTCCCTCTCTCTCTCTCTCTCTCTCTCTCTCTCTCTCTCTCTCTCTCTCTCTCTCTCTCTCTCTCTCTCTCTCTCTCTCTCTCTCTCTCTCTCTCTCTCTCACCCTCTGGAAGAAGCTCCTGGGGACATACCTGCTTCCCTGAGCCCTTAAGGTCTGTTGGAAGGTAGCACTACCACTTTCAGGCAGGGAAACAAACAATGACATCATTGATTGTACAGCCAAGCCTCAGAAGCTCCTTTTCCAGAAACATCATTCAGTGACTTGTCACTTGTGGATCTGAACAGAACTAGTCCAACCCTCACAAGCTTTAAATGACCTAGTAAATTTTTAATATTTATTTTCTTAAAATGTAGCTAAGCTAATGGGTCTAAATAATACCCTCAGAAAGAGCATTTCTTGGGTTACTTAAATTCATTTTAAATGCAGGCCTGTTCATTTAATTGAGTCCTGACATAGCTCTGAATTATGAGCTGGGAAAGACAGGAACACTTGAGTGACCATTCATTATTTCTTGTCTTTCTCATTTCTCCTGAAATACTTCTCTCCTCTAACTAAATCCTGCAGTTTCCTTTTGTGGTCCTATTCTAGCCTATTTTAATTTATTTACATCTCAATTTTCTTCCACTATGTTGTCCCTAAGTAAAACATAGAGAAGCCCCTTTACCTCCTACCAACTTCCCTACATCTTTATTTGTTACATTTGTTTACCCAAATCTTTCCCATTAGCCATTGAAGATTATGACTAATAATGACAAGTTACATTGAGACCACCTTGGCAAAGATGGTTGTTTGTTTTTTTCTCCTCCCTTCTTTACAGGGACAGCAGGGCGAGGCTACGAGTTTATTTAATACACAAATCACTTAAACTCTCTGAGCCTTCACCTATAAAAGTGGACAATAACTTGTACCTACCTCCCAGGGGCGTCATGAGGAAGTACTTTGCAGATCTTAAAGTGCTCAGAAAGCTGAGACTATGCTTATATATATAAAAGCATAGTCTAAGCACTGGACTTTCAACAATCCTAAATAGCTCACCATGGCAAAAACCTATATCTTTAACATCAATATTTTCCCAGGGATGTAGTGTGGTCATGAATCATGGAACACAATGGTCCTAAAAGAAGGAAAATTACAGTTGGTGACCCAATGGATCGAATGCTGGTCCTAGAGTCAGAAAGATGAGTTCAAATCCAGCCTCAGATACTTGCTAGCTATGACACTGGGCAAATCACTTAACTTCTGTTTGCCTCAGTGTCTTCAGCTGTAAAATAGGGCTAAGAATAGTACCTACCTTGCAGAGTTGTAGTGAGAGCATTTGTAAAAAGTACTTAGTAAACTGCCCAGTATGTAGCAGGTTCAGAATAAATCCTTATTCCCTTCTCTTGCCTTCATTTACAAACAATATGGTGTCACACAGTCAATACCGTCAAGTTGCAGAATGTCTCCTGTGATGACTTTATTTGAAGAAGTGGCATTAATGTTGTATGACTAGAACAAGACCCAGTCGGGTCATATAGTGAACAGGAGATACAACCAAGGGCCCCAGTAGACTATTAACACCCTTTACATACAAAACAAACACGAAATCTGTCTAGCGCATTAGCTTGTTCACTGTGGAAGATTTATCAGGAAATAACCACAATACAATGCTACTCTACCTTAGCCTAATGCTAATCCCCTCAACATAATCTGTGCTCCCTCCAAATGACCACTAGTTATTCCCTATACCCAATGCATTTTGATCTGCTTCTGTGCCTGGGCCCACACTCTGCCTGGAATACCCTTTACAAATGGAAATTCTTTTTGTCCGTTAAAGTTCGGCTCAAATGTCAATTCACCCAGAAAACCTACAGTCTTCCCATTTGGTCAAGGTTTTTCATCCTTCAAATCTTGATAGCACTTGATTTGAACCTCATACACTGTCCTACATTTTTTGTTTCCTTTTCAATCTTCCCACTCCACTTTAGACTGTTGCTCTTAATTGTATCTTCCTTAGAATCTAGCACATTGTAGGGATACCAATAGGAACTGGAACTAGGTTTTGGCTGACAAAAGGAACTTTCTCTACTGAGCAAGTCAGCAGCTTGCCCAGGGTTCATGCGGCCAATATGTGCTAGGGGAGGGATTTGAGTTCAGACGAGATCTGAACCCAGCTCATCCTGAGTCAATAAGAACCTCATCTATCTACTACAAACAGCACATTTTAAATACAACATAAATATTTGAGCTGAATGGAACAAGAATTCCACAAGTCAGACTGTAGTCTTTCTCAGAAGGTAAATAGCCACTCACACCTGTGAGAGTACAGATCTCTCCCAATTTTATGATAGTAGAATTATAGATTTAGAGCTAGAAGGTAACTTGGAGATTCTGAGCATTATAATCAGTCATCACTTCTCTACCCTCTACAACCTTCAAATTAAATCCAGGAAACATCCTTTTTTTTTTTTTTTGCTTTTTGGAGGGCTGAAGGCAATTCAATTGGGGTTAAGTGACTTGCCCAAGGTCACACGGCTAGTAAGTGTTAAGTGTCAGAAGCTGGATTTGAACTCAAGTCCTCCTGACTCCAGGGCCAGTGCTCTATTCACTGTACCACCTACCTACGCCCAGGAAATATCTTTTAAATACCCTATACATAGTGTTCTAAGCATTTGGGGTGATACTAAAATTAAGACAGGGTCCCTATATTCAAGAACTTCAATCAAGGCTATGCACAGTAACATTCACTCTTGAGCCTTGTTATACTTGGAAGTAACTTTTCTAAAGAAGCTAAGAATCAATGAAACCAATTGTAAAGAGTATTACTTATTCATGACTTGAACCTCAGAAAAAGTCTGGATCTAATCATAAAGTACAAGAAACTCAAACGGAATATGACTGAAAATAAAAGGTCACAAGATAAAAAAAATAGAAGAGAACAGGATTAGGTGTCTTTCACAACTATGGTCACGGGGAAATTCTTCATTAAAGGCAAACTAGCGGAAATCATAAAAGATAAACAATGTAGGTGACATACAAGTTAAAAGCTTGTACACAAATAAATGCATGACTAGAAGAGAAATTACAGTGCGAAAATATTTACCTCAAGTATCACCGATAAAAGTTTAATATTCTAGGTGAGATGCACAAGACACAGTAGTCAGTGACTATAGTAATCTACTATTTGATAAACCCAAAGGCTCCAGATTCTGGGATAAGGACTCACTATTTGACAAAAACTGCTGGGAAAACTAGAAAACAGTATGGCAGAAAGTAGGCATAGACCAACATCTTACACCATATACCAAGATAAGGTCAAAATGGATACATGGTTTAGATATAAAGGGTGACAATGTAAGCAAATTAGGAGAGCAAGAAATAATTTACCTGTCAGATCTATGTAGAAGAGAAGAATTTATGGCCAGTTAGAGATAGAGAACATCATGAAATGCAAAATGGATAATTTTGATTACATTAAATTAAAAAGGTTTTGCATGAGCAAAGCCAATGCAACCAAGATTAGAAGGGAAACAGAAAGCTGGAAAACAATTTTATAGCCAGTGTTTCAGATAAAGGCTTCATTTATAAACTATATAAAGAACTGAGTCAAATCTATAAGAATATAAGTCATTCCCCAATTGTTATGAACAGGCAATTTTTGGATGAAGAAATTAGAGCTATCTATAGACATATGAAAAATGCTCTAAATCACTATTTTTTTTGCTTTTTTTTTTTTGGAGGGCAGTTGGGGTTAAGTGACTTGCCCAAGGTCACACGGCTAGTTTTTTGTGTTAAGTGTCTGAGGCCGGATTTGAACTCAGGTACTCCTGACTCCAGGGCCGGTGCTCTATTCACTGCGCCACCTAGCCGCCCCGTCTAAATCACTATTGATTAGAGAAATGCAAATTAAAACAGCTCTGAGGTATCACCTCATACCTATCAGACTGGCTAACATGACAAGACAGGAAAATGATAAATGTTGGAGATGTGGGAAAATTGGAACACTAATGAATTGTTGGTGGAGTTGTGAACTGATCTAACCATTCTGGGGAGCAATTTGGAACTGTGCTCAAAGAGCTATAAAACCATGCATACCCTTTGACCCAGCAATACCACTACTAGGTCTTTATTCCAAAGAAATCACACAAAAGGGGAAGCTACTCACATATACAACAATATTTAGAGCAGCTCTTTTTGTGATGACTAAGAACTGGAAATTGAGGGGACGCCCATCAATTGGGGAAGGACTGAAAAAGCTGTGGTATACGAATGTAATGGAATATTATTGTTCCATAAGAACTGGTGAACAGGTGGGCTTCAGAAGAGCCTGAAAAGGCTTGCAGGAACTGATGCTGAGTGAAGTGAGCAGAACCAGGAGAACATTGTACACAGTAACAGCAACATTGTACATCAACCGACTATCAGACTTGGCTCTTCGGAGCAAGGCAATGATCTAAGACAGTTCCAAGACTCTTGATGGAAAATGCTGTCCACGTCTAGAGAAAGAACGATGGAATCTAAATGCAGATCGAAGCAGACTATTTGCTGGTGTTTTTGCTGTTTCTTTCTCATAGTTTTTCCCTTTTGTTCTGATTCTTCTTTCACAACACGACTAATGTGGAAATATGTTTAATATGATCATACATGTATAGCCTATATCAAATTGTATGTCATCTTGGGGCGGGGGAGGGGAAGAAAGGGGGAAATTCAGAACTCAAAATCTTGTAGAAGTGAATGCTGAAAACTAAAAATAAAGAAATTAATTTTTTTAAAGTTTGATATTCCAAATATATTGGGAAATGATACAAATATATAATGCCAAATCAATTTGGGATGAAGGAGTGGTACATATATAGATTTCAGAAGAAGAATTAGAAACTATAAATTATCACATAAAAAATTCTTTGAATCATTAATAGAGAAATAAAAGTTAAAATAACCCTTAGTTTTACTTAAAATGCAAATAGAAAAGATGGAAAAAAATTGAAATTATCAATGTTTGAGATGCAGGAGCATAGACACACATATACACTGCTGGTAGTGGTATGAATGACCCAAATGTTCTATATGGCTATTTGGAACAAGGCAAGAATATGGGACTAAACTACTCACTACTCGGCATATAACCTAAGGGGGTCAAAACCTAAAAGAAACATCCAATACATAGCAATATATTAGTAGCTGTACTTGTGGTAGCAAAGAAAAATGAGGGATGGATAAAAACCTATGGCATATGAAAGTAATGAAATGTTATTGTGGAAATAAATGATATGAGAAATTCAGAGAAACAGAAAGATTTGTACAAACAAAGCCAAGAAGAGCCAATAAGCAGAGCCAAGAGAACAAAATGTACAACAACAACGTCAATTTAAAAATCACTGAAAGACAAACTGAATAACCGAAAACCAGTGAAGTTCCTGGAGAGCAGACTATGAAATGCACTTCCCCTCTCAAGGCAACGAGGCAGAAAAAATGCTAGGACAGAACATCGTACACATTACCAGATGTGTTCCCTCTATTGGTTGGTCTGTTTAATTGTTTTCCTTTGTCACAAAAGGGGATTCAGTCTAGAGCGGTAGGTTCAAAATGATGGTGCTATCAATAGCAAAAAGCTATCAACAACAAGATTTTCAGTGGTCTCTCTAGCATGAGCCAGATAGGGAAGGAAGAGCTTGATCATAGATTTAAAGCTTCATTTTCCAGAAGAGGCTAACAATGCTCAAGATCTCTCAGGGAGTAAATGTTGGAGCCAGGATTTGGACCCATGATCACTGAATTTAAGGTTTTTGCTTTTTACTCTAGACTGATTCCTTTCAATAATAAAGGCTTCTTTGACTGAATCAAATGGGTATTCTTTGCTAGCTCTTCTGAAACCTCCGGTTACTTTGGTCACTGCAGGCTGACTATTCTGATAGCATTGATATGTGGAGTATAGGAAATAGGAGTGGAATTCATGAACTTGGGATAGGTGCCTGTCTCCAATTTTAATGTAGTGTTTTCCACGTTCCCTAAGGGGTTTATTGTCTGGAAAGAATCTTCATTAGGGCCACAGATAAGATTGACTTAGTTGGGGCGAGGAGTTATGGGGGAAGAGGGGATGTTGGGGTGGGGGGGGGGTGGTTAGGTAGCACAGTGAATAGAGCACCAGCCCTGGAGTCAAAATGTATGAGTTCAAATCCGACCTCAGACACTTAATATTTACTAACCCTGTGACCTTGGGCTCCTCCAAAAAGCCAAAAAAAACTAAAAATAAAAATGTAAAAGATTGACTAAGTCAACCCTAAGGCAGGAAGGGGAAATTGATAACTGTTGGACGGTAAGGACGGTAAGAAAGCCCAAACATGAGCACAGTAAGGCCCCAGGCCACCCACCACTCCCGTGGAGCCTGGAGCTGGCAACCTTGCCCAGATCCACAGCGCCAGGCCCTGAAACATCATTTGGCTGAACACAGCGCTCGGTTTTTTCTGTTGGCTTCTCAGAATGACCCACTGACCAAAAAGGATACCAAAGCACTGCTTGGGCTCTGCAAGTTTACAGTCCGTATAGAAGAAACATTGTTACATAAATCTTGCCAAGTCCATAGAGCCTTTTAAATTCCCAACTAAGAAGTCTAAGAAATTTATGGCAGTGTTGCTAGATGAAGAGGCCAAGTAAACTCACAATGTTGATCTCAGTTGTGTTTAAATTTCTCTTGCCTTCTGGCACTCTGAGCGGTAGTGAAAAGAAATCATTTACTCATAGCGGCATTAAGCATTTAGAAACACTGGGGTACTAGGAGAAGAGCATTAAGCATATAATTTATGTTACACATGTGGTCGCTGAACTAGCTGGCTGTGGGCAGATTTTCACTGAGAAGCTGCAAGCCTGTCGTGACATAGGTGGTACAGGAACCAAACGGTGCCTGCATGCACTAAATGGAATGGGCTACAGGAAGGCACCGATTTCCAACCTTAGAAGTGTTTGCAATTAAAACAATCAACGCTCCACTCTCCCCCCTCCCCCAGGCACCCCAGTACAAGAACATCCCTGAAACTAGAGAGATCCTAGGGATTTGGTGGTCGATTCATGCGACAAATATACTTTGGGCTTTATGGAGAAAGGGAACCGGTCCCTTGGGGCTCACATCTTCTGCCCACTTGTTCTTGGTCCTGGGGTGGAATGACTCAAATGGTTGGTTGGTTTCTCTTCTTTTTCATGACTATAAGAGTTTCAGGTTTTGTGATGAATTGATTCCATTTCGAACACATTCAGGACTGTAGTTTGAGGAGAATCAGTTGAACCCTGAATAAGAAAAATAAGAACAAAGAAGTTTGATTAAAATTAGGTCTTCATTTGCCCTGTCATTCAGCAGCTTTCTGTATTAAATTGAACTCAAACGGCTGGGGGGGGGGGAGCAGGGGTGGTTAGGGTGGAGGGGTTACAATGATCCATCAATCAGTCATGGATAATTTCAACACGAAGACTCCTGACCCTTAATACATCTTAGAGTAACATAAAATGAAAGATGGTTTAAATCTCTGCGTCTTACAGGGAGGAGGAAGTGAAGTGAGGTAGCCTGTTATTCTGTGCCAAATTACTTTGATTTAGCGCAAGATGAAATGCAATATGATATTTAAACTTGTAATAGACTAACAAATAACTCAAATATAAAGTCATTCTCATGAAAATCCCTACATGTGACATATAACCTTCCTAGGAAGACTGCTAATTGTGTGCCCCTTAAATTCATGGATATAGGAATTTGCTCAAAGCAATACCTTATCTCTCCTCCTCCCATCTTTTCCAGTTTAACATTCACTTGTATGTAATCTGAGTATTTTAAAGGAAAAGACTTAGCAAAGTTGAAACTGGAGAAAATACGTCTTAACAGAATTTGTAATTTAACAGCCCAATAAGCCAAACTAAAATTTATTGGAATAACATTGTTGAAGAATGTTCCATCTCTACACTTCCATAATCAGTGACCTAGATCTTAAAAAAAAAAAAGCAAAACACACGCCTCCAAACTTAATATTTCTTTTAAAAAGAATAAAGTTAAATTTGTTTAAACTCTACAGAATTCTTTATAGACACAGTGAATAGTAAAAGTAATAATAAAAAAAGGCCTGGTTTCCAATTACCATGAAACCAATGTGTCTTTTTTAATGTTTTTCCTTTCTCTTAGCCTTCACCCCACCCTTATTAAGCTTTTGAGTTTGTGTATCTTTAGACACAGATGCTCACATTCTTTCTTCGCTCAGGAAGAATTCTCTCTACACCATGTGAGGTCTTGGAACACAAGTTAACCAAACAAAAAACAAACAAACAAACAAACAAAGCCCTGCTCCTTCCCTATCCCGAAAACTGACATTTCATCATATGGCTCAAATAAAAAACCACTATGAAAATGGGGGGACCCTCACATCCTATCTTTCCTGAAGAAGTCTTGTGACCCCACAATCAGTTTGAAAGTATTGTGTGAGGAAAAAACCGAAATAAAACAAAACAAAACAAAAGACGTTAAAAGATGCAATAGGGAATTCTATATTATTTTTTCTGTTGTTTTTCATATTTCCTTTCTAATACTACCTCTCACCCTTGCAAATACCAAAACAGATATCTGACAGATTAAAATTAAAATGGCAAAACAAATTCTATGTAAACTGTCTTTTTCTCATTTTGGGTTTTTTTTGGTTGTTGTTTTATTATTTTTTTCTGATCAGGAAATGGGGTTGAATTTGCTCAGGGTCAAAGAGCTATTAAGTGTCTTGTGTCTGAGGCCAGATTTGAACTCAGGTCCTCCTGACTCCAAGGTGGGTGTTCTATCCATTGTGCCACTCCCCTCCCCCCCCTTTAGGGTCCGGACATTTAATTCTATGACTTTGTGCTAAATTATGCGATTTCATTGAATGGTCTAATTATCCAAAGCAAAGACATTTGATTTTTTTTAATGAAATTTTCATTCACAAAGTGCATTGTTCACTCCTTTGAAGGAAAGCATCATGACTGAGAAAACAGGCTGAGAGGAAAAGAAAGACATTTGGAAGGGCTGTACTTTTTGAATCAACTGACCAGTGGTCAGTTATTAGATAGGTCAAGGAGTCTCTTGAAATGCTGCAACCTCACCTCCTAGTGTAGCCTACTAATCCAAACTGTAAAACCAAAACAAACAAGCAAATAAATGCATCAAATTAGAGCCTAGAAGATTAGACTGGCTATTTTGCAAGACTGGGCCTCTGTTGGTGCCAATGGATTTTGTGTAGACCTTCTTCAACGTCTTCTTTACTTGGGGGATATGGCAGAGAGGAGAGGGGCTTTGAAAATAATGCCAGGGTAAATGAAACAAAACACAATTTCCACTACTTACCCTCTTACCCACCATTTACCCCCACTTCTTCTTTATGCCTATGTATATGTTGGGGGGGTTGGTTTTTGGTTTCTTGGTGGTTTTTCTTTTTTTTTTTTTGCCCCAGCATACAAAGACAGGATAAATCATGTTGCCAGATACAGTAATGCTGTAACAATGCTCCTATGAGATAAAAATCTGAGGCTTCACCCAAAACTTAAAACAAACAAATAAAATGATTGGCTATTTCTTTTCTGAAGGTGTGCTCTGACTCAGTGGTAGACTAGATTAAAGGTCAGAAGCCCAGAGTCCTTGCAAACTGTATCCATCTATCACAACGGAGTATACTAGAAAGCATGTAGGTCTAGGGCTCAGGCGACCTGGGGTATGCATTAGGAGGCCCTCTTTAATTATTTGGGTAAACTTGGTAAAGTCACTGGATAACCATGAATCTCTGTTTCTCCTTCTGAAAGAGAAGGAATAATAACAGCTGTTTTTTAATTGATTGCATTTTTTTGTTTTTGTTTTTTGGAGGGTCAACTGGGGTTAAGTGACTTTCCCAAAGTCACACAGATAGTAAGTGTTAAGTGTCTGAGGTCACATTTGAACTCACATCCTCCTGACTGCAGGACCAGTGCTCCATTCACTGTGCCACCTAGTCACCCCTAATAATACCTGTTGACACTAGTATGTCTGGTGTGAGGGCTGCTGAGCCTTCTCTGGGCTGCTTTCCACCTTTGCAGCATATAGTCTTAGTATATAATATACTCTGTATATATATATATATATATATATATATAGCATCTTTGCTATATATACTTTGGGTACATACCCAACTCTCACCAGTGGCTCCAAGAAGCTGTAGCATGTGCAGCAGACATGGTCAAGTAAACTGGTTCAGCATACGGGATAAACCAGGTTGAGGGGAACCAACTGGCATCAGATACACCCATAAGCCAGAGGTAGGGGTGGGGTATCTATCCCAAGCATGTGAAGGCTGCCCCCAAAGAATGAGTACATGTGAACAATTTGTTTCAATAGGCCGTGAAGGTGGCAGTAGCAGGTGCTATGGAGGGTTTAGAGGTAGGTTAGACGCTGAAGATGTCCTGAGCCATCAGTGGTCATCCTGAAAAAACTTTGTGGATGCACCCTTGCAGCAAACATTGGTATTTAATAGACTAAGGAGAAGATATGGAGAGGATGTAGGAGTGACAAAGGCGATGTGTGGCACAGAGTGCTGAACCAATCACAGGCATCCTTTCCAAGGTAAACGTTCACATTCAGCAAGAGCAGCAGCCTCAAGGCAAGATGAGTACCAGAAGACTCCATGTCAACAGATTGGAGCACTTCTCCCAGCATGAACATTTCATTCCTAACTTGAAGGGAAAGCTGGCTGAGCCAGTACATAGTTGGCAACAGTGGAGCAGAAAAGGCGTGAGATGCACAAATTTAGAGACATCTCTACTCCAAATGTTCACATTAACTATTTGTGCCTGACCCATGGTAGAGCCTTCTGAGTTTGTATTGGTGTGATTAGCCACAGTTGGGAACACTGTACTTTGACCCCAAAATAGTGATGTCCTTTTGGTCCTTTTTGAGCACAAAGGACAGCAACTAGCCAACCTATAATATTTGCTTAGACTACCTAATAGATTGAGTTCTTCTTGTTGATGTTGCTGTTTTTTCCAGATCTGTAATTTCCTTGATGTGGGGGACTTCCATTGAAAGAAGTTCCTTTGTCAATGCCAATGGAGTGCATTTTGCAATATTAGAAAGTTGGCCAGGGTCACTAAAGGTTGTGATTTGTCCATGATAACTTTGGGGGTATGAATCAAAGTCAGGACTGAAATGCTGGTCTTCCTAACTCCAAGACCATCACCATCTTTCTTCTCAATAAGATTTGTGTGAAGACAAAAAAAGAAAGCTTTTTTTCAAATAGGAAGAAAAATGTCACAATCAAATCTACTGTATGTGAATACCCTTTCTCTATATGGTACCAGGCTGTTGAATCCTTGAAACTACAGGGACTTTGGGGACATCTCTCCAGGTTCACAGAGACGTTAGAAGACCTGACCTGGAGAATGGAGAATCCCTGGGCTTGGCTGTTCTCTTTGCTAAGATATAGGAGAACTCTGTTTTGAAGTTCAGTAGCCTTGAAGAAGTCATTTCCATCCAAGTTCGGGAGGCAATGTAAGATCTAAGCAGATGAGTGGGTACACTGGAGAGCAAGAGGACCAATGAAGGGGGCAAGGCCAATGTGTATTGGAGCTAAAATGGAGATAAAAACCTGGCAGTTGGAAAAGTTGGTGAGAAAGAATTCCAGTTAATAGTTCCTTCCTTCCTCCTGATTTTCCCAGATTTTGTCTTAATTCCATTCTTCAAAAAGCCTTCTCAAACTAACTGGGAGGGTATTTTATGTTTATTAGTGTTTTTAATGTTACTTGATACTACTAATAAATTATATAGATGTTAATAGTTATTTTTGCCTAAGCCTATAAATTCAAGGTTTGAAATTGAATAAGAGATTTCTTCAAGTTTCTCCAGTTTAACTCCAGGGTAAGGACCCAGGAAATTAGAGAGTTTCTGCAATGTAGTAATTTCTAAAAATGCTCCAGCCTCTAATTCACTAGATTTTGAACCTTTGAACTTAAAGAGAAAAAAAATTAACAAGGAGGCACAACAGGATAAGAAAAGGTTGAGGGTTAAAGTGGTTGATTCCAAGCCCCCCCCATAAAAATGTTATCTGAATTTTCAGTTATGCATAATCTTGGTCAAAACTAATTCACAGATTGCATTCATCAACAAAACAATAAAAAGCCTGTGTGTGTGTATGTGTGTGCGCATGCAAGCACACATTTCCCACATTTGGGGAATGGGCTGAAAATATGGGCTGAAAATTTGCAAGTTGCCCTTGGTTAGTCAATCTCAGTAACTGTAACAATAAGGCAATATTCATAACACCTACAGTCGTTATGAATATGCTGGTATAGTTGTGAAGCACAAAATGTAGCAAACTCTCCACATGGAGGGCAGAACCAAAGCCTTTATTCAAATACCAGAAAATCAAGTCCCAGAACCAGAAAGACAAGCCCCAGAACCAGAAAGCCAAAGTCATTACAGTAGTCATGAAGTTGATACACATGGTTAATGCAGTGCACACCCACATTTCCAAGCCTTCACAATAGAACAGGCTTCCCCAAGCATGGATCCTTTTCTCACTCCTGATAGCTCCTCAGCCTGGTTCTTGGAAGTTCTCAGAAAAAAGTTGCAGCCTCCAGGTGGTCACTGAGAGAAAATCTGACTGTCCTGCTGGTTCTCTTCCTTATATACAGTACAGCTCCTCCCTGTTCTGCCCCTTCCTGTTCAGGTGTTAACTACTCCCAAAGGTATTAACTACTTCTGTGTTGATTAAATAGCTTAAACAAGGTGTTAACTTGAATTAAAGTTCTAAGTGCCTGTTTACCAAGTGCCAATACAAAGGGGCATGGAAGATCTTCAGATTCCATTAACATTACAGTAACCCTGCAACTTTGGCAATAGGAGCAACTGTAGCTTCACTTTTATTTCTAAGTGGTTTAGAGTAGTGAATAGTATTGGTCTCCATCATCTATGACATATGGCAGCCTGCTCCTCTGTCCCCATGTAGTTAAATCATAGAATCTGAGATGTGGAAGAGAACGTCCAGCCAATACCTGAATATTTACAATAAATGACCATTCTACCTTTCATTGAAAATCTCCAATTATATTGCATTGGGCCTCCCAATGCAGCCCATTTCCTTCTGTAATGGTAATGGGAATTTCGAGATCTTCCCTGCCCCTTATATTGGCAAACTAACAGGTACTTAGCGCTTAGTTTCAAGTTTGTAATTGTGTTAAGTATTAAGACCCAGAACTTGTGAATGCCACAGTGGGATGGATTTGTCAATGTAACAGGAAGGGGCAGAACATGGAGGAGTTAATAACATATATAAGGAAATGCCTAAGCTGAAAGAAGCCAGAACTTCTGAGAGCGAGCATCTGGAGGCTAGGCTGCTATTGCTGGAGAAAGAGAAGAGAACTGAGAACTGAACTGAAAAGTGAGAGGAACTGAGAACAGAAATGAGAACTGAGGACTGAACTGAGAATTGAGAAGAACAGAAATGAGAAGAGAGGAGAACTGGGAGGAAGCATGGCTGTAGTGTCAGTACTTTGTTTTGATATTACTTTGTAAGATTTGTCTGCTGATGGAGGGTGGTACTGTTGTTACAGAAGCCCTGGGACCTTGCTGCTGGTTCAGAAACCCTGAAAGAGGATTTCTTGTGGTATGTTTACAGAAATCCTGGAGGAGGTTCTTGCTGATGTTTTCAGAGGCACAAGGACTATACTAATGGTTTGAGTTGTTAGGTTTATGTTGATTTCTCAGGCAGAAGGTGAATTGATGAGGATACCAGCAATGTGCATGAATGTTATTGTGGCTTTGTTAAGCTTTGTCTTCCCAGGAACAGAGACTGTGAAGGACTTGAGGTGGACTAGACTCTGTGAGCTTTAATATGGAACAGGAAATGGACAAGTAGCTAGACAACAAGGAGCTGGCAAGAGTTGGGACCACAGAAGGGGAATCATGGAACCAGAGAGCCAACCTCAAATTAAGATGAAAAGACCTCTCCTTGGGTATTTCACGCAAACTGAGAAGATCACGATTTACTAGGGGTGGAGAACTTGTGACCTTTTCAATTAGGTGATTGAGTTAAGGACTTACTAATTATGGATGATTGGAAACTAATCTCTAATCAAGAAGAAAAAAACTTTCTGATTGAAGAGATGAAGACAATGTGACCTAGGGATGGAGAGCCTTTTACCTCTGTACTTTGTGTCAATTAAGGAGGATTGCCTCCTTAACAGTGATTGAATTACTAAACGAATGTTATCTTTTTCTTAAAACTACGCGACCACTTTGGTGAAAACTATGTGGCCATTTTAGTCATAAGCTGTTATGCCATAGCATTGTGGGTGCTGTACTTTGATTTCTGTGAATATGTTGTCTTAATTTGTTACCGAATACATAGAGAGTTCACTATACTGTATAATCAGAACCCTGAAAGCCGTTCACAGTCGCAGTCCCCTGGAAAGCTGCTCCTGCTTGGCGTTACACCTCCCCGGACAGTCCTAACAGAACATTTTCACTACATCTGAGCCTAAATCTGACTCCCACTTATCAATACCTAGTCGTGCTTTCTGCAGGTAAACAGAACAAGTCTAATGCCCCCGCTGTGTGAGGGACCGCAGCATCATAACCATGGCCTCTTTGAACCTTCCCTTATTCTCCAAGCAAGATATTCCCAGCTCTTTCAATTAGTCTTCAATAACATGATTTTGAATCTTCTCATCATCCGAGTTGCCTCCCTCTGGATCCTCCTCTACTTTATCAAAGCACTTCCTAAAATGTAGCGCTTAGAAACAAGCATAATATTTCAAACGTGGTCTAGCCAGTGCAGAATACAATAAAATTAATATCTTCCTGACTTTGGACATTGTGCCTCTTTTAATTCAATTTACTATCACCCTTGCTTTTTGCCATGACAGCGTCATGTCATGACTTACCATTTAGTAAATTTACTATTCATGAACTTACCATTCACTCAGTTACCATTGAGCTTACCATTCAGTAAAACCTCAAATTTTTTCAGATGAAGTAATATCTAGCCAAACCTCCCTCCAACTTATTCCTGTGAAATCAGTTTTTAAAATCTGAATGTAAGATTTTACATTTATTCCTATTAAAATTCAATTTTTAAAGAAATGACCCAATGTTTTAGTGTGTCAAGATCTTTCTGGGTCTTGTTTCTCACATACAGTATATAAGCCATCCCATTTAGTTTTGTGTCACCTGCAAATTCCTTAAGCATACACTTTGTTTTTATTGAAGTCATAGATGACAATATTAAATATCATAGACCCCGGCCACTTGGCTCTATATACTGCGGGACCACATAGCCTTATCTACACCTTGGTCATTTTTCCCAATCTCCTTGAGCATATGCTTTTGCCCACCTCCATCTTTCTACCTCTTGCTCTAAGATCTGTTCCATTGCTTCTGGAAAGGGTGTGTCAAATGGCTGCCCTATTGTTCAACTCATCATTTTCATGATGGCCTGGATCCTAACTTTCTTTCTTAACCACCACTCTCCTATATGTGTTGTCTCCCCCATTAGAATATAAGTTCTTGGAGGACAGGAGTTGTCTCACTTTTTTATTTGTATCCCTAGGGCTAAGTATACAGTGCATGACATATAGTAAGTGCTTTCATAAGTAGTATTCATTCATTTCTTGGTTCAAGGCAATTGATATGGATCCATTAGTGACTAATCTGCCAAAGAAACACAGCACGGGAAAGCAAACTTTGAGGACTGTTACTGCTCAGAAGGAAGGCTTTGGACAAGGTAAAATGATGATGATGGTGGTGGTGGCAGTGGTGGTGGTGGTGGTGGTGAAGATGATGATGGTGGTGATGGTGGTGATGATGATGGTGATGGTGATGATGATGGTGGTGGTGGTGGTGGTGATGATTGTGGTTGCTGCTTCTGCTATTGTTGTTTTACAATTCTTCACCCCTTATCAGGCATCTAAAAAATTCAATGAAGCAAAGAAAAAAAGGCAAATTCTAAGTTCATTTTAAAAATCTGGATCTTTACTGAATATTACTTCATAATAAGATATTAGTATGTGATTTCTTCAACAAGTATGGATTCAGCCAGTATGAAAATTATGGAATCCAAGTGATGCACATTAGAAGGTAAATTAGCTATTTCCATGTTGCTTGAATGCCACTTGGAAAATAACAGATAATGAACAAATAAAGGGGTATATTGGCTTAAAAGACTCATGTACTTCTCAAACAATTCACAAGTGAATCATATGGCCACAGGGTAAATTAGTTCTTCCCCTGTGATTCAGCAACCAATTCTTTTTTTTTTCACCCAGAATTTATTTGTTTATTTTTAGTTTTCAACATTCATTTCCAGAAGATTTTGGGTTCCAAATTTTCTCCCCATCTCTTCCCTACTCACCCCATGGCAAGCACACTGATTGCTCCTTCCCCCAGTCTGCCCTCTCTTCTATTTCCCCTTACTTTCTTGTAGGGCAAGATGGATTTCTATATCCCATTGCCTATATATCTTATTTCCTAGTCAGCATCCAATTCTAAGCACCAGAAGTGATAATGTACTAAATGGTCCTCTCATACCTGAAGAGCCAGTTTACTTTCCTTCAGTGCCAAGTTCATGTATCTTATGGAATTATGAATGAAGAACCAGACCTGTAGTCACTAAAACATATTTTCAAATGCCATCTTTGACATTCCAGGACTTTGGGTGAGTCATTTAACTAAGACCCCAAGTTACAGTATGTTAATGATATGCATCTAGAGAAGTTTCCACACCAGAAGCTCTCTGGACTGATGAATTATCATTTTTTTGCAGGGGGGAAGGCAAGGCAATTGGAGTTAAGTAACTTGCCCAAGGACACATGGCTAATAAGTATGATCAACTGTCTGAGGTCAGATTTGAACTCAGGTCCTCCTGACTCCAGGGCTTGTGCTCTATTTACTGTGCCACCTGTATGCATCTGCCCCTGATGAATTCTCTAAAAATAGAAAGACAAATAATCATAATAAATTAAGTATATAGATCATTTTGATCCAAAATTAGTTTGTTCATGAAGAGAAAGTGCAAAAACCACAGTTTTAAAACTGTTCACTTATTCTCCATCTAGATCAATGGTTCTAAATCTGAGGTCTGTGAATAAATTTCAAGCTATCCATGAATTGGGATGAGAAAAAAATATAGCTTTATTTTCACTGACCTCAGTTAAAATAGAATATTTCCTTCAATTCTTATTTTTTAAAGAATTCTTCTAAAAAGAGATCAACAGACTCCCCCAGATTGCCCAAAGGAGTCTATGACACAAAAAGGTAAAAAAGCACTGTTCTAAATTAAGCTGTGTTTTGTTGAAAGACAGAAGGGAAACAGTCAATTGGCCCAAACTTAAGAGGGGAAATAGGACAGGCTGGCTGGATTCTGCATCCAGGAAACCCTGAAGATATTAGTGTGCTAGAAACTTGCTTACCCATTCTTTAGTAACTGAAGTCTTTTTTTAGGAAAATGGACTCCATCTGGTCTGAGTCATTAGCACTTTTTGAAAGGTTGCTTTGAAGATGCTTTGGTGTTCAAAAAGCCCTTAATTGAACCTTCGAATAACTTTCACTTTACTAAGTGTCTTTTTCTGGGGTTCTTTACTATTGGCCAGCATGAAGTAAGCAATAAATCTGTACTGAATCTTACTGATTCAAATCCCTGTCCAAATTTCAGACCTATGGAGCTTGAGCATATTCCAAGTCCAGCCCAAAGCACTCATTGTCTGACCAAAAGGAAAACTTGCTGCAGACAAAAGCCTTTATAGTGAAAACTGCAGGATTCTAGTCACAAGATAAGTAAACTAGATTATGATGTACTAAAACTGCTACAAATTTCCTAGAAAGCATGTGTGTTCATACGTGTGTGTATGTGTTCGGGAGTGGAGAAGTCCAGAGTCTCTGCTTGCCTATTACATTTATAGCTTAAGTCATGTTCATAGACATGGAAAAGAAATGTGACCTATCAAACTAGGGCTCAGGGTGCCAATAAAAACAAGGGAAAGTTCGTTATAACAGGAATAGTCTCTTATGGGAGATAAAGTTGGGAAGGGATGCTAGAGGAAAGTTCTATTTAAGCACAAAAATAATTCTACCCATTTTTGCCTCTGGATCCTCTTTAAAAAGAAATTCTTAAACTGGGTCTTAAGACAGAATGGATTGGTTCCATTTATTCCCATTGAAAGCATCTAAAGCAAGGGCTCTTGAGCTCTTTGGTGTCCTTTTTGGACATCTGGTGAAGCCTACTGACTGCTCAGAACAAAGCTTTTAAATGCATAAAACAAATACATAAGATTACAAAGTAAACCAATTATACTGAAATACAGTTATCATAATATTAAAAAAAAAGTTCATGGGTCCCAGGTTAAGAATCCCTGATCTAAGGGAACTGGTTGCTTTCCTTTGTTTTTTTGGCTCAAAGTGAATTCATCAAAGCAGTCCCTAGTCAGTAGCTCCAGATGTTTCTGCCTCATGTACAGTGTCAACTTTTGGAGAGCAAAGTTATTTCCAAACCTGAAAACAGAACTTAGACAGCTGTGGATTTTGGATCTTTTCCATACAGACTCATCTAAGAACAAAATTTGGTTATGAAAGTGATAGAAGTATAATTTACTCATTAGTTTCTAGTTATTAGATTGGAGCTTTTAATGACTAGTTAGTCCCAACATTCTGCTCTCTGGGTCTAAGTGGTATGCATCCTTTCCTTTGTAACTAAGGAGGGATCAGTTTGGAATGTGCTAATTTCCAGACCCAGAGGTACATCAAAAATTAGAGGTAGCCTAGTAGGAGCTAGAAGGAGGATACTGACAATGTTGGTCTAGGTAACATTCAAACTAATCTGGATGATTAACATTGCTAAGAAAGAGTGACCTATTTCCCCCATTCCCTTCTGCTTCTCCTTTCTACCTTCCACCCTTCCTCCCCAAAAAGGACATTCTTCAGACACTGTTGGATTTCTTTGAGGAGAATCATATATTTTTATCAACTTAGAAATACATAGTACTCAATGTAAGTAAAGAGATGATAAAAAAAAATCCCTAGGGGCAACTGGGTGGTGCAGTGAATAGAGCACCAACCCTGGAGTCAGGAGGACCGGAGTTCAAATCTGACCTCAGACACAACACACTTACTAATTGTGTGACCTTGGGCAAGTCACTTAACACCAATTACCCTGCTTTCCCCCTTCAAAAAAAAAAAGAATGTCCCTAGCTGCCCTTGATAAGTTAAGCCTCATCACGTGAGTGACATCCTGAGGTAGTGAAGAAACCAGTCTTTTTCTGCAACTCGATTTGCCTCTTCTCTTATGCAACTTATTCCTGGATTCTGTCTGATGAGAGATAATGCCGTAAGGGGAGAGGTCTTAGGTACTCTCCTTCTGATGCTGACATGTAGCCTGTGCACAAAAAATATCAGTTCTATGCTTCAACATTTGCTCTTTTGTCTAAGAGAAGAAATTTAGAGGCTATAACCTGTGAGTCTCAAGAGGTCAGGCAAGTGAGTCATCCAAGGTCAAGTCTAGGAGTAAAGTCCATACTGCAGTTTTGTAGCCAACCCAGCTTCAATGACCCTAAAGAGTAAATAACAGCCTCTAGGGATAACTGAAACAAGGATTAATCCAGCAATAATGCCACATTCGAATGGGATTGAACTTGGTGAGACCAATGCTATATAAACCCTACAATATTGGGGGCCACTCTCCCCAGAGACTTGGTTGGTAGAGGGGAAAGTGTGTGACTGAGGATTTGAGAGAAATGTATGTACTTCTGCTCTTGCTATAGCTTCAAAGAAAATATTCCTTTGTAAAAGTTAACTATGATGGTAATTGGTAAAGTGAAAATGGGTTCTAGTTACTGGTTGAACAACAGCAACAACTCTAAAGGGAACACTCGGTATGGGGACTTGAGCTAATAGCATGAGAGAAGAGATACTTCTTCCCTTTAAGGGACTCCTAGAATCCTGAGGTGGGGAGGTGTACCCAGACTTACTCTGGAATTCAGATTCCAGAGAATACTCACTGCCTAGTGTCATCATTTTAAAAATGCAGCATACTATAGGTAAGTAAGGAGGAGAAGATAAGTATTTCTAACTGCCCTTGATAAAACCAGGTCACTTGGCCCAGATGAGTAACATGTCAGATTACTGAAGAAGACAGCAGATGATACTGAGCACTACAAGAGGTACCATTGGTACTTGAGAAACCAAACACTATCCCACTTCTCAAAAAAAAAAAGTGGGGGGAAGAGAATGGAGCCTACAATCTCTTTAAAAAAATAATTGGGCTTGATTATGATTTATGGTAAAAGTCTAGAGTGTATCATTAATACAATAGTTATTGAACATCTAGGAAAGGGTTTGAATTAATTGTAATGATTGACAATGGTGGGAGATACATTTGTCTCACCCAGAGATCATGACGATCACTAGAATTCCATAGAGTAAAACAGAATCTTTTGAGTTGCGGTAACTAGAAACATGGGAAAAGGAATAAAACCAAAGAGGTTTGAACTTCAAACTTAAAGCCTTAGTGTTGAGAGTTTGACCTGAATGATGCTCAGGGAAGTTTGAGTTGCCATTTTTTCACTTGAGTAAGGTGAGCAAAAGGATGGAGGGAATGCTGGCTGCTGTTGGGATAATCAATGAGTTAAGCTATGGTTATGATGGCTGGGATTATGATGGAGTAATACTGATGTTACCGCTTCTGCTACCATGGATAATAATGATATTTTCTTCCTCCTCCTCTTCCTTCCTTATATTCTGCTTTGTTGTTTTCTCAATCAGTTCTGTTCCCACCTTCCATTTGAATGAGTACAAATGCCAGCTTTTGCTAAATAAAAACAAAACCAATCTTAACTAACTCTGGATTCATGCGTGCCTTCAATTACAAACAGGGGCACTTCAAGGGGAAAAGAAGCAAAGTTGGGTATTTGTATACAGAGAGAATGGCAAAGGTCTAAAATGCTGAGGTTTTATTCAAATAGGAGTTCCAAATCAAAGTGAGAGAGAGTCTTACAGTTTTGATTTATTGATTTTGGATACATTTTCCAAAAATTCAGAACTAAAGTGGATCTAAGTTTTTTCCTTCCTTCGCCCTAGGCTTAGAAATGAGTTGGAGCATTATTTTGTCGTCAGGGACAAGGCTAGGCTGCTGGATCATGTGGTTTCATTCATTTATCTTTCCCCTCTTTTCCACACCTGCAGAGATGTTTCTCTCTCTAGGGAGACTTCTTGGGGAGACTAGAGAGTAGGAACTTCCCAGTGAGAAAAGAAAAGCTATGGCTGTTCCTGGATAGAAATGTCCACATTCCACAGATAGGAGGCAAAATAAGGAACACTTTTTCTATTTTGGTATCAGCTCTTACCTTAAGCCTATGGTCAAATAGGCACCAAAAGTAGCAGAATGAGAAATGTTCTTAACAATTAAAGATATTTCAAAGTTAAAGAAGTTGCATCAGGAGATAGTATGTTTCCCCTCAACAGAAATCTGATCATCCAGAGGTGTGGTAGGTTTACACTGAGAGTATTTGAATCAGTCCAAGGGTGAATTCTCTAAAAAACTGAGGACAAACCTTCTGTGTTGACAACCATGAAAGAGGTGAGCAACTTGGATTACCACATGAGAGAGATAAGGTACTTTCCAGCGAAGATGAGGAATTGTGCTGAGAAAACATAGATGTAGACTGATCGGGTGTCTTATACAGAAACTGCATAGCTTGCTGTTACTGTGTGGAGGGATGCTCGTGAGCATAGGAAGGTTCCCCTTTTGCCAGATACGTACAGAATCACCAAAGGTGGTTGCCAGAGAGTGACAAGTTCAAAGGGAGTGAGTGGAACAGCTGAGGAGACATTCAGCTGGGCTTAGAACTCCAGACAGGAGTGCATGAGGTAGAGACTTAACTAATGGATGAGGGGAGGGAGTGAGATTGTAGGGACTGAGGACCAAAACTCTCAGAAAGGAAACAGCTCAGTCTTTTTCTACTATTTCTTAAGGTTTTGGGACCATTTGTGTGGCTCAAATGAAATAAAAAATGTAAACACGCTTTGTGAAGCATTGTATAATATGAGATGCTGTTATTACTCCTTACTACATCATGGGAAAATACAGATTAGCTATAAAGAGGGGAGTATTAATGTAGGTGTTGACATGGCTTGGAGAATCTGTCCTGGGAGATCTGGAGGATCTACCCTTGATCTCACGCTGATGTCTTATTGTGACATGGAGCCATGCTATGTTTTCAGAAGCCATAACAGAGGATCTCAAGTGTTGATAGGTTCTAATGAGACCACAAATTTATTAAGTGCTTACTTTGTGTTAGGCGCTGTGCCAAATCTTGGGATATAAATACAAGCAAAAAGACAGTCTCTGCCCTCAAGGAGCTTACATTCTAAAGGGGGATAGCAACAAACCAAAGGAAGATGAAAAGCAGAGGGGAGGAAGCTAATTAGAGGCATGGTAGCAAAGTTTGGAGGATGAAGGATAGCCGGAGCCAACTGTTACCTCAAAGGAAGGTTCTTAAAGGAACTCAAAAAAGAGAGAAGGAGCCCATGGGAAGAGAGACAGAAGAGAGCTACAGCACAATGACAAAGTCCAGAAAATGAAAGGCTTACCCAAGGAAGACATTATGCTTTGAGTATAGCCCTGGTGATAGATTGATCTGCACAAACTAGTGAAGCAGAAGGGACAGAAGATGCTAAGAATTACATAGGTTTTAGACTAGATACAAAATGTCTTTCTTTTTTAAAAGGATGGATTTGGTTTTTCACCTTTTGCAACCATCTCTCCTCATTTGTCATAATGATACTGACACTTTACAGTTTGCAAAGTGTTTTTGAAATATTACCTCATTTGATTCTCACAATCCTGGGAGGTAGGTGCTATACAGATGAAGAGACTGAACCTGAAAGAGATTAAATGACTTTCCCAGGGTAATGCAGCTAGGAAATGTCTAAGGATGGATCTGAACTCATGTTTTCCTGATCCTAGGTCTAGGGCCCTATCGTCAATACCACTTAGTATATATGCTCTACACCACTTACTTGACAAGTAAAATAAGTGTTAACACAAATTTCCTGATCTCTTTTTTGGTAGCAATTAATTGGTTTAATTTCGGGGTGGGCGGGAATGATTGCAATCAGTGTCTTGTAATTTCTGTTGTCTATTTCTAACTTTTGATTTTCAATATGTGAGAAATGATTTCTCATAAGTGAAGCCTCCTCAAAAGGGTTAATACTTTTTGTATTATTGAAACACAGTTTACTCCCTTACCTTGTAAAACCACACTTTGCAACACAACCTAACTTCTTGCCTTTTCTTGTCCTTTATTCTTTGTTGCTGGGGAATATTCATGTGAATAGATTGAAGCCCAGCCAATGGGATAAGGGAAATTGGGGTAGGGAAGGGGGGGGGGTGGGGGAAGCTCACATTGGAGTATAAAAGGACCCTGCTTTCCAGAATCAATTTGTACTTCCCTGGCCAGAGCCATTAGGGCAATGAGGGGCTGTACCCTTTCTCGTGAGAAAGCAATAAACTCATTTCTGCTTTTGGGTATCTATGTCTTTGTATTGATTTTTTGGTAGTGGTCTCCGTTCCACACAAATAGCTTTTTAAAGTAATTCACGATTAAATCTTAGTTGTATGCTGTATCTCTTTGTTTTGTTTTAAAATTTTTATTTAGTTATTTATCTTCAGTTTTCAACATTTACTTCTATAACATTTTGAGTTCTAAATTCCCCCCGTCCCTCCACTCTCCCTTTCCCAAGACAGTACACAATCTGATATAGGCTATACATATACAATCATATTAAACATATTTCCACTTTAGTCATGTTGTAAAGAAGAATTAGAACCAAAGGGGAAAACCATGAGAAGGAAGAAACAAAAAATTTAAAAAAAGAGAAAAATAGAATGCTTTGAAATGCATTCAGACCCCTTAGTTCTTTCTCTGGATGCAGGGAGCATTTTCCATCATGAATCTTTTGGCAATTGTCTTAGATCCTTGTATTGTTTGGAAGAGTTAAGTCTATCAAAGCTGGTTATCAAATAATGTTGCTGTTACAGTGTTTTCCCGGTTCTTCTCACTTCACTCAGATCAGTTCATATAAGTCTTCCAAGGTCTTTCTGAAGTCCACCAGTTCATTATTTCTTATGGAGCAACAGTATTCCATTACATTCATATACCACAACTTGTTCAGCCATTCCCCAATTGATAGACATCCCCTCAATTTCCAATTCTTTGTCACCACAGAAAGAGCTGCTATAAATATTTTTTGTACATGTTGGTCCTTTTCCCGTTTTTATGATTTTTTGGGATACAGACTTGGAAGTGGTTTTGCTGGGTCAAAGGGTGTGCATAGTTTTATAGCTCTTTGTGCATAGTTCAAAATTGCTCTCTGGAATGACTAGATCATTTCACAACTCCACCAACAATGCATGAGTGTTCCAATTTTCCCACGTCTTCTCATTTTCCTGTTTTGCCATGTTACCCAATCTGATAGGTGTAGTGTGGTACCTCAGAGTTGTTTTAATTTGGTATGCCTCATCTTTTTCTCATTACTATTTTTTTTTAATTATAAATTATAAATTCTCATCTTACCTCAGTGGTTGAAAAGAAAGTCAACTCAGGCATAACTCTCATGTTAATGGAAAACATTTTTCTGTCTGCTAAAATTCCATTCTTTGGGTTGTTATTTGGTGCTCAATATGTCCAGTGACTTATATGAAGACAGATATGAGGATTCTATGCTATCTACAAGTCTTTGGACACTCTCATTTCCTTCTCTTGAACTATGGTATCCCATACATTTCTCTCTATCCTCTTTTTTTTCTTCACCTTGGCACTGGAGTCACCAAATACCAGAGTATATGTTGATTTGACCTGGAAGATTTTAGCAAATTCTTGAGCAAATTTCTCTACCACGTCATCTTCAGCAATTGATATTGGTGTGTAAACTGCAATCATCTTCATTGAGCTCTTTTCCCAAATTCTTAGCATCAATATTGCAATATATCAGGACCATGAATATATCATAAAATAATATATCTTGTAGCCTTTCTGGATGTTAAAACTCACTGCCTTTCCAAGGAATATCTGGGAGTCAATGTTCTATTTAGAAGCAACTTCCTTCTTTTTTTCTCTTCCTTCCATTATAGCAAAGTTGTCAAAATTGATGCAGTTTCTCTAGCAACATGTTTACTCATAGGTCCCTGGAAAATGAGTTCATATATAGAGTAATAACAGTGAAATTAAAGTTTGTTGATGGTCTAAAAACTGTGTGATTCTTAGTAACTTTTGTCCCTTTCCCAACACTCTCTCACTGTCATTGCAGAAGTGGAAGATGTTGCATGAGACTAAGGATCATTTTTTAAATTGTCGTTGCTTCACGGATTGATGTGGTCAAAACTTCTATCACTTGGTAAATAGATTAGGGGTGACATGCCTCTCTGTCTTGAGGCAGGCTGGAACTAAAAAATAAACTCAGTCTGTTCCTAGGGCTGTATCTGAAGTTCTTCCAGTATGTTAGAACATCTTAGACCGTGTGCTCTGCACTTGAAAATCAAGGATCACCTTAATACTTCTGAGGTTTCAGAGTAAGATGTTGTGAATGCTGGTTGATTATGAAAAGAAAGAAGCAGGAGAGAGTATAATGATGCAGGAAAAAGCAGGGAGAGAGTATAATATTTTTAAAAGCTTGTCTAGATATCCAGCTAAGCAGAGTCATCCTAAGGACATTCAAGAATGAAAAAAGAAAGAGGACTACAAGAAGAAAAGTGTAAAAGATTTGCAAAACAAATGTCAACAAACTTTTGTTTTCAATCAATGCCATTGTAGCCACTATACTTGGACCCCAACATCACAGTTCCTGGGGTACTTAAAGAGTAGGTAAAACTAAACTAAAAAATAAATGGGGAAAACACAGATTAGATAAATTGATGCTCACAGAAATTTAATCCTGTGGATACTAAGGGACCTCATATATAAGGAAACTGTATATAACTGAAGGAGTAAACCATACTAAAACTGTGAAAACAATGTTTATCCTTTGTTAATATCTTCAGAAAGGTGACCCAGAAAATACGACTAACGCTTACTCTACCATCTATAAACAAACTTTATGAGGGATATCTAGGTTATCTATATATGAAGCAAGACAGTCATTGTTGAGGGTATTGAGGGTGTTGAGAGCAAGTAGATTTTTGCCACTGATATTTAACAATGGACCACATCTTTACCATCTCACAATTGATTGAAAGATGCAAAGAACATAAAATCCTGATTAGAAGGTACGCATCTTGGACTTCTGGATAATGTGAGAAACAAAACAGAGAAGTAGATGCTTTCTCTAATACCCATGACTTCTCAGACCTCTCCAAAACAGAAATTATGTGCCAAAAATAAAGCAACAAAAGTCTCAATGATCTAGGACACCTAGAATCCAAAAGAGGGTAAAATAAGCAAATAACAACACCCCCCTGGAATGGACCCCGACACTGAGATCACTCAGTGCCACCCACCCCCACCCCCACACACAGATCTACAAGCAGCAAAGGCACACTTGCAAATCCAAGGACATAATAAAAGCTTACAAAAAGCCACACTTATACCCCAGTTCTTTTCCCCCTTCCTCTTTCCAGTACTATGGAGACCCAGGCTTCAGGAAGTGGAAATGCGCTCGAGTCATGACAGGTAGCTTGGCCATAACTTGTCAGGAGCAAAAGTCTGCCAGGGCTGCAACCCTTTAGTATCAATGTGCAAAGCTCTGAACAGTCGATGACAGGGAAACAATGTTGCAAAACTCTAAATGATCAGTGCTGTGCCGAAAAATTAAGAAACAGAGAGAGTGTGATAAGACACGGCGTGCGGGGCAGGAGGAGCAGGGAAGAGGGAGCTGGGCAGCGTTGCATCAAGGAAAGCATGTAGCTGGGGCCAGTTCTGACCGCCCAAAAGTCAATTAAGACAGAGATATAGGCTGGTGGATTGTGAATAGCCTGGTATAGAAGGAAATTGAAATGCTTTGAGATCCAGCCCCTTGGAAACCACAATCAGAGGTGAGGAAGTGAGAAAACAAGTAATAGGGTAAAATGGTAGGGGAAAGAAAGAGGAAAACTAAAATTACCAGAGATTTAGGAAGAAGAAAGCTCAAAGACCTTGAACATAAATAGATAAATAAACTGGAGAAACAGTAACAACAGAAGCAAATGTGGCCTCCAGATCTAGTAAATCATAGACCCAGGCATCTATGAATAAATGCTAAAAAAAAAACAAAGGAAAATGGTACAATATTTGATGAGAAAGAGGACTTTGTAGAATTTGAAGAAAACATGGAACCACAACACACTGTTCAGTTTAAAAGACAAATGATGTTATTGAGAGTAGAATTTATGGCTTACATGGCAAAAAATAATGGGCAGAATAGAAAACCTTGAATCTGCAATAGCAAGCCTCACCAAAACAAACAAATATACCAAAAAAACCCAAAACAACAAACCCAAGAACAAATTGGGAGTGCAAATACAGAAGTGAAAGGTAATTTAGAAAAAGAGAAGCAAAAAAAATTAAAAGAATATGTTCATATGGAGGCAATTTATACTGATCTCAGAGGTAATATGTGTAAAGACAACCTAAGGCATAAATCTCCCACAGGAAGATGACAGGACTAAAAACCTTAACACAAAAATGAAGGAAATTATAGAAGAGAAGTCCCTAGAACTTTAGAATGTGGAAAGTAAACTCCTACTGAAGGAATCCAAATATAATCTTCAAGAAAAAAATAGACTACAAACTCCAAGACAAATAGTGGTTAAATTAACAATTCAATTGAGGTGGAGAAAAAAATTTTTTAAATGATCAAGAGAAAGTCCTTCAATAAATAAGAAAGGACTTTCAATTGATGCAAGATTATTCTGAACCACTAGAAAATGTAAAGAGGGACTGGAAAGATATGTTCCAAAAAATGCAATAGAGCTTTTATAGAGAATGCAGTTTACACTGAGACATAATCCTACAAATATGAGCTTAACCATGTAGGAGAAAAGGTTACATTCAAGAATAAGGGAGAGTTGGGGGTTGGGGGGATTTTTAGAAAGAAAGTCACAAATACAGGTATTTTTTGCTTCTTGAACATCCCAAACAACAAAAGTTTAAGAAGAATGAGTAAATGCAGCTAGCAAAGACAGCAACAACAGAATAATAACAGAGAGACCAGTAAGAGACTTTTTCTAAATGTACACAAAGAGATGCAGGTAAGGGCAGTAATCTGGGAGAGGTAACAGTGAAGAGGTGGATGGGGGCATGATGAACAGAACCTGGTGACACCTGGCCTTTAAATCAATGCTATTTTTGTGGTACTATATTACAATACGGAAGGATAAACGAACAGGGGGAGGGAAGCAAAGGGAGAGACGTGTGTGATGCAGTGGGGTCAAATCAAGGGTTCACAATGAAGGAAGGTGGTCTCTGTGGTCTCAGAAGGAGACTTCATACTTGAAGAAGGTCAAAATGACATTGCAATGTCGGGGTCAAAGTACAGTGTGTCAGACTGTGGCTAATGAGACAAATACAAGCTCATAAGGCTTTGCCCCAGGTCGGGCACAAACAGTGCATATAAATGTTCAGGATGGATCTGTCTCTAAATTTGTGCATCTCACATTTCTTTTGGACCATGGCAATTCTGCTTTGCTCATAGAGCACAGCACCTTCTTTGATCCAGGCACACCATGCTGGACAGTCCTGTGCCAGTGTCTCACAATCAATACCAAAGTTCTTTAGAGAGACCTTAAGAGTGTCTTTGTGTTATTTCATCTGACCGCCATGTGAGTGCCTACCTTGTCCAATGTCTCCAAAACAGAGTTGTTTAAGTAAACCTATGTTGGGCATTTGATAACATGGCCAGCCTATCAGAGTTGCCCTCAGTGAAATACAGTTTGAATGGTTGGTCATTCAGCTCTAGAAAGAACTTCAGAATCCAGTACTCTATCTCGCCAGGTGATCTTCAGAATGTTTCTAAGACAATTCAAAAGGAAGACATTCATTTTTCTTGCATGGCACGGGAAAGACTGTCCAGGTTTCACAGGTACAATCCCTCTGTAAAACTTCAGTTTGGTAGGCAGCCTAATACTTCTCTTCCACACTTTCTTGGGAGCCTTCCGAATGCTAAACTAGCTCTGGCAATGCCTCTGTCAACCTCATCAACTACATGGACATCCCTGGAAAGTATGTTGCCAAGGTAAGGAAACTTATTCATAATACTGAAAATTTCTCCATTTTCTGGAACTGATAGTTCCACATATGAATGGTGTGGTACTAACTGATTGAGAACCTCTGTTTCCTTGGGGTTGTCAAGCCAGAATTAACACAAGTGGCAAAGAATTGATCTGTACTCTGTTGTATCTTAACCTCAGAGGCTGAACTGAGTTCATCTGTGAACAAAAAGTCCTGTACCAGCTCTCCCTCCACTTTAGTCTTGGCTTCTAGCCTTTTCAAGTCAAATAATTTACTGTTAGTGCAGTAGTTGACCTTGAAGCTGTTTTTGTCCTTGTTGAAAGCATCTGGGAGCATCACTGAAAACATTATGCTGCTTCACTCCATTGGTGACTCGGAAAGTGTGAGAGCATTGTCCGTTATCCAGAACCCATGCAAGCATGCATACAATACTGATGCAATTCTTCAGGCAATCACATTTTGCCACAATCTTCCACATGTTCTCATAACTGACAGCATCAAAGGCCTTGGTCAGATTGATGAATGTTGTATATAGACCTCTGTTCTGTTCCTCATATTGCTCCTGGAATTGTTAGACAGCAAACATTATGTAGACTGTTCCTCAACCCTTTCTGAAACCACATTGGCTGTCAAGTAAATTACTATCTTTCACACGAAGGAGCAACAGAGTAAGGAGGGCTCTGACAAGAATTTTGACTAAGAATGACTAAGAGAGAGACATCTCATCCCCTGTTATAATCACAGGACAACCTATTTCCTTTTCATTTATAAAGATGGATAATAGAGGCATCTCTGATCTCCTAGGGGATAATCTCCTCCTGCTGTATAACCTGAAGATTTCAGTCAGCTTGGCGGGGGGGGGGGAGGCGGAGCCAAGATGGCGGGCGTAGAAACAGCAAAGCACCACAGCTCCCACACAAACACGCTAAAAAACTCATAAAATGGGACTCTAAACAGATTTTCAAGCTCCAAAACTCTCCACAAGACTGAAAGCACATCTATTGCTACAGGCAGCGCAGCAGGCGGGGCTCTTCGCAGCAGTCTGGGACCCCGGCAGAAACCCGGCCTGGTCAAGCCCTGGGGCATCAGGCCGGGAGCCCTGTCTATAGGAAAGCAGATCAGCTGCACTGGAGGCAGAGTTACCACATTTATCAGGCCAGAAGAAAAAAAGGCTAAGAGAAAGGTCAGTGGATATTGCTAACTGGGGAGGAGAAGAGCCAGTCCGGCCAAACTGCTCCCAGGGCAAGGAGACAGCGGGAGGCGGCTGTAGCAGCAGGAACGTCTGAGAGCTGCAGCGGCCTCCACTGGGCTGCTTCAGAGCCTTCAGCCTGCAGATAGCAGGTGGGCTGACGCAATCCATAGAGGCCAAGGGCTCTTGTGAGCGGCCCGGATCTGGATCATGGTCTTGAGTGGTGGTCCTGGGGTGCGCTTTCAGTGAGCCA
>CM053599.1:200094364-200173426 GCA_028646575.1 Pseudocheirus occidentalis
TGCTGAGTGAGAAGAGCAGAACCAGGAAAAATTTGTACACAGTCACAGATACATCATATGTGTGAAGACCAATTTTGAAAAACTGGACTCTTCTCAGCATTGCACAGTAAAAAAGACAACTCTACAAGTCTCAGGATGGAAGGAGATGTCTACACTCAGAGAAAGATCCAGAAAGATCAGAGTTTAAAAGGAGACTGAAGCAATGCATGCTATCATTCTTTTCGATGTTTGGCTTTTGTTTCTCCTTTCACACTGTTCACTCCATTGGCTATAACACCTATACAACCAGACTATTGTACAATGTAAAAGAGTTTGTAGATCCTATACATGATTGTATGCCACCATGGCGTGGGTGAGAAGTGGGGAGGAAGAGGAGAAAAATCTGAAACTCAAGTGACTCTGGAACTGAATCTTGTAATCTAAAAGTAAACAAACAAGTCAATAAAATAAATTTTAAAAAATAAAATAAAATCTTTTGCATCCCCTATCTTCAATATCTCATAGTCTTTATAATGAGAGTTTTTCAGTCATATTTCTTGAAATTATTTGTAAGTACTTATACCTTAACCTTAAGCACCTAAATTAAACTATAGACAACTTCATGCAAATTACTTTCCTTTGCTTCAGTAGCTCCACAGCCAGAGCAACAGCCTTCCCTACCTCCCCTTCTAACCTTTTACCATCTTCTAGTCCCTTTCATCAATTTGTGCCACACACCTCTCCATCAATTTGTTTAATCCTATAATTAGCACTCCTGCCTTTTCTCATTTATATTTCCTTGTCTTGCCAACTACCTTATCCTTCCAGAGTCTACTTCTTCAGCTTCAATTCTCTAATTCTCTTTACCTTTGTTTTAGCCTCCTTAAATTGTCCTTGACCCTATTTCTTTCACATCCTAGAAGCAGAATCTGGACTAGTATCTGGGTATAGAGAATATTCTTCAAATTGTCCTCAAAATTTCTCAAAATTTGTCAATTTTCCCCCCAAAATATTCTGATATATTTCATAAGTCCAAACCTCTCCAAGTTACCTACATTTTCTTCTTCTTGTTATTATTCAGTTCAAATAATTCTCTATTTTCTGCTCTTTCTCACACAAAAGCCAGAAGTAGAAAAAGTAGAGGAGAATAAAGTCTGACAACTTAATATGCGTCTTAGGTTTGGGAAAATAAGTCTCAAAGATTCCAGAGGAAAGATAGTTAGGATCCAAATTCTTACAGTGCAAGTCGAGTGAGGAGGACACGAATACTCCCAAGAATTAAATCTTGGAGACACCAAAGGAAAGAATTTCCTTGAAAAGGAATGATGGGAATTGTTTGGAGACTGATGTGCCTACACAGGGAATTCACCACAACCAGTTCAGAATTTTTTTTAAAGAAATACACAGAAGATGGACCCAAGGACAGGCGACAGAGTGTGAATGAGGGTGACACAGTCCTACAAAAGTTCCATTAGAAATAGGACAGTTAATGAGGTAGGATGAATGAAGCCAAGAATAAGAAAAAAATTATTGCTGGGAGGGGGGAGTTTTTAGCTAAAATGAAGAAGAGGATCAAAGAAGGCTAGGATCACTGCTTGGAGTAATCAGGATGATGATAACTGACAAGAGAAAAAAGGTAAATTCTCTCATTTTTTGCCTCTCTTTGTTCTGCCAATGAAAAAAAATGACCATTGCACTAGAAATAACAAAACAAAAATGACTGAGGAATTGATGTCCAAGATAAATGAGGAGGTAGTAAAAGGGTACCTAGGGGCTCACCTGGCACAAATCAACTCCATCCTCACACACTGAAAGAACAGGAGAATATGATTGCTGAGTCATTCTTAGATATCTTAAAACACAGGGAGAATGGCAAGTGGAGCCAGCTCTTCTCATCTTGTAAAAACTGACAAATTTTCAGTGCAATCATTGATACCTAGGAAATTGGCAAATACTATAAATCAGGACTTGATTTATTATTTTATAAATACAATACACTTAAAAGTGTATTGTGTATACATTTTGGGGCAGTAAAGAGAGCCAGATGATTGACATTTACCAGCACATCTCTGAGAAAGGAAAAAGTATTGTAAGACTATAGAAAGACAAATGCACAAATTTGCCCAAAAAAGGGAAAAGAACAGTCTTCAAATTATAAGCTATTTTTTTTATCCTGGATAAATTATAGAATGAATCATTAAAGAGATTGGTTATCAAATAATTAGAAAAGGAAGTAGTCATTATACAGAGCCATCAAAACAGCTTCATCAGGAACAAGCCATGCCAGATCAGCCTTATTTTTTTTGAGAGTTTCAAAATTGGTAGCTATGAGAATGTTAATGGATATATTTTATCTATATTTTAGCATAGGATGTGGTAAGACATCTCATACTACTCTTGTCAATAAAATAGAAAAATGTGGCTTAGATGATAATACATACAAATTAGATAAAGCGGTTGGACTCCACAAGTTGTCACAAATGATTCCATGCCAGTTTGGCAGGAGGTTCCATGGGGATCATACCATTTAATATTTTTTGTCGACAACTTGGAAAAGGCATAGATGTTATGCTTATCAAATCTGCACATGATATAAGGCTGGAAGGGATAACTAACCAAATTATAGAGTCAAAATTAAAAAGATCGTAATAGACTATAGAGTATTAGGCTATTTAATAAGATGAAATTGATAGGAATAAACGTAAAGTCTTATGCTTAAAAAATCACAAGGGTAGGGGAATCGTGTTTGGACAGCAGTCTGTCAGAGGGCTGCAAACTCGGTAAGAATCAGCCTTGTGATATGGCAGATCCCTAAGGTAATGCAGCCACATGCTGCGTAGAAGAGGAGGAGATTTTCTAAATAACGAGTCCCGCTGCACTTGGCCCAGGCGAAGCTGCATCTGTATGTAGTGGTGTAGACAGAACCTGTTTTAGTGTGATACTATAACCCGGGAGCAAGATAAAAGACAAAGATGGAGGAAAAGGGCCTTGAGTCCTCTAAGGCATGGTTGAAAGACGCAGGGGTGTTTAACCTAGAGGAGTATGGGGGTAGTGGAAAAGGGGTGGATATTGCAAAGAAATGAATTTAGGGTCGGCATCAGGGATAATTTTACTGATAATTATAGTTGTCCCAAAGTAGAATGTTTTGCCTCGATAGATTGCTTATTTTTGCTTATTTTGTTGTTTATTTTTACTTTCCTTGCACGTCTATGCTCAGCACTGTGTCTGGCAAAGAGCAGTCACCTAATAAGTGATTGTTAGCTGTAAAGTTCCCCCTCGTTGGAGGTCTTCGAGAGACTAGATGACCCCATGTCAGGTCCTCAGGCTTTTAGTTAACTAGACTGGATGCTCACCGAGGAACCTTATTACAACTCTAAAATTCTGTAACTATGGGTGACTTCAACAATGTTCTAAAGTCCTAGGAAAAATACCGGGTAAATTGTAAAGGCTGTTGTTCACAGAAGCTTTCCCTTTGCACCAACATGCAACAAACGAGCTGAGAGATCAATGACTTTGTGAAAGCTACTTAGGAAGGATATCAATACCCTGGTCAGTGAGGTGGTTTGGTGGATAGAGCCTAGGGCCCGGAGTTAGGACCTGAGTTCAAATCCAATCCCACACACTTACTAGCTGTGTGACTTTGGGCAAGTCACTTAACCTTGTTTGCCTCACTTTCTTCACTTGTAAAATGAGCTGGAGAAGGAAATAGAAGAGATACCACTGCATCTCTGCCAAGAACACCCCAGATGGGGTCACAGGGAATCCAACAACAATGACAGGACTCAACAACATAAACACCCTGATTTCTCTTCAAAAACCAACTTCATGCAAACTAATCAAATAGCAGGTTAAAGTTTAAGATTCGTTTACATTAATTAAAGATTAAAGCTGCCTAAGATTAAAGCAAGACCAAAGGTATAAAACTGGCTCATGGGGGGCAGCTGGGTGGCACAGTGGATAGAGCGCCAGCCCTGGAGTCAGGAGGACCTGAGTTCAAATCTGACCTCAGAGACGTGACATAAATGTGTCAAGCTAGCTGTGTGACCCTGGGCAAGTCACTTAACCACAATCGCCTCTCCAGGAAAAACAAACAAACAAAAAAGCACCTCAGCTTCCCCATAACTGTTATGAGGCCTTGCCTATGTTTATGGTTGTGCAGATGTGTGTGTGTGTGTGTGTGTGTGTGTTTGGATTTGAGGCCAAACCAGAAAGGAAGAGAGCTCGGCCATCTCCATGTCCGTGGGTACATTGTTTGCCACATGTGCACACACACAAAGCTCCCACAAGGACACTGTTCATTACTAGAGTTGATGATCCATCTTGTTTGGGAAAATGCTGAATCCCGAGATGGGGAAATGCTGTTGAAGTTAAATCATTTTTTAATGATTTAACTTCATTAAATCATTTTTTCACCTGAGAAGTGAAACTCAGTGGGCCTCCTGGAGCCTGATCACTACCCCCAGGCCACAGTCCCAGAGACTCCCCACTTTTTTTATCTTTTTGGAGGGGGGAAGGCAGGGCAATGGGGGTTAAGTAACTTTCACGAGTTCACACAGCTAGTGTCAAGTGTCTGAGGTCAGATTTGAACTCAGGTCCTCCTGACTCCAGGACTGGTGCTCTATTCACTGCATACCCAGCTGCCCTAAGTCTCCCCACTTTTAGACGAATTGTGGCTGCATGTGTTTTTCCATAGCAACATTCATATCTCATTAATAGGTGATAGACTATATGCATTTAGGATGGTAGCCACGGGACTCTTGTTTCTAGGACTTGGGAGGCGCAGGCCCACTCTGGGGATGATGGACTGCGCAGCAGGCAGCCCGCTGGCCATTTACCTGTCTCTTTTCTTATGAATATCAGTTTTGCACATTTATTCTACCATAGTTGTTTGGTGCTTTTATTAGAGACCAAAGAACCAATACAAACGCTCATATTTTTCTCATAGTTAGGTAGCAAGGTTTTTTCTGCCTTTCTCAAGCGTAACAGGTAACAAGGGAAGACTGACATAGCTCATCTTGGCTTTCTGAAATCATTGTAGCCAGGTCAAAGGGCAGAGGATACAGGGGAAATCCATGGCATTTGACAAGGCTTTTTAAAAAAGAAAATTCTTTTTGGTCCTTTGTTATCTCTAAGAGTAAGAGAGCTCAAGTATCAACTCGACTTGAACCTTGATGTCTTGCTCTGGGCCACTAGATGGAGTTCCTTTCAAATTAGGGCACTTTTATCCTAATAATACAATAATAACAATAACAACAAAACCTGAACATTTGAGGACATTCTCTGAAATCTGACTTTTAAATATTAACATTCACAGCGATGTAAGTGCCTAATTATCTAAAATATTTGCGTTTTCTGCATGAGGAAAGCTAGTTACGCGGGATTGCAAAGATAGAACCTGAGATTGGACCAAGTCATCATAGAAATATTTTATTAATCAAATATATTTACATTTCTTTGTCATTTCTCTTGAAACATGTCCCTGTTTTTTTTCATTTAAACACAAAGTAGTCTTTGCAGATTATATCACAAGAACACAGCTACATGCATGACTTAGTTGGTCCTTGGCAGTTTTTTTAAAAAGATGCAATTTTATGAAGTAAAAAATGCGAGCACGCTGTTTACTCTTCTAATCACAGCATAATAAGTATTCTTATTACAACAGACAACCTTTACAGCAAACTGTACACACAATATGCACCAGCTAATGGAGAGTATTTGCACCTTCCTGATTAATTGACTATTTGTGTCAAAAATTTCCAAACCCCACCCCAAAGCAGAACAGAAACCCAACAATGACCTTAACTGATTGTAATTTTCTTATGAAAAGTTTACTGAAGATGTATTTGGGGCTTCAATAAAAAATAAAACTGTAGTAAGCTTAAGACGAGCACCTTAGAGTACCTTGTAATAAATGGTTTTTAAAAGCCACGTGTCTGTTTTCATTCAAACGTCATTAGGACATCAGAAGAGGTTAAAAATTGCTAACAGGTAATTAGGTCCACTAATAGCCTTTATGTTATAGCATAAGCAAAGTTTGATGACATCAGATTTCAAAATAATTCTGCTCTCCCAGAAACAAAACTTTGCATCAACCCTTGAGGTATTATTTTGCCACCCTCCAGACGTCAAAAGAACCAGAGGAGTGGTGGTGTCTGTTTCTGCTGGCTTCATATTGACATAGAAAGCCACAAGTTAACATCATCTATGTTGCATTGTATTTTTATGTATTTTATTAAATATTTCCCAATTAATTTTAATCTTTAATAGCATTCGGGAGTTTTGTAGGTCCTCTTGCAGCAGGTGAGCTTTGAGTTTAACACCTCTGGTCTACAGCATATTGGGTGGGTCTTCTATGGAGGATTTAAGAGAAAGATACAAAGGAAATTTGTATTCAGACCTCAGAGATCAATCCTAAGGAATGATCTGAGGCACAGAATGGTTAAACAATTTGTCACCAATCACACAGCTGAGTAGTATCTAAGAGGGAATTTGAATCCAGGCTTTCCTTACTCCAAGCTCAGCCTTTCGAATGGGTGCTTACACCAATGAGATTGTGTCCATTAAAGCAAGCAGTAAAAGCATCTAAGGGGAGGGTCACTACTTATATCATTGCCTTTATATGTCTGGTAGACTGCACTACTTGTCCTTTCATGGAGTTTCCCATGAAAGGAATAATTCCCTAGAATGTTCTGTTTCATTGTTCACACAGGAAGAAGTGAGTAATAATTTGGTATCAGGCTTTTCAAAAGACAGATTTACTGAATTGGCAACTGCTGTATTCTGTACAGTGCAATAGTTTTGTTGTAGGATGTATTTGAAACCAGTGGGTCTAGATTCAAATTCTGGCTCCACCATTTACTACTAGTCACTTCTCTTTCTAGATTTCAGTTTGTTCATCTGTAAAATTAAGTACCTAGACTAATTGGCCTCCAAGGTTCCTTTCAGTTACAATCAGCTGCTATTTTTTTTACAAGTTCTTGATGGGTATTATTTAAAATAAGTGTTCTCTTAGGCATATGGACTTCAAAGAATATGTTGGAATTAGATATGGAATTCTCAAAAATTCTCCTGCTGCATATATTTATCATTAACTTGCTGTAATTCATGCAGAGAATTTTTCAATAGAACAACAAAATGATAAGCGTACATATTTGTGGAAGGAAAGAAGATCCTTGTGTGACAGCTGTCATGAAGTGGGCCCTATTGACAAATGCAAAAGAAGGATCCTCCTTTTTACCATCAGATATTAAAGGGCTTCTCCCACACTGGGATGATATATTCAGCTCTCTTGTGGGAAGTCCTAGAATCCTGGAATCCTAAAATTGGAAGGGAGGTCAGAAGTTATCAAACCTAAAACCTATCAGAAACTGGAATCCCATATAGGGAAGTCATGGCAAGTAGTTCAATCTCTGATTTAAACCTCTAGTAATTTAGATAGAAAATACCAAAAAATATACTTAGATAATCATAAAATTTACTTGCCTTCTAATTAAACCAGTTTTGGTTTTCTGTTTGTTTTTAATGCCGTGGAAACATCTGTTTTCAAAAACTCTGGGGTATATCCCAGTTATAGGTGGTACCAAAGAACCTGTGGAATCCAGTGATCTTTCTCTTTCACAGCCTAATGTAAGATTATAATTACTCCATCTTAAACCCATTGTACCTGGCTACTTTAACACTGCTGTTCACCATATAAATCTATGTTCTTAATGGATACAACTTCACTGATGCTCAAGAGAGACTGGGGGTCAGACACAGCATTCAGTCAGAGCAGAAGAAAGCAGAGTAGACTGAGCCAGGGTCAGGATGTGCTTTTAATCATCAATGCTTTGCAGGCCTAGTTTTTGTACTGGCTACCCTCCAATAAAATCTTTTGCCATCTACTTAGCCATTTAAATAGCAACCCAGCATTTTAACAGGGTTTTCCTTTTAGCAGGAAATTGTAGCTGCTACTTTTGTTTTTGGTTAAATACATTAGATCTGTAACTAGTAATTTTTGAACCCAGAGCAAGTTATAACAATCCTTGCTTGGAGCAAGTGGCTCAAAATATAGAGGTGTAAGAACAGATGGTGGAAGGACCTTACCTGGTTTGGGGCTCCAAGAAGTAAAGAGGGCCATGCCGTCTAGTAGCACTCTATTTTAAGTAATTATTCTCAGTAACCAAGTGCTAAACCCACTTCTCTCTCTACACTGCTGAGGATTCAAAGTCCTCTGGATTTTGGCAAAGTCCTGGTTGTCCAATCCTCATTATGATCCTGAAATACAGGGTTGCAGATGCCACGTGTATCACAATATGAAGTCGGAGATTGCTTGCAGGCAGCATGAATCTAAGATTCAAAAATTCTCAACTACAGCGACATTCATTTTAAGAGTAATTTTCTTTCCATAAGCATATTTCATAAATAAATTGCACCTGTGCCTGGTAATTAAAAGCAGACAAAACAAAAACAAATAACAAAAACACACTGTTCTCAATTAGAAGTTGTATTTATGACTTTGAGAAGAGTGAATTTTCTTTAGTTAACTGATTATTGAAAAAGCACTTGGGAGAGGAAACAGAAGAGACTGCTAAATGTTAAAATGTGCCACAGAAGGTACCCTCTAACTAAAGAAATACCAACTTTCAGTTTCCTTTGAATCATCTCTTCAGTGCTTAATAAAGTGGTAACCCAATGACAGGCGTAGCATGCTGGCATGCACTGGAGACCAGCTGAAGAACTGTGTTTATGTTTCTTCATTAGGAGGCTCTAGTGTTTCTCCACCAATGTCATCTGTTTCTTTGTTCTTCTGTTGATCATATAGTTCTAATGAAACAATGGAAATTTATCGCTTAAGAAGATAAAGACAGGCGTTGGATGCTAAGGTGTTAAGCACATCTGTAGCATTAGAGCCAGCCTATTTAGGGTAGATCTCCGCAGATGTTCTGAAAGAGAACAGAAGCCAGCTTGTCCTTTCTCTGTGGATTTGTATCTTGCAGCTGACTTGAAGACTGATAGGATATGATCTTGGATGGTTAACAGTAATACATGGGTCTCTTTGGGAGGTAATGTTGTCATTTTTTTTTCTTGCAAATTCAGATAAATGCCGGTGATGGACAAACCTCAAAAGATTCAATCTTGGGTGGAAGAATGTTCTAGCATTCACATATTTCTCCTGGTTTCTGTAAACCTCTTAACCTAATGTGGAAAATCCCATAGCTTTCTGGAGCCTTCTGTTATCACCTACAGCAGGTCTGGTTTTTTCCTTATCTTTTAGCATTTCACTTCAGGAAGAAGAGAAGCCTGTGAAAAGTCAAATTCAATCCAAACCAAGGAAGGAAGCCAAAGTCATTTTTTCTGAAAACTTTTCTTCAGATCCAGTGGTTGCTTACAAATCCTTCTTCCCTAGGCATTCTTCATCCTTAAATGTCCCTAGCACATTGCTGTATTTCTAATATAAAGATAACTTGTTTTTCCTTAAAGAAAGGGCTATAAACAGCATGAAGAGAAATGGAGAGTTGATCATTTTGCAGGAGATTTGTAAGGGGATTTTCTGTTTCTGTGTTTACAGAGCTGTTGCATAGCAGTAGTGATGCCCTTTCCCCTGACTGTCAGTTTTTTAGGTTAGGAATCCCAGGAACAAAGTACCAGGGATCAGCTTTTAATGATAAGTCAGCCTGTGCACACATTTTGCAAGTTCCAATGAAGAACATCCCTTTTGGAGTACATAAGGAATTCTTACAGTAGCAATTAAAAAATTAAAACTACAATTTGTATTTATCTACTGTACTAGCAGAGTAACAAGAGTCTCAAGAAAGACTCCAGACATAATCAGTGACAATCCCATTGGAGGCATTGGAGACAATCCTATTCCTAAAGGAAATAGATGGATGTCAAAACAAACTGAGAAATTATTGGGCTGTTACCACAGTAAGTGGAGTAAGAAAGCAAGCCAAACCCACAGAGGTATTTCTCTTCCCCCTCCACCTAGTGGTTCACTGACTTCTCGGTGTCATTTCCAAGATGCAATGGACACAGGCAAGTCAAAGCCAACCTGGTTATGCATAGTAATCCACTGTTCAAAAGGGTGCTTTTCTAATCAAAAGAGAAGAGATTTTTTTTTCTCCTCTGTCCTCCACACATTGCAATATCTTCAACTTCTTGAACCCTAAAGGTCTATATACCCACATAAATAATCACTTGCCTACAATGAAAAATACTGATTTTTCCTAACAGACAAACTCGTGTGAATTATTTTGTTTCTTGTGGGGGCTACCTAGCACAACATGTTTTAGGAGTTTCAAAAATATCAATTCACTAAATGAACAAACGAAGGAAAATTCGTGGAATGATAACATCTCAAACTTCTTTAACAGAATGAATCGGAATTGGATGGGTTGGATCAAAGTAGAAGAAAATCTTAGTTCGTAAGTTCCTGGAGGGCAGGAACCAAGATATATTCCTCTATATGCACCACATTGCTAACACCATAGTGTTAGATACTGGTTAAATTCAATTATGTCAATCAAATAAAACCATAGATGCCTATCAACTTAGCATCTCAGGGGTGGTGGGGGGCTTTGTGTTACAAGGCCTAATATAAATGCTTACAAGGAGGTGGGACAGAGGTATTCTGCAATAATCCCTGCTACTGGGGGAATTGCTTGAATTTGGGAGTTCGCAGTTGCAGAAGGGTTAAAGCTGATCAGGGGACAACACTAAGTTCAGCACCCATATGGTGACAACCAGACTATCTGATAAGTGAATAAACTGGCCCAGGTCAGAAATAGATAGGATCTATGTGTAACCACTGCTCTTCCAGCCTTGGGGGGATAAGAAGATTACTAATAATAGTAAAATAAAATACATGCTTAGAAAATATTCTCAAATACAGAACGAGGCAATGCTCAATACCGCCTCTTAAAACTAGGAACACTCAGAGCCCAATTCCTACCACAATACACTGATAGCTATATTCCCTTTGTCTTATAATAATTTTCAGAAGACTTGTCTGGGTGGTAAATGAGGAAGAGGCAAGATATGCTGAAATTATGTCATATATTGATAGAATATACTGTCCTCTTTTTATTTCAGTACGGCTTAATGGTGAGGATAAATTGATAAAGCTTATTCCTGGGAGAGGCACAAGACAGATGTATTCAACACTAGCAATATGGCTTTCCATATAAACCATCTTCTTCCTTCAGTAAGTAGAGTTTTTAGGGTTTTTTACACAATTGTTCATTAGTAAATAACCACTGGGAGTTCTTTTTGTTGATGAGAACACAGATCCAGAGGGATAACAATGAATAACCAAAATCACCACCCAGAGGAAGCTAGTAACCATCACCAAGACTTTCTCCCTCAGTGTTCCTTTACTGTCAATATTAAGTAGTAAAGTACAGAAATGAAGCCGTTGTCTAGATATTTAAAGTGGACTTTTTAATTAGCCTTAAGTATCTGGATAGTAAACATTATTAAACACTTATTATGTGCAAGTGTCAGACCCTGTACTTTTCAGACGCAATTGTTTTAAGGCTGAATTATCTCAGTAATTATCTTAATTCTTCACTTCATTTTCTCTGAGTTAGACCTGGCATTGTTTACAGACTTCTGTGCGATTCTTGGCAGTATTAAAGCTGCAAGTGTCCCCATATGCCTGAAAAATTAGGCTTTTCTATTTTCTATTTGCTCACACAGAAAATATTTTCTTGCCAAATCTGAGGGCAAATAAATGCCAAAACTTTCTTTTAATAATCAAAGGGAAAAAATGCCTAAGTGAGGTCAGAATATGAAAAAAAGTTGAATGAAAATGCCTGCAGTATTCCATGTGTATTCAGCATCAGCTAACATAGAGATCTGGGTTGTTAGGTCAATTATAAGGGAAACTTTTTTTTCCTTTCCCGGTTTGATGAACCAAGAAAAAAGGAAAGTGCTCTCTCTCTCTCTCTCCCTCTCTCTCTCTCTGTCTCTCTCTGTCTCTCTCTCTCTGTCTCTCTCTGTTTCTCTCTGTCTCTCTCTCTCTCTCTCTCTCTCTCTTTCTCTCTCTGTGTGTGTGTGTGTGTGTATTCAGAGGCCAGGATTCATATGAGAGAAGCAAGCTGATTTGTATCTAACTCAAAAATTTGAGTAATATGCATTTTAGGTCCCTCCACTCTAATTATCTCTTCCAAAAACTATGCCACCTGCAAATTATGGAATTCTTCCTCGTTTGGGAGACTTGGTGTCCAGTACATTTACATTTGCTTACATGCATTGAATTAACCTCTGGGCATCTCTAGTATTCCTTCTACTGCAGGGAGGACTGTACAAGTGAATAAAGGTCTCCAGCACTCAGATGAGCAATACACATTTTTTTCCTTCAAGTTCCTGAGAGGTTAATACCGAGAATCTTTTCTTTTCTTTAATCAAGAAAAAGGACAGCAAGCGAGTATTTGGAAGAACTTAGGTGAGCTAAGATAGAGTTCTAGATGTCAATGAAACAGCCTTTCCAGTGACAGATAAAAACCACAATAACATTTTCTTAAGAATTCAACTTAATAGGAGCCAAGTGGTAACCCTGCTACATGGAAGAAAGTGGAGGAGGAGGTTAAAGATGGGGAAGTAAAATGAGAAAAGGAATTTATTTACTGAGTAAAAGAAAGCATTATTCAGGGTAAGCATGTCATTCTCTGTCCCTTTAAAAATCAATTGAACACAATGAAATGTTTCTATATGGTGATGAAAACAGAGCTAGGAGTTTGTGTTAGTCATAGAAATGCCAGATGTTCCAACAGTGTGTGACTTAGAAATGCTACAAATGAGAGATTTCTACCATCAAGAGGATCCTTGGAGAAAGATTCAGACTGAGGAACTGGGACCAAACTGGGGGTTTAGTCTGTATGGGTCCCTGCTTCTTGGAGTCCCAAAGGACAGTGGCGGGAAGTCCCTACCAACCTCTGAACCAGTTATAGCCACAGGTCTGTTAACAGAAAGAAATTGAACTCATGTCCCTAGAATACTGACTACCTTACTCTCAAACAAAAAACTGAAATTTTGCCCATAGGGCTTTCTCCTTCCAATCTATCAGTCTTTAAAGAAGAGAATTAGTCAAGGGCCTGAGGAACTGGGCAGATAGTTCCCATTAATAAAATGACCTACTTGACCTCTATGGTTTAACACAGCACTTTAGATGACCTGTTCCCTCTGTGAATTATCTAGTATTAGGGTTTAGGCACAAACTCCAGCACTCAGCAAATAAATGAGAAAGCAGTCCGAGGCTTCCATAGACTTTGAAAGAAAAAAGGATCAGAAGAAAGCATGAAAGCTTTGAAGATTGAGCCTTGGATCATCTGGGCCTCTGAAATAATTTTAAAAAATACTTGAAACCTAATATCAGACATTTGGCTTCACATGGACAAACTTTATTTTAGAGTTTTGTGAGCTAAAATGTTACTGAAAATCAATTTCCTTTACTAGCTGATTTGGACAATAGTACTGTTTTCTGAAGCTCTGCAGTTTTATCCTGATAGGACAAAAATAATTCCTCTGTCCCTTCCCCCCTCTCTCCCACCCTTGAATTTTACACCATTTTCTTCCTTTTCTGGGTTCCCCTTCTACAAAAGCAGGCTGTTGAGTGAATGGAGCCATGTAAAAAAGTGTAGAAGTGGTGAGAATGGAAACTGTGGTAATGAAATGTTCTTCATCTGAAGTTAACACTGTCTAGTAAAGGTTCTTGCTTCTGTCTCCAGAGGCCCCCTTCACGTGTTATAAATGCTATCACAGCACCAAGCCAAACCAAAATGAGCCAGCAGAAAGAAGGACTTTACATCTGGGTCCATTGAGTCATGCCACTAAAAAAGAACAGTGAGAAAGAAGTCCATGTGCATTCTCAGTCTTAAGTGTGGGCAGAAGAACCCACAAATGAGATTTCTCACTTTGGTTCTAAATAACAATTCTTTTAAAAGCTTTTAGAAATAAAGCAAATACCTGGTGGGACTAGGAATGTTAGCTGTCCCAGGTTACTTAGTCCACTGAAAGAAGTCTCATCCCTAGTCATAAATAAATAATTTCTTTCCTGGTCTCACTTCCATGCCAGGATCAATATCTCTTAACATCTTACTTATTTTATTACTGCTTTTGGTTTTCTGGGGCTGATTGAAAGTTGCTCAGAGGAAATCTTTGGTTTTGCTTAAGTGTCCGTGACATTTAATCATGACTTTCCTTGCAGTTTAATTCCAACCAGTCAATCAGTTAATCCACTTCAATTGATTCTGGGCTCTCTGTTATTGGCTTGCACTCATTGGGCATCCGTTGGTGTCGACTCAGCTGGGTGGCCTGCGTGAAGCTCCTCTCACACCTCTCGCACCTGGTGGAGGCAAGAGAGAAAATTGAGACCAGGGAGCTGCTCCTGGGGGGTGATGGGCTTTGTCTCATCCTGCCTAATCAGAACAGACACTCCAAAGTGGCTTCAGATTTTACTGGCTCAAGAGGTTTAATTGGTGGCTCCTTCCAAGGCCTTGATGCCTATGATGGGACAAGGCCTGTCTGATTCAGAACAGAGGGAACTGTCAATAGGCAGGGGGGAGGTGATTTCTCCAGAGAGGCCTGTCCTGCTGTAGCTCTGATCACTGTCAGTTCAAATAGATAAAGAACAAAAAGAGATTTTTAGGAGTGAGCCATCAAAGAAGCAGCTTGTCTGCAGTTTTCTGCTCTGTAACCCCAAGAAGAAATTGATGACAAATAGAATTTCACCTTCTGCTAATTTAAAATCAGGATTTCAACTTCTGTGAGTACAGGAGCCCCAAGGTGATCATCTCTTAGTTTGGAAACAAGAGGAAACACTGCATTTGTTTGCAACACTACGGGAGGTTCATTGCTTTTTGTGGAAGTTGCTCACACTAACACTGCCCAACTTCATTTTGGGTAAAAGTATGTACATTTCAAGGCTTTAAAAAATAAGCCAAAACAGAGGGGTCCCTAATGTTAGTTCACCTGCCCCAATAATGTGGGAGAACGAATGATGGGATGAAAATGAGGTTCCTCTTCTCCGTGATGTCTCCAGTCCCTAATTGAAGTAAGAATGTCATCTAGGAGAATTGGTGGTACCCCATAGCAGTGAGCTACACAGACCTCCAGTCTTTGTGTTATGTTCACTCACTTGCCTCCGAACACCAATTTTTTACACACAAAGAAGTGATGTTATAGGCGGTCGGCTTTCTTGGGAGCCACGGTGGTGATCAGTGCCACTATTTGCCCACGTGCACAACCAATTATCGGAAATGGCTGCTTCCACATTTTAACGGCACTCCTTGATGCTCATCATTCCCCTTCCCCAAATCTTCAGAGAATAAGAAGCTACAGAAAATTTCCCGCTATTAACTATCCTAAATTCCTTGTTCATGAAGTTAGCCCTGTTTTCTGGTACCATGTGTTATCTACACTGTGAATGAAAACCTCAAAGGCAGAGGCACCATGATGAATTTAGATACTCCTCAGCCACCACCAGGGCCAGAGGCAAATAATACTCTCTGCTACCTGCAAGACATTTCACTTTCCACTGTTGTCTAAATCACAGGTGTCCTGCCACCAAAATAATTATTTGTGAAATTTAGACCAAACATGTGTACACAGTTCTGAAATTTGTATGAAGCTTTTAATGAGGAATTGTGTGTTTGGGAGATGACGTGTTCATTCATCAGGGTCCCTGCACCTGCTGAGCGTGTCAAGGGTGCAAAAGTTGTGCTTCTTTGATTGTCTTTCGAGGCTTATTTTTAGCAGGCTGCTTCACTGTTAAAAACTGCACTGTGATCTTGACAAATGTCAAATGTCAGCTTTAATGTATCAGACCTATCAGCTCAATGAAAATAACTCAGAAGTATTGATCACTTAATGATTTTTGGTGTATTCATTAACGTCTGTGTGCAGATCATCCTCCCTCCAGAGCTTCTGAAGTGCTGATGACACATTAGTGTATTGCTGATTGTTTATTAGAAAACTGATTAGTTACTGGATTGGTGTGTCAAAATATACTACCTTTCATTGCTTGACAAACTTTCAAATTATTATATTCCTTTTTATCATGAAGGCACTTGAATCAATTTCAGTGAGAGGATTAGCTTGGACAATTATGAAGCATAGCACTGTACCTAACCTGGGATTCTGGTTTTCCAATACTGTGGGTTTGAATATAGAGTGTTTATGGAGTAAGGTATTCGGGATAGCATGTATGGAAGAAACCACTGGGTAGGTACCTACACATACTTTTTAGACTAACAGCAATACAGAAAGAGCTACTCATACTAGCGCTGGCTAGCTGGGAGCTCAGAGACCATCTGATCCAGTAGTGTTAAGCCTTTGTGTGTGTGTTGCATGGACCCCTATCGCAGCCTATGGATCTTTTTCAGAACTATGTTTTTAAGCAGATAAATTAAAATACATAGGATTATAAAGGAAATTAATTTATATTGAAATAAAGATGTAAATTTTCCCTATAAGTTCATAGACTGCTGCTAAAGGAGGTTGGTAAACATTTGTTTGCTGGTAAACGTTTAACATCTGTTTAACAATATACATACAGGCTTTTAAGTGTAATTTGCATTATTAACATTTTGTAGGTCACTTTCTTTAGACGACAACCAAAAAAACAAATCAAGCTCTGATTTATGGCATTTGCCTATTTCTAATGTATAAAGGCTTATACTGAAATTTTAACAATCAGCTCACAAGTTGGTTAGGGCTGCCTCCAACATATCTCTGGAAGTAGTTTAAGAATGCCAGATCTTTGCTAACCTCCTCTTTCCACAGATAAGGAAACTCAGGATAAAAAGTTTTAGATTTTCCTCGAGTGTAAGTGTAACTCCCTTCTGCCAGGGGGCCATGCTAATTAATGAAAACTGACCATACCCAGATAGACTCAGCCCTCAACTACAGTTCCCTGCCATCTTCCTCTCACACCATCCTGAAAGTGCACCCTCCCAAAGGGAGATCCAGCTGCCCTGCTGGAGCTGTGCTGAGTCAGGAAAACTCCCTATATCTAGCCAGCTCCAGCCACCTGACTAAGCTCCACTGACATTTTCCTTACCATGCTTCCCTACACTTATTCTTTGACCCTTCTCCTCCTTTTCCTATCAGGTTATTCATTAAATCAACACTAATAACTGCTTCTGAAAAAAAGGTGAGTCAATTGATTGTACTACGGCTCTACTCACCATGCCTACGATTTCATCCATGCCCCTATGCGCATTGTTTCCCTATCAGAACTTAATGCTTAATAAGTTTTTTTTTCCTTCTTTCCTCTTTGTCTCCCTCTCTCCTTTTCTTTCTTCCCTCCTTCCCTTCTTCCTTCCTAAATTTCTAACTTCCTAAATATGTATGCGCAAAGAAAATATAGTGGTGATTCTCAAGGTATAACTATTTTACAGAAAGATCATTGCTAAAAAAAAAAATCCCCTTTTGTGTAGTCTACATGTCTGCTCCCTTGGAAAGTGAGCGGGTGAGGAGAAGGTGAGAAGGTGAGTAGAACAAGTTGCTGGTTTAATTTGCTTTATTGGCAGATTCACCTTCTTGGGGGTGGGTAGAGTACTAACAAAATTAGGTGATTTAATAAATATTTTAAATCACAAATCTTGGTTGTGATTTGTGATTTAAATTTGTGATTTAAATCACAAATCCAAACAAAGGTTGGACAAAGGAAGTTGTGATCTTTTTGTATGAGAGAGTGCTCAGGTTAGATACTCTCAAGGGTAAGCTGGTAAATGTTTCACAACTGGTTCCCCAAAGGAAAAAATGTGCTCATGACATGCTTTTATTTTAATCTGCTTTGTTAGCATTTTCTACATCACTCCGGAAGTCCAGACCAGGGAGCAACAAGCTATAGTTCTACCACTGTCTGTTTTTGTGAAGCCTGCAAGATGATTAACAAAACAATAAATCGAACCCCAATTTAATTAGCTCACTAGTTTCCAAGGTGTAAAAGCTCACCCTGAATATTAACAATTGCTACTATAGGCATTGACTCCAGCATGCCCTTCCATGTTCATGAGTTGATGGAATACATCCCTTTCTCTGATATCACCGTTTCATGAATTCAGAAATAAACATATGGTGAAAATTATAGGTTAAAATACAATCCTGATGAATTCTCAAGCCCAGGCACATCTGTCCTTGTATTTCATACTGGTGTGATGAGATGAAGAGGAGAAGATGATAATGTTAATGGCGAATTAGTTGGAGGGAAGGACATCTTGCATTTTTCCTTGTACACTCCATAAACAAGAATGAGATGTGAGTGATGGATTGCATGTTGAGTTAGTTTGCAGATGGCAGAGTTTTCAACAGCGGAATCAGAAAGTCTGACATGAAATCAGAAAGTCCGACATGAAATCAGAAAGTCCTAAAAATGATAGCAAATAAAAAAGGAGATAATCTTGGTCCTTGGCTTTGTATCAGTCTGGAAATCATAAGTGAGACTAGATTTGAGTTCATTCTTCACTTTAGTAGGTGGCTGTTCAGTTTTGGTTAGTCAATGAGCATTTATATTCCACTATGTGTTAGACACTGTGCTAAGCACGGGGGAAGCAACAAGATGGTATCTGCCCTCAAGGAGCTTACAGTCTAGCGAGGGAGATAACAAGCAAACAAATATGTACAATAAAGTTATGTGTGGGATAAAAAGGAAACAATTAAAAGAGTGCAAAGACACTAGAATTAAGAGGTGTTAGGCAAGGCTTCCTTTAGAAGAAGGGATTTTACTTGGAACCTACAGGAATCTGGGGAGAGCAGGAGGCAGAAATGGGTAGGGAGAACATTCCAGGCTTAAAGGACAGCCAGAGAAAATGCTGGAGCCAAGAGATGGAATATATTGTTCATGGAATAGCAAGGAGGCCAGTGTTTGTAATTATACTATAAGGAGTGGAAGTGATGGCATTCTACCCCTCACATTCACATACACACACACACACACACACGCATACATGTACACACATACACTCACACATGTGCATATGCACCTCAATTAATTTTATTAAGGTCAAGTCATCAGTTGAAGTACATCACGAAATCAATCAATAGTCTTGATTAGGTTTTAATGTGAAAAAAGCTTAATCTCTACTATGATCCATTTATCAGGTGCAAATTATCTCTCAAGAAGGAAATATTGTGACCTGGGACCTATAGATAAAAACAAACCCAATTCATGCGTTCAATAGCCTGGGAGTGGGAGGATTCGAGCCTTAGGAGTGCCTTGTGAAGGAAGACTCCTTTACCTGTATAAGAAAGCAACAAGAAAAGGACACTGAAGCTGCTGGACCAGTGGTTTACAATGCATCCATCTGGAAACAGAGAGATAGACTAAGAAAGACACGAGTACGGAGAGATAGTCACCCGAGAGAAGAGACAGATAGTTTCAGAAAGCCTAACGCCCCATGGTAGAGATCAGTGACAGCTATGAATTTAAGAAAGAAGCAAATCTTGGGAGACAGCTGATCAAACTGTCCAGCAAAGAGCTGTCCCCAGTAGAAGCTGCAAAGTAGCTGCAAAGCAGGGTGCAAGTAGCACCCTACAAAGAGGAAAAGCACCTCTGGTACCAGGAGTTGTGAGTTTGCCATTACCACATGTGTATCCTACACACATCTCACTATCATCCTACTCAAATCATAAGCCCACTCTCCCCTTATATGTGTTGGTGGGACAGTGTGCCCCCAACTTTTGAGGGAATGTTTTATATCAATTTGTCTTACAATAACACCTTAGTACAAAAGTGAATTTTCAATTCACTTATTATTAGTGGAAAGCTTATATTAATAGGATATTAAGAGCTTCCTTACTATCAAAAGAATTTTAGGATTTGCCTCAGGCTAGAAAGAAGAGGAAAAATGGGATATTTTTCTATTTCAAAAGGGAAACAGCAAGAATGCTAGGCCTATACCACATATTTGTCAAAGTGTATTAAATACTACATTTAGCCTTGGGCCAAGAGCCCAGCAAACAGGTAGGTAGTAATTCAATTCAAGTTTATTTATTTGCCTCTGATGTTTGAACCAAATATTTAAGGTATAAACTATTAAGGTAAGTTATTTTCTTTTTGTAACCAAGATGGAGATGAAGAACATTTCCTTGAATAAATTTATAGTCTGACTGCAGATTCCAAAGGCAAAAATATGAGGTAGGCTTCAAACTAACCATGTGGAATATTTTGAGGTTTGCCCAGTTATAATGAAGAGAGAGAACGCTGTTCTCAGTACACATTTTCTCTGACTTGCAACTACTCATGAATAGTTATATGACCAGCTAGTTAGTTCCCCATGACTTCTCAGGCCTACATATCCTGAAAAATATACCCAGGTCTTTGCTCTGACATTTTCATTTTTGTTAAATTCCTATTCATTCTCAAGTACAGTCTAGGGCCAGGTTTGGACACTGTGATTTACGCTCAAGACCAACATATAATTAATAAGAAGAATAACACACATTTTATGAGGTTTTACTGTCTATAAAATACTTCTACAATATCTGTATGAGTTGAGAAATGTGTTCTTCAGTAAAAGCTGATGTTTATTAGAAAGAAAAGCTATAGCAAAGAAATAAAAGGAATTCAGACTTCTTGACTTTAAATCAAATCCCTGGTTAGTTCCCTAGGTTTTTTGGTTTTACTTCTATAATCCTCACTGACTTTCAAAGATCACTTTAAAGCAAAAGTCTCCTAAGAAGCTTGAGCATTTATTTTCACCTGATGCCCTCTACAGAAGACCCCTTGCCCAAACAGATAAATAGAAAAGACGCCTGATCTTATACACACGAACATACGCTGAACATGAACATGGCTTAGCCAACTGGTTTCCTTTCACCAATTAAATCTCTGTATCTCTCTCTCTGTCTTTGTCTCTGTCTCTCTCTCTGTCTCTGTCTCTCTCCCTCTCTCTCACACATACACACACACACATTTTGAGAAAAGCACCATTTCATGAAATCTTAATATAATGGTATAATACACACATATAGAGATAGCATGGCTTAGCAGAGATAGGGCCAGCCTTGGAAATAGAAGCCTCGATTCAAGACTTAACTCTGACACACATTAGTTATGTAAACAAGGGCTAGTCATTTAATATCTCAGTTACCCAGAAGCTTTCTAAATCTCAGATGAGTTTCTAGTATGCAACAGTAAAGGGAATTCCTTACACTGATGAAATCAAAGGCCTGGATACTCCTCTACTGCACAGATGCATGATCCAATTAAGACACTGGATACCCAATAATAAGAGATGTACACACACACACACACACACACACACACACACACAGCAGCAGCAGCAGCAGCAGCGGCAGCCTAGGAAGACCCAGGTTCACATCCTGCCTCTGACCTACACTGGCTGTGTGACCCTGGATAAGCCATTTAAACTCTCAGCACTTTAGGAAATTCTCTAAAAATATAAGTTGTAATAAGCTATAGGGAATATGCCATCCTACATTGATAGTGGCAATTTCTTTACCCTAGATTTCCTATACCTGTGAAATCACAGGTCTAGTCTTTATCCCTAAACACATGTATATACACACACCCACGCATATGCTCACACACATATACAAGGCATACTATTTAGAGGCTTCCCCTTTTCAAATGCAGTTTTCTTCTTTTAAGATACAGTCTTTAAAGTAAGCCCCATGAGTTGAATAAATATAATTGATATTCATTATGAATCTCATTTTGCTGACTACTCTGCAATGGAAGTTTACTGAATGTTTTGATTTTCAGGATGGTATAATGATATCTCTGTAATACTTATGAAATCCAAAAGGGTATGAGTATCTATTAGCTACACATAATTGCCTCAGCATTTAGTCCTGAGATCATATAGTGGAGATAAAAGGACTTAACTTCCCATTTTCCTCAGAGAAAGGTGAATGGTTTCCTAGAAAGCTCTCCCCTAGGCATGTGGCATATCACGAAGGAAACCTAAAAATAGCAGGAACCTTGACAGGAGCAATAACAGAAGAAAAAGAAATTTGCTCATAAATCCAGGCTTAGCCAACTGGTTTCCTTTCACCAATTAAATCTCTGTATCTCTCTCTCTGACTCTCTCTCTGTCTCTGTCTGTCTCTCTCCCTCTCTCTCACACATACACACACATTTTGAGAAAAGCACCATTTCATGAAATCTTAATATGATAAATTAAATATAAGCAAAAATGCTAAATCTATTGGAAACATGACAAAAACAGGCTGTTACGGGGGAAAATTGAGTGGAGTCAACAAGGTTACACATAAGTAACACCTTAACATTAATAGAAATCTATTTTCCATTTTGACCCTGAAACCTCTTCAATTAATTACTAAAATCTATTTACACAGCTACTAGATAAAAATCAATCTGATTCCTAGCGCCATATTTGGTTCCCTTCTGTGAACTTCTTTTTTTTTAATAGCTTGACTTTGAAAGGCCCAGGTGCAGAATGCTCAGGTGCTCCCTGGCAGAGCTTCCTAGAAAGTATAAGACGCTCAGCATTCTCTTCTACAGAGGTGAGGGCAGAATTTGTGCCTCTCTGATGGCCAAATGTGTGAGCCGTCCAAGGCCAAAGTCATTGATAAATTCCATGTTGGAGTAAGCAGACTTGTACCTGGTCAGTGTCTAGTCCATTGTTCTTTTCATGGAATCCAAATGCTGCTCATTACCATTGTTTTCAATTATTAACTAATGACATAACTGAAACCAGAAGAAGAAGGAAATGGAGGGATGTTACTAGGTTAGAAGAAAATGCTCTGGGGGCGGCTAGGTGGCACAGTGAATAGAGCACCAGCCCTGGAGTCAGGAGTACCTGAGTTCAAATCTGGCCTCAGACACTTAACACAAAAAAACTAGCCGTGTGACCTTGGGCAAGTCACTTAACCCCAACTGCCCTCAAAAAAAAAATAAATAAAAGCATCATCACCCTGATAAAAAAAAAAGAAAATGCTCTGTCCTCAATAGTGAAAAAAAGCAAAACAAAAAAAATCATTCATTTCTCCTTCCATTGACAGGACAATAAGGACATTTGGGAGTCAAATCAGTCAGATTTATTCTTATCCAGGTCATTGTTTGGTCTCAGACAGAAAATAATACCACTCCCTGTTGGTCCAGATATCAAGAATAACACATTATTTAAAGAAACAGTCTTGTTGACACATTTCTTCTTCTTGGCTGAGACTGAGCATAGGGATTAGTCTTCACATTATTTTACACAGTATTGACTTTGCTTAAATTATTTGGCTTGTCCCTTAGTAGGGGAATGGATGCAGGATCCCTATGCACTTTTTGTTTTTCTCTTTTTCCTTTTTCAACAAAAAATCAAGACCAACAAGGAAATAATTGAGAAATTCAAAAGGTTTCAAAACAATAAAGTTCTCAACGCATAGTCAGTCAGAGCTGTATCAAGTATCATTACAACCTTGTCAAAGCTAAGATTTCCACTGCGTGTCTCTGTCAGCTAAAACTAAAATTATTCTTTGAGATTCTCTTTTTCTGTTAATGTTCAGGTCAACTTTTTCTTCCATCACCAGAAACCCTAACAAGGACAATGATGCTTCTTGTTTCTGGTTTTTGTTCTCTTATCAACATAATAATTTTGAAGCTCTAAAAGCACACTGAACGTACAGTCGCAATATTTGATCTGAGGCTAAACAGCAAGAGACATGATCAGGATTATGCCTACAACCAAGTAGCTTAGTATATTTGGGGGGTGGAAGGGAAATCACTCATTAGATATCTTAAAGAAAATTCTTTCTTTTAAGACCATCATTCAATTGTCAATTAATCACAGCTGTATTTCACTAGTGGATGAAAGGAATATATTTCAAAAGACTCTTCACAGATTCTCCTCATCAATCTCAGACTCAAGGGACTTAAAGAAGTTGCCTTATTTGAAGGTAAAGTAAGGTTTCGAAGAGGTAAGGTGACTTGTTCACAGTCATAGAACAATTAATTGACCGAACCAAAGCTCTAAATCAGGTATTCAGAATCTCATTAGCCTGATTACAATCTCTTGAAAATAACACAATTCTTCTTAGAGGCTGGATTTTGATCTTCCAAGTGCCTTAACCACTAGTTGTTTGGGATAAACAGTATGGTGCTGGGGACCCTTCACTTTTTTCCCTACTCATGAGAGAAGTTGCTGGAACTAGGTAGGAGGGGGAAATATCTGATGTCTTAGTTACTTACTTGAAGGGTTTTTCTCCAGTATGAGTTCTGATATGGTTGTTGAGGGTGGTAGCCCCAGCAAAAGCACGACCGCAATAGCCACACTTGAAAGGTCTGTCACTGGAGTGGGTAACCACATGGTTCCTCAGTTCAGAAGGCTGGGAGAAGGACTGGGAGCAGTGACCACACTGGTAGGGTCTGAAACAGAGACACAGCCTGATCATTATTGTCTGCTTCAACAAAAAGAGGAGCTCCTTACCTTGGAAGATGGGGTCAAATCTTTTGATAGCATCCCTAAAGTTTTTTGATTGTGTATCCCATCAGTAAAAAATTTCTGTGCACTCATCTCTAATATAGGAATGCTTCCTTATTTATCAGTTATATACATGTATTTACTAATAATAAGGTACATTAATAAACTGTGCACAAAGTGGAAAGGAAAGATTGAAATAAAGTGAAATAGTATTTTTAAAATTATATTTTGGTTTTAATCTGTATTAAAACCTTTTGCTCTCACCAAATAATAATAATGGTACTTTTAGTGAGAGAAATGTGACGGAATAGATCTCATGATTTTTGCAAATCACTTTGTGATTTGAGGGCTCGGTTGGAAGGTCAGTACACTTCATTATTTAATGGTTGTCACAGCTAGCAAAGATATATAGATCCGAAAGGAAGAAGTGCATCATTGCTGGTACTTCCTAAATGATGATATTCACTTTTCCAATCCCATCCACTAATTATGAAAAGGTTATTTGTTGTCATTCAGCTAGTAAATTTATATCTTCTCTGACACAAGTCATTTACTTTTATAAACTAATTGGAAGGTGTTGCATTTTTAGAAGTTTAACAAAAAGTTCAAAATTTCACTGATGTTCTTCATTTGAAAGATTTTTAATCAAGTTAGGAAATGTTTCTAAGTTTGAAAGTCTGCAGATATGAGGTTTTGTTTTTTAATAGGTGACGTACTTGTATAATTTTCAGGAATCCATACTGGAGAGGGTGGACAGTATTAAATACTGCAGAGAAGTCAAGATGAGTACTGAGAAAAAGTCACCATATTTTGCAGCTAAGAAATTGTTGGTAATTTTAAAGAAAGTAACTTTAGTTGAGTGAGGAATCAAGAGGAGGAGGAAGAAGAGGATGTTGAGAACCTAGGAGACTGAGTATGCCCTCTAGTGAAAAAAGAAATTAGGAAGAAGGAAAGATTTGGAAGGCAAGATAATGCAATGATATCTGTGATGTAAGTTGCAACCTTTTTATCCTCTGCTTCTCAGTCTAAAGAAAGAAAAATGTTGGGGCAATCTTACTCACTAGCCAGTATCCAATAGCACAGATTCTACCTGCTGAGGGCTCTGGAAGGAACCAGAAAGTTATCTAGGGAGTAAGGGTATGGGGTCTCTAGGCAAGAAGTTGGGGTGGAGACAAAGAGAGAAATCAGAGCTATTATGAGTGCTTGGTCCATACATAAATATAGTGATAGTATTGTTGGGTTGGAGACAACAAATGAGAGAAAGAAAGAAAGAAAGAAAGAAAGAAAGAAAGAAAGAAAGAAAGAAAGAAAGAAAGAAAGAAAGAAGAAAAGAAAGAAAATGAATTTATTAAGCCCTTATTCTGTTCTAAGTTCTTGAGTTACAAATATAAGCAAAGATAGTTCCTGCCCTCGAGGAGCTTACATTCTAATGGGAAGGCACAAAAAGGAGGAATGAGGTACACAGTGGGGCTCTTTGGAAGTAGACTGACATGCCTCTTTGGAGAACTGGTTCTAGAACTGGAAGGGGCTGGAGCTGGTAGAGAGAATACACATGCATGCAGCACCAGGGGATTGGCAAGGAGATGCTATGGAATAAAGAGAATAAAGCAAAGTGAAACATGGCAGTTCTGGAGATAAAAGTGACAAAAATGGAGGACAATATGACCGGAGATGATTGGTTATCATAGAGAAATGATCAGTGTTTCTTTATCTTCCCACTTTCTAATTCATTGATCACACTCTCCTGGCTATCTCCCCTTGTGGACCAGTCCATGGCCATGGCTTCCACTTTGGACCCTAGACTTTCAAACTGGAGTACAGAAAGGACTTTAATCACTAATTGTCTACTTCTTTGGTGTCACATAGAAAATGCTTACACAACCTTCTAAGGGAAATCAATTTCCCAGACAAGTCAAATGCTAACAATCCGGTACCAAAATTTATTTTTTTTAAATTTTCAGACAAAATTTAGACTGCATTTTGTGTGCAGAGAAGTACATGTTTGATCAAGTAGAATGTTGAAGAGAAAGCTTTTTGATAAAAAGGAAAAGCTTTCAATAATACAAAATATAGTATATTTACATTTTGCTTTTTACTTGCCATAGACTTATATCCCATTTATTTTCCCCTCTGATCCTATACCATCTCTATAATGTAGGTAAAAAAGCTGTTATTACCTACATTTGATGACTAAGGAAACGGGAAATAAGGCCTAAGGTGACTGAGAACCAGGGAGAAAGGTCATCCTTGGGTGACTCTGACTTATGTCATGCATTTTTATGAAAATTTGCATTTACATAGTTCAGGGCCCTTCTACAACCACAATATCTGATGTACCAAGGCAAAAAGTGAGGGTACACTTTTAAATGTCCCCTTATATTTAAACATGCTTTCAGAATTGAATTTTAGGTTGTTTGCTCCTCTTACAAGTGAACAAAGGTATTATCATGAGAGGCTCCTCCCTGAAAATCTCTGTTTAACCCAGAAGTGAATGTAGATATGCAGCAAGTACCACCATTTGTTACCTAATAAAGGATAAGATGGCTTAGTTTTTTTTGCAACAGCATGACATTTCTGAAAAGACCAGTAGAAAACCATCACCACCATCATCATCATCATCATCATCATCATCATCATCATCATCATCATCATTATCTATCATCATCATAGCTAGCAGTTATATAGTAATTGAAAGTGTGCAAAACACTATACACATTAACCCATTTGATCCTCACAACAACCCTGTGAAATGGGTACGATTATTAACCTCATTATAAAATGAGAAAACTAGGCACAGAGACATTGGTTTGCCTAATGTAATGTCTGAGGCAGACTCCAACTCGGGTCTTCCTAACTCCCAATCCTGGCTCTATTCCTTGTGCCACCAGCAGAGGACTTTCTTCTTTGGCTTGAAAGAATAAATCAGTTTGGGTTTTCATAAAACAGATAAATGTTCAAATCTATTTTAAAAATTCTCTGCTCTGCCTATTCAAGAAATCACTGAGTCACATGAAGTCTTCTGAGTTTGCCCCTTTTCTATAATATGTCATGTAATTCCACAATGAGGTTCAAATCTGTTTTTCAAAATTTGATTAGGAAAATTACAACTATGGAGAAATGTCCACAATGCTCCACAGAATCCTAATTTGTGGCCCAGTTTTCACTGTCTGCACTTATACAGCCAGGGGCCAAGGCAGACTTAATTGTTCCTCTTAATAAATGTGTGTGCTCAAATGGCTGGAAACCCAAATGAAAGGCAGCAGACAATGGTGACCAAGCATGTACAACAATTCAATTAAGTGCAAAATAAAGCGTACCCTCTCATTTGTCAAGTGAACTGCTTAATTGCGGCTACTTGCATTATTGCTCACAAATAGTATTATTTTACAATGCTTCAGAACACTGAGCTCTGATGGTAGAATTTTTTAGCCTGATTGATAGCCTAGGATTCGTCAATAGCTCAGTTCAATGCAATTTTAATTACTTCCATTTGGAAATCTATCTAACTGCTGCTCTCCACCAAATTTCAAAGGAATATATATGTAAAAGTTGTTGGTGGGAAGTTTATCAACCTTGACAAATTGTGCATGCCTTTTCTCATGACCATAATATATCCCTTTGAGCTCTCTTATAATTGTATGAAATTGAAAATGTTGTTATGCTTTAACCTGTTTTTTGTGGTCATCATTAACATAAAAATCTTGAATTGAAAAATGTGTTTCTTAGAAACCATGTGTTTAAAATGCTGTGAAAGATTATGAAAAACTTCAACCTGAAAGAACATATTCATATATACTATGTCCTCTGACAATTGATTTTTGTCTAATACTGAAAGGAACCATTAACATTATTAGCCTCTGGTTATCTATTTTTAATAGCTACTATGATAAACTATAAACCATTACATATAAAACCAATTTATCTTTTTTCCCCCAAGAATGCTGTCAAAAGTTTGGTTGATTTATTTCCAAAGTCCAAAGTCAATCTAGTCTTTGTATGTAAATACTCAAAAGAAAGCAACTAAGGTGTATGCTCAAATGACTGGAAACCATGGAAGGAGAACTGGTTCTAAAAGATCTCTGCCTATGACAGAACTGAAAAGTTGCTATTAAGATCTGAAGATATTAGCGTCTTGTAGTGTGAAGAACCCTGAGGTTCTAGTGCTGGAGGACCAGTAACTAGTAAATAACATCTTTAGATATTGTTTGCACAGGAATGAATGGATGAACAAACATTTGTTATGGGTGAACTGTGCTGAGGGGGTGGGGATACAAATACATTTAAGCAAGAAAGCCCCTGCCCTCAAGGAGCTTACATTCTAATAAGACAACATATATAGGGAAGTGATGGTTTGGAGTCTCCTCATTTGCTGTCACACTAGATCAGTGGTTCTCAACCTGTGGGCTGCAACTCCTTTGGGGGTCGCCTAAAATCATCGGAAAACACATATTTCCAATGGTCTTAGGAACTGAGACACCGCTCCTCTATCCATCTCCAGAAGAGTCCCCCCACATGCAAATACACCCACATACGAGTATTAAAGGGTAGCAGCATTCGGAAGGTTGAGAGCCACTGCTCTCAACTAGATGAAGCATTTGTGTACTTTACTGTTTCTAGGATCTCATGTCATGTAACTAAATGGAATTTATTTTTTATGTAAATAGTATTTTTTCCAATTGCATATAATTTTCAACATTCATTTTTTTAATAAGATTTTGAGTTCCACATTTTTCTCTCTCCCTTCCTTCTTTCCCTCCTCCCCAAGATAGTAAGCAATCTTATGTTGATTATATTATATGTGCAATCCTGTTAAATATATTTCTGCATTAGCCATGTTGTGAAAGAAACAGAACAAAAGGCAAATACATACATGTACACACACATGGAGTAAAAAGAGAATGCTTCAACCTACATTCAGATGCCATCACCTCTTTCTCTGGATGTGGATACATTTTCCATCATGAGTCTTTTGGAATTACCTTGAATGACTGTATTGCTGAGAAGAGCTAAGTCTACCATAGTTAGTCATTGCATAATGTTACTTTACCGTGTTCAGTGTTCTCCTGGTTCTACTCACTTCATTGAGTATCAGTTCATGTAAGTCTTTCCAGGCTTTTCATTGAGTATCAGTTCATGTAAGTCTTTCCAGGCTTTTCTGAAATGTCTTTTCATTTGTTGTAGCACAATAGTATTCCATTACATCCATACCACAGCTTCTTCATCCATTCCCCAACTGATGGACATCCCCTCAATTTTCAATTCTTTGCTACCACAAAAAGAACTGCTAGACATTTTGTACATGTAGGTCCTTTCCCCCTTTTTATGATCTCTTTGGGATACAGACCTAGTAATGGTATCACTACATCAAAGGGTATGCACAGTTTGATTGTCCTTTGGGAATAGTTCCAAATAGCTCTGCAGAATGGTTGAATCAGTTCACAACTCCACCAACAATGCATTAGTGTCCCAATTTTGGAATCTACTTTTTAAAAATATATTTTATTATTGTCATGTCCTCTGCATACCCAATAGTAACATTTCATTATTCTGAAAGCAAATATAATTGATAGTCTTAAGTAAAGAATATACATGACAGAAGCTTTCAACAGAAGCATTCCATTTGAATGCTTAAATTTACTTTTATTTCCTACTGGAAATAAAATCAATTTCAATCTTTCCTTTATTCTGTCTGTATACCTATTATGGAATAAACATAGTAATTCTACATGAGGGCTCCATTTCTTGCCTAAACAACAGAATGCTCACTAAATGAAAAATTGTGCAGAATTTTTTTTCTATTTCATATTAAGTATCTTTCTCACCTTTTAATATATGATTTGCTACAGGAGAAATAACTTCTCTCTGAGTTCATGTGGTAGGTAACTGCTATCAAATATATATTTACCACAACACAGAAATTATGGAGGTAAAAAACCTAGGTTTTATTATTATGCCCAAGCACAAGCTTCAGAGAAAACCAACCAATCATGAGGATTTTGACAAGGCTTCCTATGGGAAAAATTATGCCAGAGTGACAGAGAAATAATTCATTCACATATTACAATCTTGTATATTCTTATTAGACCATAAAAGTGTAAAAAAAAAACATAGTAGGTCCAATCCCATATTTTCTTCAATGTTATAAAAGTTCAGCAAACTTAAACAGTCAAAATCTTCTGCACCCCCTAAGGAAACAAACCTCATCAAACAAACCTTAAAGGTAAACTAAGTCAGGTTACAAATTACGCCACATTTAGAAGCTACAAATAGGCTGATTGAGAAGGAAGATTTGCATGTCATCAAGGAGTCAAGGACAGTTGAGATTCTTCCTCTGGCTTCTTATCTAGGGAATGTTAAAGGCTCTAAGTAAAATTTTACATCTCATGGGACAGACTTTCATCAGGTGAGGTAATATTAACCAAAACATGCAGGAAGAATAAAAAGAAATTTTTAAAAATTCTCATAACTGTAATTTCTCTTTTCTGTACCATTTTCTTCCTTTTCCCAGATTCTGTCAACCACACAAAAGTTCAGGAAGAACACTCTTTCAGCTCATGACCACATGGTCATTGTCTTCCTTAGAATGTAGATGGTTTTTCTTTCCTTTTTATGTAAAGAAATTACTAAGGAATAAATCGGGTCCAAGTTAGCCTATAACTCTGCATCAGTCCAGGTACAGGTTTAGAGCAGAACAAGGATAACACAATTTCCTTCCTCCTCTGGCATTATCTGAAATTGGCTGTTCTCTAAAAAAGACTATTCTGGAAAAATGTGCAACTCATTTGCTCTAAGTCTGTAATTGGTTTGGTATACACATACGAAAAGGATGGAATATTTAACAACATTCAGTTTGGTTTGGTTTGAAATTTTTAATCCTCCTTTGATATGTATTTCATGGCATGAAAGCCTCCAGGAGAAAAGATGTTCAGTCAGGGCTGCATTTGCTCCTTGCTCTATAAAGGCTAGTTCCAGTGCAGATCTCCCTGTAACTTCAAAGGGAGCTCCACCCTTGGGTCACTGCTGGCTGTGTGCAGTGAGAAAAGAACATATCCCTATCTAAGGAGAAAAATATTTCAGGAAAGCTACAGAAGGGGTGAGCCAAAGGGCTTGAGGAAAACTGCAGTCTAGGAAAAAGATAATCTTTGTGCGCTCTCTCCCTCTCTCTCTCTCTCTCTCTCTCTCTCTCTCTCTCTCTCTCTCTCTCTCAAAAAATGACACCCAGAAAAAAAAAACAAATAAAACATGTAAAAATCACCACATCCCATCCCTTCCATCTCCCTCCCCTATACCCTCACACACACAAAAAAAAGGATGTTAGATAAATTTCCAGATTCTCCCTCCAGGGAAATTTTTTTCTTCCTTTTGCATATTTTATTTACTGGCTTACATGATATGAAACAAAGACTAGCACAAATGTAAACATCCGAAGATATTCTAGAGGAATCTCCCCCTTTGTGGCTACATACCAAACTGAATTACTATACACCACCAACCAAAAGGCATGGGGGCAGGAGGGAAGTGGAAGGAAGCCAAATTTAAAAGAACATTAGTGCTTTTAAGTACTGTTCTGAAAGGGAGGGGACAAAAGAGAAAAGGCAATTGTCTAAAAATGATTCACTGTGATTGGAGGTTTGGGGTTGCTCGTTCTAGAGATTCCCAAATGGGATTTGACAGATTTCTGCAGTATGAAAACAAAAGAGAAAATGGATTTCTGACTTTTGGTTCAAACAAAACTGAGTCAAGATAACCAGCTGGGCAATAAATTCATGGGAAAGAGCCAATGCTTAGGAAAAATCTCTAATTCAAATATGGATGGACTTCAATTCCAACTTCCTCCCCTGTCTGATACTGTTTGAAAAGAAAAAAGGGAAACAAAAATTAAAATTAAAAAAAAGACTTTTGAAATTTTTCTTAGTTTCAGCGAAGAAATAACATGAACATGAGCCTGGGGTCATCTTGAGTAACTCTGGGATTGAAATTTGAGACAAGGGGATTGTCAATAGTTCAAGTGAGGGGGTTGAGGACCTAAATGGGCGGGCAATGGCTGTGTGAGTTGAGAGAGGGGAACAGACGAGGGGTACAGTGGATGTAGAAATGGCAGGACTTGGATGGATATGTGAAGCAGAGCAGGAAAGGAGGAAATAAAGTATCTATTAAACGCTACATGCCAGATACTGTTCTTAGTGCTTCCCAAATTTGAGCTCTCTTGTTCTTCTCAAGAACTCAGGGAAGTAAGGACTATTAATAGCCCTTTTATAGTTGGGAAAACTAAAGCAGAGAGAGGTTAAGGGTTTTCTCCAGAGTCACACAGTTAGTAAGTATCTGAGGCTGGATTTGAACTCACGTCTTTCTGACTCCAGACCCAGTACTCTACCTCCCTACTCACGGTACCACCTGGTTACCTCTAGGAAAGTTAATAGTTCAAGATGACAAGTCTGCAGACCTCTATCATCAGAAGGCTGGTGGTGATCTCAACAATAATAGAGAAGTTTAGAAGAAGGAAAAGTTTAGGTACAGGGGTGGGGAACCTGCAGCCCTGAGGCCCACGGGACCTTCTAGGTCCTTGGGTGCAGCCTTTTGACTGTGTTCAAGTTTTACAGAACAAATCCTTTTATTAAAGGGGTTCGTTCTGTGAAGTTTGGATTCAGTCAAAGAGGGCCACTTTTGAGGACCTAGAGGGCCACATGTGGCCTTGAGGCTGCAGTTTCCCCACCCCTGGTTTAGGAGGAAAGATATTATAAAGTCTATGATACAGATCTCAACTTATCCACACCTGCCCAGTCTGTGACCCAAAATGAGAAGTGCAGTTTGCATCAGGGATGTTACTCAACATCACTACCCAGAGTAAAAAACCTGCTGCCTGAAGGCTGCTGCTCACTCAGGAGGTGATGTGGGACAGGGGATGGGTGGACTGGGCCAAGGAATTGTCCCGGTGGAACCAGTGCAGCTGCTTCGTGGGTGCCCCGTAGGAAACTTATAGCTCTCATAAAGAGAGGGCTAGTTTAGAAGCGAGAAAAGAGGGACTGTTGAAAGAAATGGAAGAAGGCAATAAACATTTACACAGTGCCCGCTCCATGCCAGGCACTGCGCTAAGTCCTTTTTAACAAATAGCATCTCATTTGATCCTCACGACAACCCTGACAGGCAAGTGCTAGTATTATTCCAATTTTACAGCTGAAGAAACTGAGGCAAAGAGGTTAATTGACTTAACGTGATTACTAAGTGTCTGAGACCAGATTTGAGCTCAGGTATTTGAGTCCAGGTCCAACCCTCTAGCCCAGTGGTTCTCAACCTTCCTAATGCCACGACCCTTTAATACCTGTATGTGGGCGGACCGCCTGGAGATGGATAGAGGAGCCGTATCTCTGTATCTCTATTTCTAAGACCATCAGAAATACGGGTTTTCCTATGGTTGTAGGCGACCCCTTTGAAAGGGTCGTCCAACCCTCAAAGGGGTCATGACCCACAGGTTGAGAACCACTGCTCTAAGCAAATTTATTTTTGTTTTTGTTGTTCTTCAGTTGTTGAGTCACGTCCAACTCTTCTTTACCTCACAGACTATAGAACGCCAGGCCCTTCTCTCTTCCACTATCTCTCAAAGTTTGTCCAAGCTCATGTTTATTATTCCATGGCACTGTCTCATCCTCTGCCATCCCCTTTTCCTTTTGCCTTCAATCTTTCCCAACATTCAGGGCTTTTCCAATGAGTCCTGTCTTCTCATTATGTGGCCAAGGCTTCTGTATGAAGCAATAAAGTACTAAACTCCATATCAAGCTTCTGCTTCAGTATTTGACCTTTCAGTGAATAGCATGAGCTTATATCTTTAAGTATTGACTGATCTGATCTCCTTGCTGTGCAAGGACTCTCAAAAGTCTTCAGTACCACAGTTTGAAAGTGTCACTCCTGCAGCACTCAGCTTTCCTTCTAGTCCAGTTCCCACAGATATATATTGCTACTGAAAAACCAAAGCTTTGACTATACAGACCTTTGTTGGCAAGGTGATGTCTCTGCTTTTTGACTTTCTGTCCAGATTTGCCATAACTTTCCTTCCAAGGAGCAAGCACCTTTTAGTTTCATGGCTGCAGTCACCATCTGCAGTGATCTTTGAGCCCAAGAACGTGAATTTTGACACTGCTTCCATTTCTTCTCCTTCTGTTTGCCAAGAAGTGAAGGGACCAGTTGCCAAGATCTTAGTTTTTTAATGTTAAGCTTCAAGCCAGCTTTTACACTCTGTTCTTTCACCCTCATCAAGAAGCTCCTTAATTCTTCACTTTCTAACATCATGCAGATTTTAGTTGCTATTAGTTTTTTTTAAACCCTTAATTTTCACCTGGCCCCCAATAGTAGAAGTTGATTTGATACTATGACTTAGAAGTCTTTCCATCATTGGCAGTATACCTATATGACAAGGGTTATATTTTAAGGCATCACACATTTTAAGTTATTACCAAGACCAAAGCTTCTTAATCTTTTTTTTCATGGTCCCCTTAAGTCCCCAGTGAAACCTGTGGACCTCTTCTCGGAATACTTTTTTAAAATTCATATTTGAAGGAAATGCTAAATTTCAGCTAGTGTTTAGTGAAAACAAAGATGTATTTTTCCTATCCAAGTTCATGGGTCCCCTGATATCTATTCCCCAAAGGGTCTATCTATGCCTTCCAAGACAAGAACCCCTGATAAAAATAATACTGAATAAATATTCAATTTTCCCACAATTCGGTGAAAAGTGTTGAACCTGAGTAAGAAGGGTGATTACTTTGGTCATTCAACCCAAGTTAGGGTACTTGCCTGAATTGTATATATTGCTCCTTTGGCTTAGCTTTGAATGCCTGGTCATTCTACATAAGAACAAACAAATCATGGGTCTAGTAAAGTGCTAGAATCTCAATTCAACCTGGCCTCTGACCTATAAGTGTAAATTACACTTGACTGAATGGAAATGGATCTAATAGTCTCTTGCCATGTTGTGGTACTTTGAAAATGTGTATTTTTTAGCTGGTCAGAGTTTTTCTGAAAAATTTTAGCTAACTATTACTAATTATACAGCTATTATTTTACAGCACACATATCATAGGAATATAAAGCTTAATGCAAATCTGACTTCACTAAGTAAATTGTATAACTGGAGTCTGGCAACAGTCTATTTCAATGTCTTTTGATTTATTGTGGTCACTTTTCATCTCTTTATAATACAGAAAGCATATGTGTTATGCTCCACATTAAAATGATTCTAAGTTTCAGAAACCAGATTTTTCCAGCCATAATTTCATTTAATACACCTTACTTTTAGTTAAGCAGTTAGGAATGGGTGTCTACAGTGACTCTTAGCCATTCCATCTGAAGTCACTTGATCTTTTAATTAAGTTCGTAATGGGAATCTTGCTTGAAAGTATCTTTCAGCTGGAAAAACTCCCCAAATACAAAATCATAGCAGGAGGCTGGAGCTACACCTGCAGTCATTTCACTGGAAGCAGATGCAAGTGCTTTTAAAAACTTGTGCTTAATGAATCTTACTACATCCTTATTGGATTCAAGAAAACGCTTTCAAGATGTTCATAGCATTTCAGCAGCCAAAATACATGGGGAAAAGGTGTGCAGGGGCTTGGAAAAGTTTCCACCAGGGGGCACTCCCTCTCATAAAAGTGACAGATGGAGAAAGGTTTTTGAAGTCATTCCTATCTGAACATTCCCAAAGAAAAAATATGTGTTTTGACCACAACAACTGCAACAGTTATTTCTTTCACCAAGATTTACCACTAAACATTTGACAGTCAATGGTACCAATGAAAATACGCGTATGCTAAAAATGAATGGCTATTAAAAATGTTTATCAGTGGAGATATAGTGAGAGGAATGGTTAACTCTTATTTTCCTACCCACAGCTCATAAGCCAACAGTGCATAAACCCAGAGGGTTGGAAAAATTTCACCCTTCCAAAGAAAGCTTATTCTCACTCTATGACTATCAGGAGCATCTTCTTGCAACTTGCAGAGCAGCAAGGAGAAAGTAGGTTGATTATTATATCATAACAAAATTGCTTGCGCCTTATTTATCTTTTGCAAATTTGTGTCAAAATTAGAAAAGAAACCAAAGCTCTTGCCTCCTTAGCCTCTCATGCTTGCCATGGGGAAATAGTTTTCCACTTCTGTATCCTGGTTTACATCCACAGCGATTTTTCCAGATACTTAGTATTTTTAGTCAAATTTTCATCACAAATAAAGGAGAGATAAAACACAGAAATCCTTTCCTATTGAATTAATTTGATTTTTGTCTTTTGTGGTGCCAGCTATCAAGATTGTCGAATAAACCAGTTTTGATTCATAAATAATGGCTCCATTATATCTACTGTGCCACTGGTCAGAGTACCTGAAATTTTAATTCACTTGTTCAGCTAAATTTCATCCTTAGTTCATGGCCATAAAATTCCTTATTGACAAACTTTCAAGCCAACTTTGACTCTGAGGTATCTAGTCAACATTTTTCTTCTGTGTGGATATTAGTTTATTGAATAAGTGGCATCTGTTTTCCTCCACATCACTGGGAGAGGAGGTATTCCCTTTTGACAGCTTTGCACGATTTATGGGTTTGCATGCTCTGAAGAAAAATAGGACTAAGCAAAAAATTTCAATTCATTACCTCTCAGTTCTTAATTAAGCTCATACACATTGCACACTATATGTGAACTCTGAAATGACTGTGACAGCAACACAGCAGAGAGTTATATTATCTCTGCAAGACAGAGAAGATTTTAACTAACTTGACCTCATTTTTTTCATCTATGATATCCATAAATTTTCCTTCTTTTTTTTCTCCCTCTTATAACTGGTTGTACACAACTGCTTGAAAAACAAGCTGAATTCCTAGCCACTTCTCCCTAATCTGTGAACCCAAACCGTTTTTATAAACCACAGAGTCAAGGAGTAGCCATGACTGTCTGACTTAAGGGTGTTTCAGGCATGGGACACTGTGGAAGCTCTGTCCACAGGTGGTTTGGTTTGAGGAAGGGGAGCGAACATGACTAAATTTACACTAACAAATGGTAGGCACATGCCCAAATTTTACCTGTCAGGGTTCTGGGTGCATACGTGCATCTGTAAAAGGATCCGCTGAGTGAACGTCTTAAAGCATTGCCCACATTTCCAAAGGTGCCAGTCACTAAACTCAGAGTTGAGTTGGCTGGTTGAAGTTGGGCTTGCAAGAACTCGCTGGTTTTTTACATTGATTTGGTTAAATCCTGATTCGATGGGCCCAGCTTTATCCAGGAGAGAGAAATTCCGGCTACATGGAGTCTGTGGAAAAACTACAGAGCGCTGTGGTGTGGCAGGAGAGAGCTTGCTGCTTTTGTTGAAGGACTGCAGGGTATCTTGTCTGCACATGGCCTCCATTACAGTTGAAGGGACATTCACTGGCAGAACAACAGCAAGACAGAAATAGTGGGAAAAACAGATTAGTTTTACAGACAATTTTAACACAGTTCCACACAAAGTATGGTTATCATTAAGAAACAGCTCAATCAGTCAATGGCTGTGAAGTACCCACTGTGTGTTCAGCCCCATAATAAATTATATAAGGATCTATAAAAAATTATGAGGCAAGGTCCTTGCCCTCAACAACTTCACAATCTATCTGAAGAGATAAAACACATGAAAAACAGGAAATATAAAATATTATACATAATGAAATAAAAATTGTGTAGTACAGGCCATAAACGTTGCAGATGGTCAAGTGAGAGGGAGATCAGTGAGCAATTAAGGGAACACTTCAGCCATGCTTTCAAGGATAGTTGAACTTAGAATGGGGGAGAGAAGAGGACCTTCTAGATATAAAGGTAATACTAAAGGAGTATGCTGGAATGACCATGGTGTGTGTACGGGATGGTGAGGAGAGTGGTGTGACTATTAGGGACTAGAGGAAATAAGTTTGGCTTGTTGACGTGGGGCCAGATTATGGGAGTCTTTGAAAGATAGGAAGAAAAACTTAAATCTAATGCCACTGGAATTTGAATCAGTGAAGATCTCTGAGCACAGGAGTAACAGTGAAAGTCATGTCTAATGAAACATCTAAGAAAAATTAGTCTGACAGTGGTATATATAGCATGGACTGGAGGTGGGAAGAGATTTAAATCGAGGGGACTTTCAGCAATCCATTTACAAAGCGAAAAAAGTCTGAACTAGGAGATGGCAATAGGCAGGAAGGGAAAGGAATCAAAGGAATTCTTCCTTTTGAAGGAAAATAATCTAATCTGCTTGACCTTTTTTGCTCATTTAGAAAAGCAGCCATCATATTGGTAAAAACTTATTAAGTAGTTTCCAGTTAACCTTGACATCAAAGGAATGAAAAATAATGAAGTGTTAAAGAGAAGAAAAATGAAACCACCAAAAGATATAGCAAGAAGCAAAGTTAGAGACAGCAGGAAGAAAACTGCAAGGGTGGCAGATGAGGAGGCACAGTAGATGGGGAGGATGCAGGAAAAGCAGAGGCAGACTGACTAAAGGAAATGCTAAGTTGTATGAATCCTGTCTACTGGATTGAGGTAGCTTGACTTTCTAACCTTCCACTATTATCTCCTAAATATCTGGGACCTTCAAGTCAAAATTCCCTTGAGATGACATTCTGTACTATGAACAATAGATGAGCATTATAGGAAATATGATTTAGCCATTGACCTGGCCTTCTGCCATGAGCAACTGATTTTTGAGACAACCATTGAGTGGCTTATTGAATGATGACCGAATGTGACAAAATTAGATGCTGTCAAAGTTGTGAAAGAACAGATAGAGAGATGGATGGATGGATGGATAGATAGATAGATAGATAGATACATAGATACATAGATAGATACATAGATAGATAGATAGATAGATAGATAGATAGATAGATAGATAGATAGATAGATAGATAGAGGATGGAATTATAAATGAGTACAATCTTTTTGTAGAGAAGTCTTGCAGAATGCAGGAAGAGTCCCAAAATTAATCAAACCCTTTGACTCAATCATTAGGCATGTACCTTGAAAAAATTAATTTGTAGCAATGTTATTTTTCATTTTAAAGAACTAGAAGCCACGTATGTATCCAACAGTTAGTAAATGGCCAAATAAATTAAATTATGTCAGTAAAATGGAATACTATGAAGTCCCCCAAAATCACTATAATGAATACAAAGGAATTTGGAGAGAGTTGTATGCAATAATGGTAAAATGGAGAATAAAATCAAAAGAAAAATATATATGGATAGTGATCATTAAAATGTCAACATAGAATAATTCAGAGACTGCTGATCATGTTGCCATGAGTCTCAAGAACGTTCTGACTCTTCCATGTACCAGCAATGTAACCTGGGGCAAATCGCTTAACTTCTGTGTGTCTCAGTTTTCTCAGATTTAAAATTGAGGTAGTAATATTTGTACTACCTACCCCACTGATTTGTTGTGAGGAAACTGCTTTGCAAATTGTAAGGCACTCTGAAAATGCAAGCTATTTTTACAGAAGAAAAAAGACATACATCAAGATGAATTAGATACAGAAGGAAAGGGAGACAAGTATGATCACTAATAAGCTGATATATTCAAATTGTCTGGAGGAATTCGTTTTTTAAGTATAATTGATTTTAGATGTGTTAAATTGGCTTTATTGCTGCTTAATATTAGGCATATAATAAATTATTTTTTGAAAGAAAAGGAAGCTTGTCCAGCAAATTGACCCCGCTATCAGCCCCAACTCTCTTATCTTCAGTCTCTCCCTATCTACTGGAATCTTTTCAGCTGTTTATAAACATGCCCATGTCTCTCACATCCTTTAAAAAAAGAAAAAGCTTTCACTTAATCTGACCATCCCTGCTAGCTATCAGCTTCTGTCTTTTCTCTCCTCCCCAGCTAAATTCCTTGAGAAAGCCATCTACACTTGGGGCTCCCATTTCTCTCATTCTCATGTAAACCCTCGGCAATCTGTCTTCCAACCTCATCATTCAATAACAATGCCCTCTCTAAAGTTACTAATGATTTCCTAAGTGCAAAGAACTAAGGTTTTTTTCTCAGTGTTGATCCTCCTTGACCTCTCTGAAGCATCTGACACTGTCAGTCACTTTCTTCTTCTAATTCCCTTGTTTGTGTGACTGATCCTTCTCAATCTCCTTTGCTGACTCTTCCTACATGTCATGTCTTCTAACTCTGGGTGGCCCCAGGCTCTGTCCTGGGCCCCCTTTTGTCTTCACACTACAATATCTCACTCAGTGATCTCATCCTCTCCCATTGTGGCACTTATCAAGCTCTAATTGCCTTTCTGAATTACAGTCATGTATCTCCAACTACTTCCTGGGCATCTTGAACTGGATAAGCATCTCAAGTTGAACACATCCAAAATCCAATTCGTTATCTCTCCTTCCAAACTTTTTCTTTCTTTCTTTCTCTCTTTATCTCTTTCTTTCTTCCTTTCTCTTTTTTCTCTTTCTTTCCTTTCTTTCTCTCTCCCTTCCTTTCTTTCTTTCTTTCTTTTTTCTTTCTCTTTCTCTCTCTTTCCTTTCTCTTTCTTTCTTTCTTTCTTTCTTTCTTTCTTTCTTTCTTTCTTTCTTTCTTTCTTTCCTGTGAGTGTACCACCCTTTTCCCAGTTACCCTGGTCCACAGTCTGTGTCAGCCTTTATTCCTCACTCAAACTAACCCATTTACATATCCCCTTCAAAGTCTCAGCTTCCTCATCTTTAAAATAAGAATAAATGACAAAGTTTCTGCCAACTCTAAATTCTACAGCATTATGAGATCACTCAGCCTAGGAGGCTATTTCCTGTTAGTTGAACTATCTGAGGTCCATCTATTTATGTCCAAGTGAAAATGAAAAGACTGAGTTCCATTCTCAATTCTGTCACACATTGTTGACATAAGAGTTAAAATATCCCTAAGTCTAAGTTTTCATATCTGTAAAATCAAAATGAGGTGTTGGCATGGAAAAAAACCAGTGTTTTAGGCCCCAGGTAAACAGACACCTAATAATTTCATAAAGCACAAAAGTTGTCTGACCCTTTTTCTATTTGCTCCGTGACATATCTTGATAGGATGATGTTAAGAGACTTTTTTTCTCTCCAACACTTCTGCTTAGCCTATAGACAGTCATTTGGCCCTGAGGAAGGAATTCACTGTCTGAGAACATGGAGCTGGTTTCCAAAAGAGAATGGAGATTTTTACCATAAATTGAACTATAGCTTCACAGCTCAAATATGAAGATATAAACTTTGGGCCTAGTCCTATAGACAAGGAAATCCAGTAGAAAATTACCTATTTATATGTCTGAAAAAAAAATAAGGTTCCACAATGCAGCTTACTGAGGAAAAAGGGGTCATGACCATGACTGAGACATTGCGCCATTTTTAGGGTCAAAGTAAGGCATCGAAGAATGGATGATGGATGGAAAAACAAAGACTCAGGCACGAATAACAGGAAAGATTCTTCTTAAGCCTGCAGACATCACCAAGCTAAAACCTGCTGAGTGATGGAAAAGCATTAAAAGAGACGTGACATCTTTCCAATCCTAACTCTACCATTAACTAACTGAATGACTTGGGGCAAGTCATTTTACTTCTCTGAGTCTGTTTCTTTCCCTATAAAAGGAGGGGATTGGACTATATAAGGCCCAAGGTGCCTTTAATCTCTAACATTCCAGAATTCTTCCAGTTAGACTCTTGCTAGCAGTCTGAAAGCTTAAGAGATTATAGGCTCTGGGCTATCAGTTGTGATCCAAGAAAGGAATAGGAAGAAAAATTTGCAAATCTTTTGAATTCATGTTTGTGTTAAACAGCCACCACAGCAGGAGCAGCAACAAACATTTTGAGAAGCCCTGTTAAGGGCTGAAAGATTTGATAGTATTTGAAGTATTGATACAAATATAGGCATATATATATGCAATTGGAATAATTTAAAATACTATGTTATTTCAAAACCATTCATCTACATTAAAAAGGGGGTAAAATATTATAATAATGAAATCAATATTAGTATAGTTGTAGAGATAATATAGTTGACAAAGTACAGGACTTAGAGTACCCAACATGTACTTAAATAATATCTGTATTACCCTAGGCAACTTATTAACATGAATATACCTCAACAAATTCCCTAGAACTTATCTATACAGATCCTTGAATCAGGGTAATAGTTTAGGAGATGGGAAGGTTGTCCTAAAATTCCTCTCAATTCTTTTTACCTAGTCCCTTACCCTAAGACAAATGTTAGGAATTTCCAGCCTAAAGGAATCAGCATTTTCATTGTTTGCATTGGGAAAAGATCCTTGATTACATGACAATGAGATGAAGATGAAAGTAAACCTGGAGACTGATTAAGAAAAAGGAACTGAATTCTGGAATTACATGCTCATACAAATTTGTTAAACATGCACACACACACACACACCACCACCACCACCATCATCACCACCACCACCACCATCATCACCATCATCATAACCACCACCATCACCATCACCATTATCACCACCATCACCACCACCACCATCATCACCACCACCACCATCATCACCATCATCATCATCACCACCATCACCAGCAAAAAGAACTATGGCCATACTGCATTTGTAACACAGACCATGAAATCTTAGGGTCCTGTAGAAGACAAGTTGGTCCCTATAACAGTCCATATAACTGCCCCAGTTTAAAAAGATCTGCAACCCTCACATTACATTATCAGAAAAACTACTCAAAACAAACCAGAAAACATTCCCCTAGATCACCTCAAAGCAGTTACAAAACTGCTAGAGTTGGGTAAGAGATAGGATAGGAGCTAGACTGAGGAGGTGGAGGAGGAGGAAGAGGAAGAAAAAGAGGAAAAGGAGGAAGATGAGGAAGAGGATGATGATAAAGAGGAGGAGGAGGAGGAAGATGAAGATGATAAAGAGGAGGAGGAGGAAGATGAGGAAGAGGATGATGATGAGGATAGCATGCATCTGTCACTTAAGGTTTGCAAAGCACTTTAGATAGGTGATCTTATTTGAACCTCACAACAACCCGGGGAGTAGCTGCTACTATTATTCCCCATTTTATACAAGAGGAAACAAGCTAACAGAGGTTAAGGCACTTAATGGACCTTGGAGTCACCTAACTCATAGGTGTCTGAGGCAAGATTCAGTCTTCCTGGCACCTGTCTAATGCCCTGTGTACTGAATCACTGAGCTGCCACTGGACTGCAACTCTGCTGCCATTAGATGAGCACACTTTCTCAAATGCTGGTCAATACCTTCTATGTAGATATAGTCTCAGGGACATGCTTAGAATATTGAGACCTTTGGTGGTTTGTCCAGTTCACAAAGTCAGTATGTGTCTGAGATTGAACTTCAGCCCACAATTCCATGGCTCCAAAACCAGCTCTCTGTTGCATTCCGCTTTTTACCTTCCCTCTTTTTGTCAAAAAAAAAAAAATGACAAAGTTACTAATAGGATTTTTTAGTATCTCGGGATATACTAAAAGTATTAGAATTCCACTCTGGAAATACAGAGGCTAAGAGGGATTATTAACTTCTACTATGATGTCAGATAAAGAACACTAAAATGAAGGGACATCTTTTAAAAATTAAAAGTGGTGAAACATTTAAATTTATGATCAATAAAAAGGAAGTACAACTTGCCGATTCATTCCAAGATTGATGTACAATCTCAAAATATGAGCTGGCTCAAGAATCACAGTGTTATGCAATAATGAAATAGAGCTAAATGACTTCCTAAAAGTTTAGATAAATGATCTCCAACAGGTTACTAAGTGAAACTAAGTCTTCATTGAGGGAACTTCCAGTATGGAAATTTTCTCCAATAATGTTAAGTATTTTGTCTGCAGCTTATCATCTTAAAGAATTGCCTGAGAGGAAGCTGGGCAGCTAGATGGTGCAGTGGATAGAGCACCTCTGGGCCTGAAGTCAGGAAGCCCCGAGTTCAAATCCTGCCTCAGACGCTTACTAGTTATGTGAACCTGGGCAAGACGCTTCACCCTGTTTGCCTTGGTTTCATCATCTGTAAAATGAGCTGGAGAAGAAAATCGCAAACTACTCTGGTTTCTTTGACAAGAAAACCCCAAATGGGGTCACAGAGAATCAGAGGCTACATGAACAACAAGAGTGAAATAGGGAGCTGAGTGAAGTACTTGTCCATGGTCAGACAGTGTCTATGTATCAGAATTAGGACCTCTATCAATTACATCATGCTGCCTGTCTCTGTGGAATATATCTTTTATCTTTTCAGGTATAGAAGTATAACATGTGAGGGGGCAAAGGGGTAGTATTCTGGTACATGTACAGATACCATCAGTTTATTAAGATGGTATGACCAGGGGTGGCTAGGTGGTGCAGTGAATAGAGCACCAGCCCTGTAGTCAGGAGGACCTGAGTTCAAATCCAGGCTCAGATACTTAACACACAAACTAGCTGTGTGACCTTGGGCAAGTAACTTAACCCCAACTGCCCTCCCAAAAAAAAGAGTTAAAAAAAAGATAGTATGACCAACATAAAAGGCAATAGGGAGCTGCTTTAGGGGGAGAATGGAGAACTGGAATTCTCAGGAACATCCTACTTTGGTCTACTATGTAGTTGGCAGGAGCCTTTTTCAAAACCTTTTTCCGAAATGGTTGGACCAGGTGAGGGCTTCTATAGGATTCACATCTGAGGAAATGAAGTGACTCCTTCACTCAGGCCAGTAAGAATTTGTAGTAAGAGAGAAAAGCCTCTTAGGGCCTCCTTCTTGAGGCTGTATGACTCCTGAGAAACAGGCCTGGGTCTTTGGCATTTTTGTTCATTCGTTTCCATTCTAGGGATGGGTTGGAATCTCCAACCTAATCCGTAGGGAGTGTGAGCCACAGAGATCCAGAGGTTCAGGAGTACAGGCCAGGTTACAGCCAGTCCAGCATCGAGCACAGATTGAGCCTTTGAAATGGCTGCTGGGTCTCCAGTCCGGCAGTAATTTGGACTTGACTTGGTGGGACCTACGCTATACAGGATCTAAACCAAGTTATTATCCCCCACTCTCCCCAGAGACTTAGGCAGCATGAAAGGGAATTATGCCTCCTTGTTCTTGCTATATCTTTGAAGCAAATATCCTTTTGTAAAAGCTAATCTGATGTTAAGTAATTAAATGACACTGAAGGATTAATCATTGAGCCCCTAAAATACGGGAACAGAGCTGATAGGGGTTTGTCTCAATGGCAACAGAAAAAAAACATCCTTAAAATCCTCAGTATGTAAGAACGTAGCCAGGTGAAAAAGGCAGAAACAAGCTTGGCCCAGGGTGTTGGGCACAGAAACTACATTACATATGGTTTCCTGTAGCAATAATACTCCATAATGATAAGGAAGAGGATAAGGATGATTCTAATGGGCTCAGTCATGCGCTACCACCCTTTCACATCACACACAGTCAGAAAACTGGACAGATGAAGCCATCAGTCTCACCCAATAAAGTATTCCTATCATATTATGTGTTAGCAGGAGGTGTGGGGCAGAAAATCAGTTGCCTGAATCTCATGAATTTAGTTGGTTGACTAAGAGTTAGAGCCATCTTGCACATCAGAGATGAGGACACTGGAGCTACAGTTTGTCATCATTTTTAATTTTTGGAGCAGTTTTTCATTTTCCTACCTTTAGACTGCTTTTAAATCTGGGGTCAGCACCTGGTGTACCATGAGGAGCCAGGAAAGCTCAGAGCAGAAGGAGCCCACTCTGGCTGATAGCCGCAATACTGAAATCTTTAAGGAGGCCCATGGTGTATCCAGTAAAACTATTTAACTGGTGGTTTGAGCATAATGCCACCTGCTGGAAAAACATATATTATGCTTTCTTGCTAGTTAAATTAATTATGTGACAGCCTGCTTTTCTACAGGCTTCCAGAGAGCAGAAGGCTAGTTAGTATATGTTGGTAATGCTAACAGAGCATCTCTACGGCCACCTAAAATACCTATCAAGTTCCCAGCTAGGTTGCCCCCTGTTACATATGTATTTATGCTTCATTCTCATAGAAAGTAATGGACATAAATTTTAATTCAAATCAAAAGCATTTATTGAGAACTAAATGAACAGGGTGCTATGGGTTAGGATGGGGTGGGGAACCTGTGGCTTCGAGGCTGCATGTGGCCCTCTGGGTACTTAAGTGCAGCCCTTTGACTGAATCCAAACTTCAAAGAACAAATTTGTGTGGTTTGATTCAGTCAAAGGGCCGCATTTGAGGACCTAGAGAGTCACATGTGACCTGAGACCACAGGTTCACCAGCCCTGGGAGAGGAAGATACAAAAATGAACAAAACATTGTCCTTATTTACCATCAAACAGGGCAAGCAAAGCTAATGGCACACTCTACATATAAACATAACCCAGAGTGGAGAATATGATAAATGCATGACAGAGATACAAGCACAGAACCTGAATTGTGAGACAAATCCTTATCCCATCTTTTGGGGTTCTCACAACTGGATGGAGCCATTATTCCTTCTTTATTCTATTCTCCTGAAATACCCCACCACCACCACCAAAAAAGGGGGTGAGAATTTGATGCAACCAGAATTTGCCCCAGTGCAATGACAGCACCATCACCCTGAAGCTTCGCATTATGCTGTCAGTTGAATGCTATAGGACAGCAAAAGCAGCAGGAATACTTGTTTCACATTTATTCCCAGATGTTTTTTTAATTTCCTCTAAAATGAATATGAGTACACATTAGTCTTTAGGCTACGCAGGAACTAGTCCCCCACTGGAAGCTTTGGGAGAGCTCCCTCCTGCTTGCAGATACAGTCTGTTCCCATGTGCATTCTGATTGCTTCTTTTGAAAGCCCCACAGTTGACAGAAAGTGGCTCTTTCTTTGGAGCTCTATATGCTCCATTTAGAACTATTATTTATATAAAGCAGACAAACACACAAAAATTGTTTCCAGAAGCAAAACGTCTGTATGAAATGCTGGCTTCCCTTTGAGTCACAGGGTCCAGTGTGTATGACTGATAGCCTTACTGCTATTGAGGACAGCATGCCATTATGATGGTGCAAAGTTATTCTATATGTCCAATGTGAAATGCGAGTTTAAAAGGTTAAAGAAGGTTTAAAAGCCCCATGGGAAGAAAATGACATGTTTTTGGTGGGCTTTGGGTCTGTGTTTTTAATGGAATGTGCTTAATGACTATATATTCACTAAGTAAAATCACATTTTTCTGCCATTTCATTAACAAGACATAATTTAACCAAACAGTTTTAGTACCCTGAAATGACTATAGTAGAAATGCCCAAAAGTCATTCAATAAGCATTTATGAAACGCCTGCTGTGGGCATACACAGCCCTCTAATGAGGCTCTGTGGGAGAATACGAAAGAAGTCAAATCTGGGACCTTACTATGAAAAGATCTAAACCTTAGCTTTTGTATCTACTATGTGTTCTGTGTTCTGTGTATAAGTAGATACCAAGATGACTTCCATCCTAATAAGGAAAATAAAAAGAAGATAAACTCATAAATGTGCGTATAAAAAGAAGCACATAAAACATGCTAAGTTGTCCAGACGGTACAAAGCACCCCAAGAGCTCCTGAGGTTCCTCACTCAGTAAGTAAAATCTTTACGTGTTACCCGAGGTGAGAAGAATTAACATTTTCCAGGTGGAGCTATGACATTTACATGATTGTTCTGTGTGTTAAACTATGTCCTTCCACATATGTGCTCTTTTGGTCACACAGTGTTTTCTGATCATAGATTCTCTATACCCATTATAGAATATGTGTGGGGCCTCCCAGAGGATCATACAGACCAGGCTTTCCACGTCCATCTGATAAAGCTTTCTGTTTGTTTCATGGGTGGTCAAACATAACACTTGTAGCATACATGGTTTGTGATTTTCTCAGATGTCGCAATCTTTAAAGCAGGAACTGAAATCAAGTGCCTGTAATACCCATTGGGAAAAGAGATTATGATTGTTGAGTATTATAATCAATGACTTAATTCCTTTAAAACTTCCCTGAACCCTCAGAGATTTGAAAATGAACATACTTTTTTTGGTTGCATAATCCCCAATATCTCACTGCTTTGTAGATTTTTCCCTCAGTGTTTCAGGTGCTAAATTACATAGAACACTGATTCAGTGGAGTCTTAACTCCAAATTTCAGCTTGAAAAACATCTCATATGAATCTGATTATAGGATAAGTCAGAGACTGAGAAGCATATTCCAGTTTTTGCCAGGCAATGCATTTTTGGATAGGGGCATGGAGCCAAATCTAGATATTTCCTGACCCCACTTTTACTTTTCAGCTGTATGACCCCAGAGTGGTGAGTGGTATGTGAGCAGAAGAACAGCAGGTTATGTTTCTAGACCAGTTGTTCTAAACATGTTTCAGTCTCTCTGTTCTAGGATTAAACTCATGAAATGGAACCACATTTGTAAGTGTGTTATTAAACTTCATGTGCCCAGCTAAAGTGTAAGAAATACACTCCCCTAAGAAACAAACTGTCCTTTCCAGTTCTTCATTATAATATTAATCAGACTCATATTACTCATTTCTCAGTCCAACACAAAAACTATTCTAAATGTATTTTAGAAATAAAGTTGACCTTTTGGTTTCTTTGTCCTCAGAGCTCTATCTCTGTGCCTTCATTAAAAACACTATGGCCTTGCTTTGGCTACATCCTCAGGGTCTAAGTTGTGAACCACATGATGAGACTTTTTGGTACATCAGGTACTCTTGGATTGAATGTCATATTGTAAGTAGGTAGTATTATACTGAGACTCTAGTATAAACATAGGTGAGTATATGGGAGTATTTGAATGTGGGGATCCCGTATGCACAGTCTAGGTTCCATTCTGTGTCAGATCAGGGACACAGAGTAGCTCTGGGCAAAGCAACCAAGGACACAGAAATTGTGTTATATGAGAAGTTGAAGGAACTAGGAATTTTAGTCATCCTTTCCCCTCCCCCCCAAAAAAAACCCAAGAAAAATAAGAAAACTGAGTGGTGCTTGATATCTATCTTTAAATATCCAAAGAAATGTCATATGAAAGAAGAAAACTGTTCTGTGTAGCTCCAGAAGACAGACCTAGTACTAGTAAGCAGAAGTTACGGGGAGATGGCTTTCAACTTTTTAAACAGGAAATTTTTCTACTAACAAGAGTTTTCCAAAAATGGAATGGATTGTTTGGGGAGGGAGGAAGCTCTTTGTCATTTGAAATAATACTTGCCAAAGATGTTGTAGAGACTGTTACTGCATTAAATGGATCACCCTTCTAATTCTAGTATTCTGTGACATTCTAATCCCTTAGTCTAATATCTGAAATTGACTCTTAATAAAGTACCAATGTGGACATTTTCTTCAATGAAGATAGATACTCCTTTACATAAATAGCAGAAATTATAAGTTCTAGAGCAAGCCAAGGAAACAGGAAGAAAACACCACCTTTCCAAAAACTGTTCTGCAAAGAGGAAAAATATGGAAAGGAATGGCAAATATTGTTATTTTTGACGAATGAAATAAAGATGAGGAAAAGAAGGCTCATGAACATTTTCTACTGGTTTTCTTGTGGTAAAACAAAGGGAGAATAGAGAAAGAAAATTACCTACTCTTCAAAATGAAATCCATTATCTGTAAACAAAATAAATCCATTCCCTTAATTTCTTATTTGCTATATCTAAATAGCACCCAATTGTCCAGAGTTTTTGCCCAAATATCAGCCAGACTTGTGGGGAGAAAAAGTCAGTTAAGTGGGTTTGGGGGCACAGTTCACTTTTTCGTTGGGCTTTTTATTTTATCACCATGCATTCGAACATGATGGGCCTTGCTTACTTTGCCCTTGTTTCCACTGGAGCAGCTCCACACAAATTACTGAATGAGTGAAACTGTCTTTCTGAATTCAATTTATTCCAGCATCTTTCTTCCCTTACCTGACTAGTTGTTTCTCCCTTATCTTATCTAGCAAGATTCCCTTTGTTTGTAAACTGTTGAGAATACTAAGCACTTTGGGGAGTTGCTTTACCTTTTATAAAGGACCAAATTCTTGTAGCAGTGAATTAAGTGGTACTCTGGTGGTCTTTGGGGACTTCTAAAGTGCCTAATTTGCTCCCATGAAGAATACAGGCATTATAAAATAAATTCCAACAAGCTCCAAATGGGTACAAGACCTAAATAATATTAAATATATACCTATCTATATATACACACATACATATATATTTTACATAAAATATATATATATAAATAAAAGTTGGAGAAGAGAAGGAGATAATGTTTCACAGCTGTGGCTTGGGGGAGACTCCTTAACTAAACAATTCACAGAAGATAAAATAAGAGAATTTTAATTATATAAAATTGAAAAGGTTTTAATTTATTAAATTGACATGCAGTAAAATTAGAGGGGAAACAGTTGACGGGGTAAACATTTGTAGCAAACTTTTCCAAAAAAGGTCAATTATCCAAGGTATATGTGAAAGTTCAGAAAGGGACATCAACATCACAAATTTATGACTACTATGTTAATTCACACTTTTAAAAACCCAAATCATTGTTTCATATGCAATCTCCTTTTTTGTTCACTCCTACTTACTGAAATGTTCGTGTCTGTTGATGATTAAGTTGATAACTCAAAAGATATTTTAGAAAATTTGTAGGCAGTCATCCCTCATCAAAGTTCAACTTCCCCACATTAACAAATGACAAACCCAACTGGGTTCAGTCAGAGGAACTTCATTACTATGTACCAATATGGCGTATTCATCCCATTCCCTACCCTTCTTCTTGGTGATATAGATAACAGTCAAACCCCATCTTGTCTCCTCCTAAAACCACTATCTCCATTTTCGTTAGCTTGGTTTTCCTGTAATGGACTGCTTTCTGGGTCTTGTTTCTCTCCTCCTCCTCCTCCTCAGTGCCAGAGTTCAGCAAAATCTATGATGGAGAAGCGCCAAGTGTCAAGGAGAGAGGATAAGAAGCCAGGAGAGGATGGAAAAGCTCATTACAGCATGGTCTCTTACCATCTAGACTTCATCTCTTCTAGCAAGAGTTAGGAACAAAATGGGATGAGAAAGAACATGGAGAGGACATTCATTTCTTTTTTTTTTTTTTGCTTTTTTTTTTTGGAGGGCAGTTGGGGTTAAGTGACTTGCCCGGCTAGTTTTTTGTGTTAAGTGTCTGCGGCCGGATTTGAACTCAGGTACTCCTGACTCCAGGGCCAGTGCTCTATTCACTGCACCACCCAGCCACCCCAGGACATTCATTTCTGATTGTCACTCTTCACTGTTTCCCTTCTAGGGCTTCAGCACCCTCCTCACCACCTACAGACTCCTCATTCCCAATATGGCTCATTATAACCCCCATCCCTTGTTGTCACCATACCTTTGTCCCCTTGTCTCCTCTGACTCTACCATGACCATTATTCCCCCTGAAAACCCCAAATCTTTACCCTTCCACCCCAGCAGAGATGGAGTCTAGGGCAAAATGTACTTGGGGCAAATAGGACCTTTAGATATATTTTTAAGACAAACTAAATTGTTGTATTGGAAGGGAAGGGTCTTGGGACACTTACCACAGGACACATTTGAAGTAGAGAGAAAAGGAGATAGGAAAAAACACATGCCATCTGGAGGCTTCCTATTTTAAACAATTATTTTGCTCACTAGGTGCTAAGCTAAATTGTTTCTATAATATGGAAGGACTGCAAATGTTGCCCTATAAAAAGGTTGCCCATTTTTAAGCTCTGGAAGAAGGTTCCAGTTGCCTTGTCTTAATAGCAGCTCTCTCGCATAGCCTCTCTACTCATACTCCTTTTCCTCTGCACCAAAGCCCCCCTAATTCTAGAGTCCTTGTCTCTACTTCATTTCTACCCTGTCTTAGCTCCTACTCCAGGTGACAGGAGCCATTACCAGTGATTTGGAGCTAAGAGTAGTTAATTCCACTACCCCACAGGTAGAAGGATGGAGGGAGAGAAGTTCTTGGTGCTGGGACTTGCCAGGAGAACAGAATATCTGTCCCTAGCTTTTCCAAAGTAGAACTCCGAATGGATTTTCCCATAGGAACAGTATTATAAATGGTGATTAGTTTCTAAAGTACTAATAGCAGTACGTTTCAGGGATATTACAAGTTAAAGAGACTCATAGGATGGCCCAGGAACCTAACCACCAATATAATGTTGCTTCATCACAAATATATCTCAAGTTCCAGAAATCTGACTTTTATTACAAATTTTTTGGAATACACCCCATTAAATCAGTTGGGAACTGCCTGTATACAGAGACTACGTAGAAGGTACACAGGGAACTTCAACAAGTAGATTCTGTCTTCAATGATATTATTTACTTAACAATTCTAGAACAAGATGGAGGTTGCACATCTAGAACAACAAGGATGTCTGATGTGTTCTAAGGAACATAATAAAGAAAATACATATGAGAAAGATCACATGTTTTGGGTTAGATTATTAGGTAAGATTATTTTTTAAAAGAGGGACTCTGTAAGAAAATTACTGAGTAAATAAGAAGAGATGGATTCTTCTCTAATCTACATGTACAGACCCAATGAAAAAAATCTGAAGGAAAATTATGAACTTGCATCTAGACCCCAGACTTCAGCCTTTACCATGACAAAACACAGAATACAGGAGACAGAAGGTACCTTAGAGACTATTTTATAGAGGAGGAAACTAAAAACCAGAGACGGAAGGAATTTGTCCAATGCTAAAGAACTATTATCAAAGTCTGGAGTTGAATCCAGATCTGGCAATGGCAAAGCCAACATTATGCTTCAGCTCCCAGTTTTTTTTTTCATTAACAAAACACAAATCCCTAGGTCATGCTTCTAAGTGTCACCTTAAAGTTACACTTACTAGAGATGTGACCCTGGGCTAGTCATCTACATTTGTTGCCTCAGTTTTCCCAGCTGTAAAATAAAGGTAAATGAAGCTGTAAAATAACACCTACCTCTCAGAGTATTTTTGAGAATAAATAATTAATTGTAAATAATAATTTTAATAAATAACAATAACATATTTAATAATAAATAATAATTTTAAAGTCTTTAGCAAAACTTAAAGCACTATGTAAATGCTAACTACCTCTCCTCACTTCCAGGGTTATCTATGATGAAGGATACCAGCAACCTCAGATATTATATTGAAATATAATAATAATGTTTCTACTCTAGGTGTAGGAAAAGAGTGGGGGGTAGTAAAGAAACAACATTTCCTTTGATTATGTCACGTTATTTTCTGATTATTTCATATATGTAAGTCTTGTAGCCCACATGAGATTATGAATTTCTTGAGATTTGATAAACCAAGTCTTATTTTTTTTTTGCTTCCATTGGGTTCAGTGAATACATATGGAAAATAACAATAATAATAATAATAATAATAATAAACAATAAATTGTATGCAGAGCTTTAAGGTTTGTATAACTTTTAAAATATTCTCCCACTTGATTCTGCTTATGAATTAAAAATGTGAAAAGGCAAGAGGTTATATTCATGGGTAAAGGGATAACTAATGGGAAGTAAAGTAGCAGATATCAAGAAATTTTGGACACAAGGCTATGTACAAGACACGTAGCTTATTAAGGGACCTCCAACGTACTTTGTGCTTTGTGCTAAAAACATTTTTAGCAAATATTTTCTCATCTGATCCTCACAGCAACCCTGTAAAAAAGATGCTATCATTATCCCCATTTTATAGCTGAAGAAACTAAGGCAAATAGAAGTTAAGTGATTTGCCCAGGGTCACACAGCTAATAAATGTCAGAGGTCAAATTTGAACTTTGGTCTTCCTGACTCCAGGCCCAATGCTCTGTCCATTGTTCTACCAGGTGCCTTTGTGGAATATTTATTAAGGATGTCAGAATTGGTGCTGCTTGTGGGATGGCTAGAAACTCACCCAGATATGGTGAAATTGGAGATGTAGAAGGAGAACCAGTGTTACGATGAAGTAAGCTTGAAGAGTCTGGATAGGTAAGAGTGTGTTTGAATTGAATATTTGGCATTTGTACCTCCAATGGCCAGGTACATTGGAGGTCTGTTAATAAGCTACGTGTCTTGTACGTAGCCTTGTGTCCAAAATTTCTTGATATCTGCTACTTTAGTTCTCATGAGTTATCCCTTTAACCATCAGATACTGTCTAATAGTAAATATGAATATGAAAAAGGGGGGCAGGTATTAGAGATGACGCACAAAGTTATCCAGGCCCAGGTAAGCACTTAGCTTGACCCTTATGTAACTGTGAACAGGGTCCTAGTCACCCTCACTCCTTCCTCATTCACTGCCCAACATGCATACCAGCTGTGATGGGAAATTGAATAATGTTAGCTCATAGTATTTGTCTGAATTAGGAACTTTCTGAGCTTTTCCCAACCTGTTTGGAGAAGAGAAGGTCCAGAGTGAAACAAGGCCCTGAGTCACGTGTGACTGCAAGTGGCAGGTTTGCCTGAGGAAACCGCTGGTCTATGGGTGTCATGATGTCCTAACCTATTAATCAATTAGCTACGCACAATGTGAAGTGCTGGGGAGACAGAATCCAAACAAATGTTGTATATATAAGGAAATAGAAACACATGTGAAGTTAATACAATATAATTTTTAAGTGGGAGGCAGTAGCAACTGGGGAATGAGGAAAGGTCCTGTATAGGAGATGGCACTTGAGCGGAGCTTTGAAGGAAACAAGGCATTCTCAGAGGCAAAGGTGAATAGGCCTTCCAGGAATCAAAGACAGCCTCTGTGAGGACTTGGAAAAGGTAGGTGGAATGTTATGAATGAGGAACAGAAAATAGGCCAGGTTGGCCGGAACACAGAGAGTTGTAATACATTTGTAATACATACTCTTAATACATATGAAAATGTAAGCTGGAGTCAGATGATAAAGGACCCAAAATACCAAACAGAGGAGACTGTATTTTATTCTAGAGGCAATAGGGAGCCACGTTGATTTTTGAGCGAGGGAATGACGCAGTCAGATTTGTGCTTTAAGGAATATTTCTTTGGCAGTTGTGTGGAGAATGAGCTGAAAGGGGGAGAGAAGAAACAGGGAACTCAATTAGAAAACCATTGTGATCGATCAGGCAGGAGGTGGCGAAGGTTGTGCGAGTAAGAAGCCAAAGACAAATGTAACAGATGTTATGGAGGTAGAATTGACAAGACTCGACAGCTGGATGTATGGTAGACAGAGAGCGAAGGGTTTGGGAAAATGGAAGGAAAGATGATTCCGGTAAAAGAAAATCATTAAATAAAGAGTTGCACACATTCTCATCATATGCCAAATTTTAATAACTACAAGAAACCCTTTTGAAAAGCTAGCTTTTAAACACTGATCATGAGACATGAATTTAGAGCTAAAATAAGTTCTTACAGTTTTCATCCTGGGCAATGCACTGTAAAGGGATCCCAAAGAAAGATGTGTAGCTGTCATTATACCACACCAGAAGCTCAGTGCCCCTGGGAATATCGATACAGGCTCGGTAGAATATATTTGACCTATTCAAAACAAAAAAGAAAACCCGGCTTAGTAACATGTATGATGCATTTGCTCTATCCACACTTTTACAGCCTTCAAAAGTTTCTGTCCTATTGTTCCTGAATAGTCTCTGTTTCTCATAAATCTGTACCCACCTTATCATCACCAGGCCTCCATGACCAGTGACTATAACCAAGCGCCTATAAACAACTTGCATTTCATTTCCATGGTGTCCCATGAGAGATTCTGAAGGTTATCTCATCCAAAAAGGACTAGAAATCAAGAGCTCATAGAGAAACAATCCATTTTGTTCTGAGAAAAATCCTCCCTCATCAAAAATAGCAAAGAAATTAGTTCCCCAACCTGACTGGGACGTTGCCCATTTATTCATACAGGAGAGCATTAAGGAGATTTCTCCATCTTGTAACTGGAAGTTACCAAATCTGTAATAAAACTAAACTGTCCTGCCATCTAAGGACCTAGTGAAACAAAAATCCTTTTGGCCTTTTTCTTCCCAAATTTTGATACAGGAGAAGAGTCAAACCCATGAGTCAGAGAGAAATTCAATAAATACAGGAGGAACACTTCACTCTGAAAGATGAGGCACCAAAACACTACAGCCAAAGTACAAAGAAATGAACATTTTTTATAACAGCTAGTGTGCTGGAGAAAAAATATCTATGGACGAAAAAAAAATTGTGAGACTTCCATTGGTTTTTTTTTCCTTTCAATGAAGAATTGCTACAAATATTAGCCTGAAGTTCAAGATAAAAGTGTTTAGGGCTGGTAAGCCTTAAATTTAGTCTTTCTGTAAGGAATTGGCCCTAGCAGTGCAATTTATTCCTTGTATAACACTGCAGACATAAGGAGAATCCTTCACCACATTTTTCATGGCAGTGAGATATGCACTTGTCAACATATTTTGTCACCACAAAGTGGCTCTTGGCAATAGGATCATAAAGATCAATAAAAAAGTGCAGATTCTCAATATTTTACTTGCAGCTGCAAAAATTTCATTTATCTTGTTCTTTTCCTCACTCAGTGCCATTCTGTCTCACGAGGGCACTGCTAGCTAAGCAGAATGTTTTTCCCCAACATTCTATGAATATCTGACAAAAACACCAGCCGTTGTCTGGCCCTCCTGACCCCTCCTCCTCTAGCATTTCCCAAAGCTGTGCATTTTATTAATTCTTTCCACCATTACATTAAAAAAAAAATCAAAACTCGAGCTGAGCTATAAATTACCGACATCTCCTAACTTGAGAAAAATCAAGACTACTTTGTACTTCAACCTTGTAACATTTCATCTCTCCATTTGGCTTCCCTTAACATAAACACAGTGGTCCGGCAAATGAATGTGCTAAAACCAAATGACACACTTTGCTGCTGAAAGAGCAGAACTGTTTTCAAGCAATGGGTGGTCTTCTTAGGCTTGGAGTAGGCCGAAAGAGAGAAAAAAAGTGTAAGTGTACACCGTCCCTTACAAGCAGACAGAGCTTCCAAAACTCGCAGAAATCTCTGCATGTTGAAGCACATCAAAGGGATTTTTCCCTTTTCGGATAATATTTCCTTTGCTGACATGTATTTAGTATTGTGGATGGATGACTCATAAAGATAGCTTCATGGCGTCCCCACACAGTTGAAGGAGAACACATGCCAACAAACATTATTGTCAGCCTCAAAATAAAAACAAAACGTTCAGCGGAGGGTCAATCAATCAAGGGCGCTTTGAAGAAAATTCCATTTAGATATTACAAATCATAACAGAACGAATTTAAACCAGCTGACTTTTTGTGAAGAGGACGTCCATGCACAATAAAAATTAGGCTGGCTCTTCGGTGTCCAACTTTTCTATTTTCTTACACTTGGACTGAATCATTGGTGATGGATGCCAGTTTTTTAAATTGTGTTTTTGTAGTTCATTTTAGAAAGATCTGAAGTAATCGAAAACAGATCAGCAGAGGGAACTCTAAGTAAAAGCTCCATCATGAAAGGAAAGTTGTAAAATTCACTTAATATTGACAGATGGTAATGACTTACTCATGACCACCTTCCTCTTGGGCTTTTTCTCTGTTTTTTGAGATGTGGCATTCATCTTTAAAAGTTTTCTTGGTACCCAAAGCATCATTAAGCTTTGCTGAATAGTGAGAAAAAGTCTTAGCTCTTCTTCTCGTTGGATGTTTTATAAAAACAAGCATCTATATTGAACGCAAGTAAAGACTATGTATAATATTGGAACTAAACTTTCCTTTGAATGATCATTTTCATTTTTTAAAAAAGCCACAGAGAACATCTAGGCATAAAGGCACGGACAGTCAAAATGTTTTTCTCTGAATAAGTTGGTACAATTTAGGAAGGAAACCAGAGTTTCACAGACTTTTAACCTGTGTCAGGAAGAAACTTAAAATGTTTCATTTGAAAACCAGAACAGAAAATAAAAATAAATAGAACTGTGGGCAAAAATGCAAGCTGGCCCAAAAAGGGAATTCTGCTTTGATGTGTCTATAATGCCTAATAAAGCTAAACAGTTGCTTCTGATACTAAAGGGAACACAATTGTTTATAACTGAGGTCATATATTTATATGACACATGTTTTCATGGGATTTTGGTGTAAGAACACTTAGCTGTGCTTTGGGTTATTTCTGGGTTTTTGGCCAATTGATTTGCATGTGCCTACTCACATTTAATCCAACCTTCTTGGCAGTTGAATGAGAAAGGCTTGAACAACAGGTGCGTTGAGCAGATGAAACCTCTAAGTCCAAATCTGAGTGCAAAGGCTCCTTATCATCCACACCACTTAGAAAACCATATCACCCCTTTGCACTCTGACAACCTTAGCACCTCAAGCCACAACCCAAGTGATCAGAGACCTGCCTGAGCTTTGTGGCAGCTCAGTTAGAGAGGTGGAGAGACCTATGCTCCAGGCTCAGGTCAGGTGCTCCAGAACAATCCATCAACATTCCTGTAAGGGTTACCTTGGGCCAGGGATTCACGCACTGCCTTTGTGCAGATGAAATAGTTTCCCTTGGGAGAGAGGCCGAAGGCAGCTTTAGTGTGAGGATTCTTGAAGTTAAATCTGAAGGACAAGGGATCAATCAAATCCCATGTGACTCAGTGCCTCAGATTCTGTCCAGGGCCCCTAAACTCTGTTTTATTGGCTTTTGTTTTGGTCACCAAGCCATGCATAGCACATAGTTACAGGCCTTAAGGATGACTTTCTTTTTGCTCCAAAATTGCAGTTTCATTAGTTGGGGAATTCATGTTGAGGAAACTTAATCCGTTTGTGCAGACTGGCAGCTCCCCTCTAACTTATCTTTTGAGAGAATTTCATGGGGCGCTGAGTAATTAAATGATTTTCCAAGGCCCATAGCTAGCATACGTCTAAGCCTGAACGTGAACCCCTTTCAATAAAACTTCAGGATTCGCACTACCCATCAAGACACACCGATTTTCTCCAAATACTAGTTTAATCACATGATTTTACTATAATAATAGAAGTGATTTAATTTTGAGCAGTGAATAAAAAGGGGATTCTTCTCCCTGTGATCTTATTCTCAGAACTCTCATAAGACTAAGAAATAACCATCATTTGGAAATCCTGCACAAAAATCCTGCCAGCCTATTCATGCCTTGTAATATTTTTAAAAAGCCACTTAGCCCGCTTGGATTTTCATACATAAGATATGGTGTTTTGACTTCCATAAATGGTAGATAAATCAAGGCATGCCTTACCTGTACTGTACTACGGTTAGATTCTGTTCCCCACAGTGCCGAGCACATCGAATATATCTCATCCAGCTTGACTTACTAGGCTCCCCACCATCGATAAAGTGCTGTAGTGTCCCATCTTGGTCATATATCTAGAGAAGAGGTCAAAAGGTCAAGTAGTTAGAACAAATCATCAGCGATCATTTTTCCTCCTTCTCTTGATGTCTTCATGTGTCTGCTACAGAAATTTATAACCCTGAGATTTGCCAGGGCTTACTGATGCTCTCAGAAACTCAACTGAAATAAAGAGGAAATTTTTTTTGGTGATGCAAGTCTATCACAGCAAGTCTTATCGAGCCAATCTTTCTCATATTAAACATATTTGTGGTGTCTCAAAGATGTGGCCATGTTTCCCAAAGGATATTTAACCTATTTTGACAAGCGACTCCTAAGTAATGAACTGCTGCATAAACAAAGAAATCTGGATAGAGAGGACGCACTGACGTGGCTGGAACATCTGAATCAAAGCCTGCCAGCCCTAAACTCATTAAAGTTCTTGGATATTCTAGAGGTAGAAAATGTTTGCTAAACAAGATGGGGAGGCAGGGGCGGGATGCAGCTACGGAGCTGTGCAGCCCTACAAGGAGAGAACAATTGATTCTAAAAGAGAGAAAATCTCATCTCAGCTTTATAGAAGTATGGGGCTTCTGTTGTCAGGTACTGGAACTATTAGAAGGAACAGCCTCTTCAAAGAAAAGACAGGGTAGAGGGGAAAAGATTCCTTTTCTATTAAATCTAAATCTCTTAGTTGAGAACTACTGAGAGATGAGATTTGTCAGATTTTTTTTTCTGGTGACAGTTCAGAAAAATAAAGTCAGCTTTAAATGTAACAATAAAGACAGCCCCAAAAGGCTGATAAGCTGCGAGATATCCTAGTGTAAGCAATCTCATGGTAGGACACTTGCTTTCTGGACCTTGGGCTAGCATATGATCATTGAAAATAACCATTCTCAACCCAATGGTAATAAATAAATATATCAAGGTTTGACCACTGACTGCATTCACTTGAGACCATCTTTCAGCCTACTACTTGACTCATTCCCACATTTAATCTTACTATCCCAAGCTCCAGAGTAATCCTAAGATTTGGGGGATATTTTCTTTCTAATTAAAAAAACTGAATATCTTTCTCATAAATTAAATCTCTACCTTAGTTTATTAGATATTATTTAAAAAGTTAGAGAAGCCTCCTTTTCCAATAGTAGTTACTCACATATTTCTATGTATTAAATACCTTAATGGTATATGATTAAATATTAAAGTTAATGAACATGCAATTTATTTACAAATGAAATCAATAATAAAACACTTTTTATAGTATTTTGGCCATGAGAAACATCATTACTTGAGTAATTTCTAACCCTCAACATAATAGTAGATGACTTCACTTCTGGAAACAGAATTTAACCATTCTGTTTACTTCAGATTACTGATTTACTGATTAAAGCTTCAAGAATCCTCTCCCATAGTCTTCTTGAATAAGAGTTCATTTCAGTTTCTCTTAAAATGTCCTCTAATTAGTAATCACAAGGAATAGTCTTTCCAGGATACACCATAAACCAACAATTCTACACAAATTTGTCTTAGTACAGCCCCGATTCAGGACCAATTTCTGCAAGCAGAGTGGAGAGGTTTCAAAATAGCTACATGGGTTTCTGGTAGTTGTAGCCTTCCCAGTCCAGGAAAAGAATGGAGCATTGCATGGTTTAAGTCTGGGGAATGGAATTCTCCAATCCCAGCATCCATTGAGAAGGATCTATAATGGAATAAAGTAAAGACAAGAGTGTTTGGAAGCAGGAGAGCAGAGCAGACAGAAACAGAGGCATAGATGGGCAGATGACAAAGAGGACAAGAATGGTATTGAGGACACTCAGGCTCCACCAGAGAGATTGGCATCTTTGTCAGACAGTACAGCTGGGACTAGAACCTGCTGAATTTTCCCCTGCTTGAAAACAGAGGTGGCATATTTACATCCAGAGTTTACTGTTCTTTTTAAGTTGTTTATTGGCTGTTTTCAATAGTACTTTAAAGGCAGCTGCATTTAGATAAAGACAAGATTGATCTTAATTGCTATTGAGTTCAGTATGTCTTTAATTATAAACAGAGAGTGTAAATAAAGAACACCAGTGTATGGACACAGGTCTAAAATCAGCATTGAGGGACTACATCTCTGCCTCGCTAGCCAGGATTTTTCTCTTAGCTTGGAGGTGGGTGAGTGGGGTTCCAAGTTATCTTTATGAACCTCATATGAGTCTTTTGTTTTGTAAGCTCTCTGAAATAGTTGGTATGAAAGCCATTATATTACCCTGACTGAAAACTAAGCTCTTCAATTATGGTAGGACAGATCAATTTAAACACAGGAGCTTTGGGCAATTTCTAACCTAGCTCCAACAGAATGGTGGAAGCCAGGGAAAAGGGAATGTTGACCAAAGAGATGGTTATGTCCCAAAATTAATCCAGTGGGAGGAGAAATAAAAGATCTGGAAGGATCACAGTCTTCTAATTTTCTTTGTTGGAGGGCAGTTGGGGTTAAGTGACTTGCCCAAGGTCACATGGCTAGTTTTTTGTGTTAAGTGTCTGAGGCCGGATTTGAACTCAGATACTCCTGACTCCAGGGCTGGTGCTCTATTCACTGTGCCACCTAGCCGCCTCAGTCTTCTAATTTTCAGTCGGGAGGAAGGAAATCCCTCCTTAACCAAACTTTGCCCTCCAAAGTGCCACCTGCTGGATATTAATTGTAAATTGTGCTGATTTCATTTTTTTTAAATATGATTCTCATTTCTCCGGATGAGAGCCCACCTTTTTTTTTTTTGCTTATTTTAAACAAAGTTTTATATTGCTAGCATTTAACATACTCATGGTACACATATTTTAATTCTGAATTTTCCTGAATTTTCTTTTGTTATATGTTATATTAAACAATTTTTACAGCTTAAGTGTAAAGTTGAATCCAATCTAGTATTGGCTATATTTTAATTTTTCATCTTGCCAGATTTACTATCCTTTCCTTTAATTTAGATGTCCAATTACCTTTTAAAGTAGACTCTTATTTCTGGCTGTGAAATTTTATTTTCTTATCTCTCATTGGAGTAATCATTTTTGTTTGTTTCACTTTAAATGCATGATCCAAGAAAAGTAGGCAGAAGAAGAGCCTTGCAGATTCAGAGAAAATAAAGAATGTCACATAAAATCTGGTTGAGAAGTTGACCCAGGAGCTTGGAAAGATAATAAAGCAAAGGAGTAGAGTCCATGCTGGCCTGATGCACAAACACCAGCATCAAAAGAAAAGCGCAAAGGATTCTGTTATATTGTGTTATACCTATGGTTAAGATGTCCACACACATACACCCAAAAAAAATGCAACATTGGTGTAGTAGAAGATGAGAACCTATATTACTAGCTTCTGTAAAAGGAGATGGAGACAGGGAAGGAAACCGTCCAATGCCTTCAAGTTATGTCCTCATCAAATAGGTCTTTTCCACTGGATCTTATAAGAGCATGGAATAGACTGTTGAAAAAATTCATATTCCAAAATTTGGATTTCTAATTAAATTTTTTCAATCAAAAAATTCACTTTCTTTCCTTCTACTTCTCTCCCCTATGTGCAAACAAGGAAATAAAACTTATGTTACAGACGTAAGGAGTTGAGAAATACAAACTCCCACACTGCCCATTTCCCCCTAAAAAAAGTGTTTCCAACTGTATCCTGATTTCATCATCTCTCTGTCTGGAGGGATGGCAACATGTTTCATCATAAAACCTTTCAAAGTCTTCATAATATGGTTGCCATTGTATAAATTTCTCTCTTGATTCTGTTCATTTCACTTCGCATCAATTCATACAAATCTTCCCAGGTTTCTCTGAAACTGTTCCTGTCACCCTTTCTTAAATCACAAAGATATTCTAGCATGTTTGAATAACATTATTTATCCAGATATTCTACAATTATTGGGCACCATCTTAGTTTCTAATCATTTGCCACTGCAAACAAGGGTTCCTATAAATACCTTCTTACACATGGTTCCTTTTTCTCTTTTCTCTCTTTAAAGTACAAGCCTAGCAAAGGGTCAAAGAAAACATACACTGTAATTGTTTAGGGTCATAGTTCCAAATTACTTTACAAAACACCTCGAACAAGCACCAATTAATGCATGAATGTACCAGTTTTCCCAAAGCCTCTCCAATATTTGTCATTTTTCTCTTCTTTTATTGTTGACTTTGCTAATCTGAGGGGTGTGAGGTGGACCTGAAAGCTGTTTTAATTTGCATCTCCCTGTTAGTGATTTAAAGCATTTTTCATATAGTTATTGATAGCTTGGATTTCATCCTCTGAAAACTATCTATTTATATCCTTTCACCATTTATCAATTGAAAAATCATTTCTCAATTGAGAGATGACTCTAATTCTTATAAATCGTGCCTTGTACAATTATGTACCTTGCTGCTGTTATTATCTTTAGGAACCAGAAGAATATGAGGAAAGACAGATGAAAATATTAGATCAACTAAATGTAAAAGAGCTGCCTGATGCTTTCCATGAATAAATATCAGTTTTAGAGAACTTCTGACAAGTGGGCCACGTGGAAGATATGATTATTAACCGAGAGAAGACAAAAGTGTTGCTGACTTGGCCATGTGCAAAGAACATTTAAGACCTAAGGACTTTTCTAGTATTTCCTGTTTATTATTGCAAATTTATTTTTAAAAAAAACTATGCTGCTATTGCTAAGCCACTGAGCTTATAAAATTTGAGCTTGAGCATATAAAATTTTTAAAATGCAAAAGCAGGAGTTCCAATGCCTTGTTCAGTCGTTCAATTGTTTCTGACTCTTCAGGACCCTGTAGAACATAACACAGAAATATAGTTTTTCTTGGCAAACATATTATAGCGATTTACCACTTCTTTCTCCAGTGTACTAAGGCAAACAGAGGTCAAGTGACTTGCTTTCAGTCACACAACTAGTTAGTGTCTGAGGACAGGTTTGAACCCAGGTCTTCCTGATGCTCAGCCCAGCTCTCTATCCACTGAGCCATCTAGCTGTCCCAGCCCACAATACAAAGATCTATTAAAACCCACAAAGTCTTCTACAAGCTGATGGACAGACAGACAAAAGTTCAAAGACTTGGTTGGCTGATTTCTGTATGTACCTTCTGGCCAATACATATCCAAACAAATTTTTGCTCCTTACACAAATTCCAACTTGGGGGGCTGTGGAGCAATCCTGTACCAAGACAGAAAAGGTTGCCAGAAACCAATTACATTTGTCTGAAGAGGAGTGAGAGGCAGTGAGACATCATCCCATTCATAAGTTGTAGTTCCTAGCTTTGAAGTGGACTATGACTGAGAAATTCAGAAACTCTTTATATAGAATAAAGTTTAAATTACAAAATGACAATAACCCAGTTGACAACAATCCAATTTGACAAGTACTAAATTAGATGCTGATTGCCAGAAACACAGGCAGCAGTCAACTATTAACTCAGTCTACACCATCAACCAAGGAAGACCAATGCAGACTCAGATGCCTGTGAAATTACCAAAAGAACAAATGAAAACTCTCTGTAACATCCAAGGAATTAGACTACAGGCAGTAATATACAGGTAGTGTAGATGGGAAGGTGGGGACTTCCAGTAGACAGCATTGTGACAGTAGCAAATATGAACTATTTTCTATTGAATCTACATTCTTTGTCTTAGTTTTCTGCAAAATACCAGAGAAGAGATGATGGAAAACTGGATATATTGATACAAATTCAAAAAATGAAAAAATGATGCCAAAAGACTCAAGTATCAGTCTCATAAAGACACTACTATAGAGACAGTGGAATAGGAGCTGTTCAATGGTCTATTGCCCCAGACTGCCACTAATCCCACATATGGCACCCCCATCATTGGTTCTACCTAATGCATATTTCTCAGTAGTCATGAGAGCTTTACATGATGATTTGCCATACAGGTTGAGAAAACCCTAGAGCTGGAAATATTTTACTGTCCCAGGTTGTCTATATTAATCACCAAGATGAGTAAATTGTGTGCTCCATGTGTGCAAAGAGAAGTTCTATCAAATCATAAACATAAGTACCAGCACCTTTGGAACCTCTCTTCATTGACTTCCTATTACTCAAAGAATATAGCAAAAATATCAGGAAGAGACTGGTGATGATTGACCATTTCTCTGTGTGTGTATGTGTATACAGACGTACATATATAAATATATACTCATATATATTCATATGTGTATATATGTCTATGTATACACATACATATGCACATATATGAATGTCTATATTGTATATTATATACATTTGTGTATAGTGTATATATACATATATGATATAGACATTGAATAAAAAACATAAAACTTTCAAAGTTATTAAAGTATTATGTTTTATTACATTTCTCAGTGTATGAGTTTTCTTCTAGGATCAAATTGGTCCGAGACAGACTTAGAAAGAATGCTAGGTAAGGAGATATTAGCTTTGGCTGGCATCAGGAAGTCTAGAACTATACCTTACCCATAGCTTGAGTTTTTTAATAGCACACTGATTAATATGTAAGGGACACTAAGACAATAAAAAAATCTTAGTAGAGTCAACATATGGCATTCCTAGTACATGTGTAAAACTCCACAAGGAATAATGCCAACAGATTTATACCATAACTGCTGAAGTTTGGGTACAAGATATACTTGTGTAATTGACTTGAGTTTTCAAGGCTCTGAGAACACCAGACTACATATGCTAACCAGTACATATACTAAACCAGCAGTTCTCAACCTGTGGATCGTGCCCCCTTTGGGAGTCGAACAACCCTTTCACAGGGATCGCCTAAGACCATCGGAAAAAACACATTTACTGTGGTATTAGGAACCAAGACACAGCTCCTCTATCTATCTCCAGGCAGGTCCCCCTACATGCAGATACGCCCACATACGAGTAGTAAAGGGTCGCGCCATTAGGACGGTTGAGAACCACTGTACTAACCAGTATAATCAGTTTACCAGCTGAGAAAGTAACAGAAGGAAATTTACCACTTGACTATACCTTTGGTTCAGAATAATGAAACAAAGAAAGAAATAGTGGTGTGATACCTGACTTCACTTCAAAAGAGTGATGGTTGCCTTGAATGGAATCTTAATGTTACCATCTTGGAAGCTTGGTTAATATTCTTGTTCTGTTAACTGTTCATTTATATTTTGATTATGTGATGCATAATAATAATAAGATGATGATGATGATGATAAGAAGTGTGCCACAGCTTTTTTTGCAAGGGACTGTGGAACTGAAAACCCCAGAGAAGAATGGGACCTATGTTGAGATCAACTTCTATGGGTCCGGAAGAGATTCCAGAAAAAGTGCATGGACTTCTGATAGTTGTAGTCTTGCCAGCCTAGGAAGAGCTTGGACTATGGCACAGTTTGAGCCTGAGGAATGGATTACATAGTCTTAATAAGAAAGTATCTGGCATCAGGAAGCCACAGTAAGCAAATAGATCATGAAAACGGTTTGAAACAGACATGAATGGCATTGAGCATGTGCAAGGTCTACCAGAGTGGTCAGTGTCTTCATCCACCAGGGTCAGATGGGAAAGCTGAAACCACAATATGGCAAACTTTCCCTTGGTTGAGAATCCAGATGATGACTGTAATGTCTTTTTCTTTTTTCTTTCCATTGGAAGGATAAATATTTAGATAGAGTTTACCATCTTTTTAAGTTGTTTATTTGCTATTTTACTTTAAAGTCATTTTCTGCAGATAAGGATAAGATTGTTTTGAATTGTTGCTAAGTTGTTTATGTCATTAATTAAAATTAATTAATTAATTAAAGAGAAGGCAAACTGGGGTTGCCAGTGTTTAACATGGTATGATAAGGATTAAAATTAGTATTGAAGGACTATATTTCTGAACAGCTAGCCAGGATTTTCATCTTGGTTGTTAGAAAGAGGAGTCCAAGCTTACATTATGAAAAAAATCTTATAGCTATTTTTTATTAATAACTTTTGTCTTGTAATCTTCCTGAAATAGGAAAGAAAGAAAGAAAGAAAGAAAGAAAGAAAGAAAGAAAGAAGGAAAGAAAGAAAGAAAGGAAGAAAGAAAGAAAGAAAGAAAAGAAAGAGGAGGAAAGGGAGGAGGGAGGGAAGAAGATAAGGAAGGAAAAAAGGAAAGAAGGAAGGAAGGAAGGAAAGAAGGAAGGAAGGAAGGAAGGAAGGAAGGAAGGAGGGAAGGAAAGGAGGGAGAGAAGAAGGGATCTATGTGGAACTGAGAGACATATATTACCCTACATTAAAGCCCTAAGTGCTGAAATTCTGACCAAAAACTATTACCACAATAAAAAGTTTTACCTAAATCCTTTGGTTTAACCATAAGCTCAGACTTCAAAAAGTCTGAGTTTATTTAAATGTGAAAAATTTAGGTAATCTCCAGCCTCTTATAAAGGAGATGATTCAGGGAAAAGATAATGTTGACTAAAGGAAAGGTTATGTCCCCCAGCATCTACCTCATTTGCCCACGATTGGAAACCAGTCTTGTTTCAGGATAGTTCTAGGGATGTGGCCTTGAAAAGCTATAGGTAGGAGCCAAGATGGTGGTGTAGAAACAGGAGAACTCCATGGCTCCTCCCATAACCACCTCAAATACCTAGAAAATATAACTCTAAAAAAATTTTAGAGCTCCAGAACTCACAAAAATGACAGTGAAACAAGGCTCATGCTGAAGGCAGCCTGGCAGATGGATGGAAAGGGCTCATAGTAGGGTATTGGGAGCAGAGCCCAGCCCCATGCAGTTTTAGCCCCAAGGCATCCAGGACAAGCCACAGGAAAGCAGGTCACCGGCAGCTGTGGTAGTTTCCAGAATTACCAATCGATAAGAGCCAAGGACAAAGGGAAAAGGTCAGTGGAACTCAGTTAAATTTCAGGGAGAGGGTCCAGCCAACTGCCTCCAGAGCAAGAAGAAGTCTGAAGCAGCAGCCCTGCAGCCGCCTCCATGTGGCTGCTTCAGAGCTCCCAGCCTGCAGACTGCAGGGGGCCAAGCAATCATTCAGAGGCTAAGTGCTCTTGCCTTGAGCTCCCTGGATAAGGATCGCGGTCTTGGGTGGTGGTCCTGAGGTGTGTGACCAGTGAGCAAAAACTGGTGGGGGCTGCAGAGACTGCAGCCTCCTAATAGCTATGGCAGCTGCAAAAACCCCAATGATTTGAGACAAAGCTCTCCCCTCTGAAAGCAGAGTTCTACTGAGCCCAAAAATCAAGTGACTGACTGGCAACATGAGCAGGCAAAGGAAGCAAAGAAAGCTCAGCAATCCAACTTCAGATTCCTTTTTTGGGGACAAAAAGGACGAAAGCATGGAATGGGAGGAACACAACACAGTCAGAACTTCCGAACCAAAAGCTTCCAAGAAAAATATAGAATGGTTACAAACTATAGAGTAGCTTAAGAAGGATTTTGGAAAGGAAATAAGAGAAATGGAGGAAAAACTGGGGAGAGAAATGAGAATGATGCAAGAAAATCATGATAAGAAAGTCAACAACCTGACTAAAGAAAATAACACCTTAAAAAATAGACTAACTTGAATGGCAAAAGAGGCCCAAAAGGCCAATGAGGAGAAGAATGCCTTAAAAAGTTGAATTTGCCAGCAGAAAAAGAATCTAAAAAGCTCACTGAAGAGAATAATTCCTTCAGAATTAGAGTGGAGCAAATGGAAGCAAATGACTTTATGAGACATCAGGATACTATTAAACAGAGCCAAATAAATGAAAAAAAAATAGAAGGCAATCGGAAATATTTCCTTCTTGAAAAAATCATTGACCTGGAAAATAGATCCAGGAGAGACAATTTAAAAATTATTGGACTACCTGAAAGCCATAATCAAAAAAAGGACCTAGAAAGCATCTTTCAAGAAATTCTCAAGGAAAATTGCCCAGATATTTTAGAACCAGAGGGCAAAATAAAACTGGAAAGGATTCACCAATTACTTCTTGAAAAAGGTCCCCAAAAGAAAACTCCAAGGAATGTTACAGCCAGGTTCTGGAGTTTCCAGATCAAGAAGCAAATATTACAAGCTGCCAAGAAGAAACAATTTGAATACTGTGGAAACACAATTAGGATAAGCCAGGATCTAGCAGCTTCCAAGGGCCTGGAATATGATACTCTGGAGATCAAGAGAGCTAGGATTAAAACCAAGAATCACCTACCCAGCAAAACTGAGTATAATGCTTCTGGGGAAAATACGGTCATTCAATGAGGTGGAGGAATTTTAAGCATTCTTGAGGAAAAAAACAGAACTGAATAGAAAATTTGACATTCAAACACAAGAAGAATGAGAAAGTAAACATGGAAAAAAAATCATAAGGAAGTTATCAGAGTTGAACTATTTACATGCCAACCTGGAAAAAATGAGAATTGTAACTTAAGAAACTTTTCTCAGTATGAGGATAGGTGAAGGGAATATATATATATATATGGAATTACATATATCGAAGGGAATGTCTATATAGAAGGGTATATATGCATACAAATACATATGGGAGTGTGTGTATATATGTGTACATAGACAAGGCACAGGATCAATTGAATAGGAAGGGATGATATTTTAAAAGGTGAAATTAAGAGGTGGGAGAGGAATAGAATGAGAAGAGACAGGGAGAAACCAAATGGGGTCAATCATTTCATATAGAAGAGGCAAGGTTAGAGGAATAGAGGGGAAGAACAGGAAGGCAAAAGGGAATGGGTCATTACTCTCATTGGATTTGGCTTGGGGGGGATGACATACACTCTAAATTGGGTATCTTGCCCTGCAGGAGTGTAGAGGGTAAGGGGAGGAGAGGGGGGAATGATGGAAGGGAGGGCAGGTTGGGGGGGAGGGTTGCTAGAAGCACACACTTCTGCGAAGGGACAGGGACAAAGGAGAGAATACAACAAGTGGAGGGTGGGATAGAAAGGAGGGAAATATCATTTCACAATATGTCCACTTTGGAGATGTTCTGTGTAACTACATATATACAGCCTGTATTTAATTGCTTGTCTTTCCAGTGGGGGTGGGTGACAAGAGAGGGTGGGAAATAATCTAGAATTTAAAGTTCTAAAATCATATGTTAAAATTTATTATTATTATTATTACTATTTACATGCAACTGGGAAATAAGATATACAGGCACTGTGGTAGGGAGATCCATCTTGCTCTACTAAAAAGTCAGATGCATGATGGGGGAGGATATAGGAGAGAGCAGATTGGGGGAAGGTGTATACAGTGGGATCACTGTTTTGGGGGGGTGAGTAGGGGAAAGGCGGTGCAATACTTTGTAATTCAAAATCTTGTGGATATCAATGATGCAAACTAAAAATAAACAGAAGTTAATTAATTGGGGAAAAAAAGAAAAGCTGGGGATGCCTCAGAAATCCTGGAAAATCTAACTTTTCCCTAGATCTCCATAATTACCAGGGTCATGAATAGTCAGGAGAAATGAACAAGTTGAGTTACCTTGAAAATAACAGAATTTCAGAGAAAAACCTAAGGAAGAGGATTCAGAAGCTGTCTAATCCAATGTGTAACTGAAAAAGAATCCCCTCTACAGTACAACCAACAAGTGATGAATCAATCCTTTGCTAAATTCCTCCCAGCTACCATGCCTTCCCCTCTAAGATTACCTTCCATCTGCTTTATATGTACCTTGTACATATCAACTTATTTTCATTTTTCTCCCCTATAGGAATTTAGGTTTTTGGAGGCAAGCACCATTTCATTTTTTCTTTGTCTTCTCAGTGAGGCACAATGTCTCACATACAGTATTTAATAAATGCTTATTGAGAGAACCTGTAAGCCATTCCATTTAGCTCCACTTCCTTCTTCTGGTTTAGATTTTGGCAAGAATGTTAAGACTGATAAATTCAGTTCCTGCAGTAATATTTTCATTTGCTGATGGCTGAATAGGAAATTCATATGTCAAGTATGAATAAGATAACATTTATAGACAGTCTAACAATTATGTGCTCTTCTCTTTTATGCCACTGCAAAAGGGGGTCACAAAAACTGAGGATGATTTTGTATATTTATTTGTTTTGTTGGTTGCCATAATCAAAGAATTCATTTGCCAGTGACCAGTATACATGTAATGAGCCTCTCCATACTTATCTTGCCTCAATATGAAAACATATTCTGTCTATCATTAGGATTTTGTCAAAGTCTTTACAGCATGGTACAAACCAACAAAGTTTGTGCTCCATTTGTTCGTGGGTGTGCTGGAGACAGCTTAAACCAATTCACAAGAGCCAATTTTTAAAATTTTCAGCGTGAGCATTTATACCTTAGAAATCAGGAGATGCCACAAATAAGGCCATAATTATTGCTTTGTTGATTTTCTAGAATTGAGAAAATAACAGAGAAAATGTCAGGAATGCAGATTAAACTTAAGTGTGCCATGAGCACCTTTCTTTTCCTTTGGAGAGCTGCCTATTAAACATTTATCAGTACACTCTTAATTTATATAACCTTCAAGAAGCCAGTGTATGACTTTCACAACATAAGGAGGCATCAAGAGTAGAAATCTGTGGTAACACTTAAGATTTAAAAAAAAATTTAAAAGACCATTCCCTCAAGAAGCTTTCATTCTCCCAGAGGGAAACACCACATACACAGAGAGATAAATAAATACACATAATACATGCGAATGATTTTGGAGGACAGACAACTGGGGGTAGCAGGAAAGGATTCTGACAAGATGTTACAGCAGGTGACGCTTGATTTTGGCCATGAGTTCTAAGAGGTTCAAGTGAGGAGTGAAATCATTCCGGGCATGGGGGATAACCTGGGCAAAACTATGGAGACTTCACTTGACATGTTATCAATGAGGAACAGCAAGTAAGTTTGGTTAGAAAGTCCAGTGTGTAAGAGAATAATATGTAATCAGTCCTAAAAGATGGTTTGGCACTAAACTGTGATGGATTTTAATGCTGAACAAAAAGGTTTTTATTTTGTCCTAGAGGTAACAGAAACCTTTGAGACTTCTTGAGCAGAAGAAAAATACTTTATATTTGTCAGATTTGTGCTTTTGGAATTTACTTTGGCAAGATGGACTGGGTAGGAGAAAGCCACATAGGTTCCCAAATGGGTGATACTGCACCCTGGATGTGCTGGAATGATGGGGGTGGTGGTGGTAGTAGCCACGTGTGCAATCAGGGGATGTTAAATAAAAATAAGGGGGTAGGGGAATCATAAGGAAAGAAAAGAAGAGAATTTTTTAAACCATTCATACATGTTTCATCAATTGTGAAACAAAGTTAAAGCCAAAGTCCAAGTAAATACACAAAATGCAAGTTACAACCAGTCAGTCATCAAGTCCACCTACAGGTCTTAACAAGCAAGTGTTGGCAGGCAAGCGTGTTAGGGAAGTCCAGCATGCATCATTAGAAATGTGTGTTTATAATAGGATACTATGTGGTCACATTAATGCATCATCAAAATTTCAATGCAGGAAAAATCCCCACAAATTTACAATAAATTATTAAATTTAAGATGTCATTTAAAATATATATTTTATAATTCTTTTGAAATGATGCTAATTTCAAAAAACTCATTAAAGGCTTAAAGAAAGTAGATTTCCGGGGGGGTGCAGAGTAGTTTTTTTTAAGGGGAACAGTAGGTCACACAAATTTGGGAACCTCTGGTCTACATGCAGAGAGAAAGGGAACGATAGTCCTGGTAAGAGGTGACAAGAGACTAAACTAGGTAGTTGTGACATAAATAGAAAGACGGGGAAGAGAAAGAAGTGCACATTTTATACAGGCATTGTATTCTAAATGCTTTTACAAATATTAACTCATTTGATCTCACAACAACCTTGTGAAGTCCTTTTCTTATCCCCATTTTACAGTTGAGGAACCCAAGGCTAGAGGTTAAGTAACTTGCCTAGTTTCACATAGGCAGGAAGAGTCTGAGGCCAGATGTGAGCTCTGATCTTTCTGGTTCTATGCCCATTGCTCTGCCCACTGTGTCACCCAGCTGTCTCTAAATAAAGGGGTCAGATGTGAAAGATGTAGAAGTAGAATCGACAAGACCTGGATAGGGACGGTTAGGTTGCACAGTGAATAGAACACTGGCTTTAAAATCAGGAGGACCTGAGTTCAAATCCGACCTCAGATACTTGAAACTTACTAGCTGTGTGACCTTGGGCAAGTCACTTAATCCCAACTGCCTTGCTTTCCTCCCTCAAAAAAACACAAAAACAAAACAAGGCCTGGATGGTGTCTGAAGATGAGAATGATTCAAAGGCTACAAACCTGGTTGCAGTAGAATGGTGGAATAACTCAACAGTTCTAGGGAGGTTAGAAGGAGGACCAGCATTGTGAGAAAAGATAAGTCTCTGGAATATGAGTTTTTGGAGTCTATGGGACATATAACGGGAGAGGTTCTCCAAGAAGATGGTGTAAGAAGATGAACTAGAGCTCAGAAGACAGATGAGGTCCGCATATGTCTACTGCACATCATGTAACACAGCTAACATGTATGTAAGTACTTAATAAAGGCAAGGCCCTGTGTTATACAGACATGGTCTTAATCTTTACAACAACCCTGGAAGGGAGGTGCCATTATTACCTCCATTTTACAGATGAGGGAACTGAGGCAAACAGAGATTAAGTGACTTGCCCAAAGTCACAAAACTAATAAGCGTCTGAGGCCAGATTTGAACTCAAGTCTTCCTGACTTCGGATCTCTATACCTGGAGAAACCTAGCTGCACAGAAACGAGATCTACAGGACAGGAAACTGTGGAGCGGAAAGGGCAGAGGGCCTGGAAAAGAACCGGGTTAAACCCATAAGTAGAAGATAGGATGCGGATGAGGGTCATGAAAAGGAGACTGAGATGGGCAGGTCAGAGAGGTAGGAGATCCGATAGAGAGTGGGGGTCACCAGACTCCAGGAGGAGCGGGTGTTCAGCAGCATCCAGTACTGGAAATAGGTCAAGAAGGAGGAAGACTGGGGAAAGGCTGCTGGACTTAGGCATAAAGAGACCATTAGCGACTTCAGAGAGAACAGTTTTGGTTCAGTCACGTGGGCAGGAGTCAAATGACAAGAGACCAAGACACCACTGGGAGCTGGGAAAGTGGAGGCAACGAGTGGAGTCCCTTTTGCTTCTCTGTCCTCTACCAAGGAGTTTATCGAAGGGAGGAGAAGCGTAGGGAAATGACTGATCAATTTTACTTAACTGATTTCTATAAGGAAGGGGACCACGGGGGTATAGATTTTACGAATGATTATGGTATTAAATGAATCAATTTTTTTTTCAATCATTCTCCTTAGTAGAGAACAGAGAAGTAAAATAGAATTTTTTAAAATATGTTTTTATTGATGCTTTTTGTCTTTGCCTCATAGTAATTTTTTTAAAGACCTTGCTTTGTCTTTCCCTAACCCCCTCTAAGGTCCATACTAAGCGCTCCCTTGTAACAAAGGAAAAAAATGACACAAAAGCACCTGATATTGTGACCACACCATTCTGTCCTGGTAATCCCTGTCTTTTAGCTGTGAGGAGGAAGGAACATCTTCTCATTTGTTCTCTGGGAGCCTCTTTTTTTTTGGAGGGCAGTTGGAGTTAAGTGACTTGCCCAAGGTAACACATCTAGTAAATATGTCAAGTGTCTGAGGCCGGATTTGAACTCAGGTCCTCCTGACTCCAAGGCCGGTACTCTATTCACTGAGTCACCTCACCACCCTGAGCCTCTTTTTTCTCCCCCAATTATTCAGTTCAGGTTCTATTTAGTGATTTTTTTTCATTTATGTTGTTATTATGCATATTCTTTTGGTTCTGTTAGTTTCCCTGTGCATCAGTTCAATACAATTTTTAATTATTGGGGTGGCTAGGTGGCGCAGTGAATAGAGTACTGACCCTGGAGTCAGGAGGACCTGAGTTCAAATCCGGCCTCAGACACTTGACACAAAAACTAGCTGTGTGACTTTTGGCAAGTCACTTAACCCCAATTGCCCTCCAAAAAGCAAAAAAAAAAAATTTTAATTACTCATTGTTGTCATTTCTTATTGCATGAACATTCTTTTGAATTACTCATATTTGTCATTTTTAAAGAAATACACTATTCTATTATACATATATTCCTTAGCGCTTTTTTCAGTCCCTCCTCAAACAAAGTAAGATTTAAACGGTTCTGCCTTTGCTCTGATGTCCATTATCATACTCAGGCATTTAGAAAACACGGTGGATTAAGTGGCAGGCCTGGAAACAGGAAGATACGAGCACAAATATGACACCGGACACTCACTAGCTGTGTGACCCTGAGCAAGTCATGTAACCTCTGTCTGCCCTGTTTCCCCAGTTTTAATATGGGGATAACACGAGCACTCCCTCGCAGGTTCGCTGTCAGGATTAAACGAGATAAGTGCTTAGCCCATTGCCTGGCACGTACTAGGAATTTTATAGATGTTCGTTCCTTTTCCCCTTGTCTTGTTGTCTACTCAAAGCGGCAGGTTTGTTTCTTCCTTGATTTTCCTTTGGCTACCTTTTACTAGCTCAAAAAAAATTAGTCCTCTGTTGATTTTAGCATTTACTTAAAATCTTAACTTACGTGATGATTTTTTTTATTTCCCGGACATGATTTTTATAGGATGTTACTCTTATTGTCTGTCCTATTGTCCATTACTTACATATATCCTTTTAAAAACACCAGTGTGTCCATGAACAACCGGTAGAGCCAAAGTGGCTCTTTTTTGTCACCCTTCCTCCTTCCACCCCTACCCCATCCCTTTTTTTCCTTAAATGGATTGTTGACATTTATATCACCAGGATTTCTCTCCTGATGCCTTCTAATTTCTGTTTTAGAGTCTCGGGCCATGGGGGCGCTACCTATTCTATGCAAACACTCTGAAATCCACCCTCCCTAAACCTAGAGTATTTCTCAGATTATAGCCAGCTTCCTTATTTATATAATCTCCAAGGCATAAGGGTCACTGTCTTTTATGGCCTTGACATTTCTACTTCACTTACTGGTTGGAATTGGGTGCAAAATAGCTTCTAGTGTAAACCCCTCCTCCCTAGACTCTGAGTTTCTGGAGAGCAAGCAATGTCTTTTGTTTTTCTCTGAATCCTCAGTTTTTAACACACAGTAGGCACTTACATCCATTGACTGACTAACTTGGATCTATTCGTTCTGGTTTGCTTGTGAAACAAAAAATAAATGTCTTCGTAATAAAATGTAAGCTCTTTGAGGTCAGGGAAAATTTCATGTTTTGTCTTTGTATGCCCAGTGACTAGCACACTAAGTGATTAATAAAGGCTTGTTTACAGAATGACTATCTCATTAGTCACACCTTGAACTGGTTTTTAAAACAAAACCCCCAGAATAGTTTCTGTCTCCACATTCAAACCTATACCTATTTTATTAAAACCACAATTAAGGAATAGTCTTCTGGGAAAATATTCTCAGTGTATATGCCCAAAGCCCTCTGACTTTTGTTATGGTTTGTCAACCATCCTTTTAAGTTTGTATTTCTTTTGTTCATATTTTATCAACATCAGAATAAAGATAAACAGCTAAAAGTGAATTCTTACCTTTTTAAGGGGATCTCTAAAATTTGCAATTCAATAATATTTACTCCAACTCACACATGTGGTTAAGATAATGATCGCATAAATTCCTGCTTATTGTGAACCATGACATAAACTGAAAACCACTATATAAACTGCTTTTTATTGCAGCTCAGGCTATCAGGAAGCTCCACTCCCACCAAGAAGGTCTTGTTTTCTTAGTACAATAATATATTTTCAATGAGCAAGGGAAAGATTACTTAACAAATGGAAAGGCCTAATGAGTGTCATAAAGCAAAATCTCCTCTAGGGACCCAGGCTACAACCAGTTCTTTGTTTTATTTATACATACTTACACAAACAGACTGCTACCATTATTATTATGATTAAGTGTGCAGCTAATACCAGTGGTAATGGGAGGAGGAGGAGGAAGAAGAGGGGGAAAAGGAATAGTAGTAGAAGCAGCAGTAGTAGTAGCAATGGTGGTGGTGCTAATTATAGCAGTAGTTGTAATAGTATTATTAATTCATCTTAAAAGGACAACTATGTTCTGGTGGAGTAACTTAAGCACCACATATACGTTACCCTTGTTCTTTTTTTTATATAATTTTTTTATTTGTTTTCTTGTTTACATCATTCATTTCCATGAGATTTTTGAGTTACAAATTTTCTCCCTGTCTTTCCCCTACCCCCAACCCCAAAACAGCAACCCCACTGTAAAGCCCCTCCCCCAATCTGCTCTCTTTTGTGGCCTCCTCCAACACCCCTCTAACTTTCTGGTAGGGTAGGGAGGGTCTCCCTACCCCAGTCTCTGTACATCTTAATTCCTAGTTGCATATATTGTAGAGCTTTAAATTCTAGATTCTTTTGGTTCCTCACCTACCCCTACTGGAAGGACAAGCAATTCAATACAGGCCATACATGTGTAATTACGCAGGACATCTTCATAGTGGACATATTGTGACAGTGATCATATATACCTCCTTCCTATCCCACCCCTCCTTGTTCTGTTCTCTACCCTGTTCCTGTACCTTTACTGAAGTGTGAGCATCCAGCATCCCTCCCCCAGACCTTGCCCTCCCCTCTGTAATCCCCACTCTCATCCCCATGCCCCCTTCTCTCCTGTGTGGCATGATGCCCAGTTTAGAGTTTATGCCATTTCTTCCCTAAGCCAAATTTAATGAGAGTAAAGTTGTAACACTTATCCCTTGCCTCTTCTATATGGGATGATTAACCCCATTTTGTCTCTCCCTGTCTCCTCTCATTTTAGTCCTCTCCCACCTCAGAATTTCATATTTCTTGAGCTTTTAAAGTATCATCCTTTCATATTCAATTGATCCTGGACCCTCTAAGTACACATATACACACATGCTCAGATATGTATTCATATGCATATATAGCCTCATATATGGACATATGTGTAAATATACATATACATACATCTGTATTCCCTTCACCTATCCTCATACTAAGAAAAGTTTCATAAGTCACTATTATTGTTTTTCCATATTGCCATGTAAATAGTTCAACTTTGATAAGTCCCTTATGATTTCTTTCCCATGTTTACACGCTTCTTGTGTTTGATTCTCAAACTTTCTGTTCAGTTCTGGTTTTCTCAGCAAGAATGCTTGAAAGTCCTCCATCTCATTGTAGGACCATATTTTCCCCTGGAACATTATACTCAATTTTGCTGGGTAGGTGATTCTTGGTTTTAATCCCAGCTCCCTTGATCTCCAAAATATCATATTACAGGCCCTTTGATCCCTCAGTGTAGAAGCTGCCAGATCCTGGGTTATCCTAATTGTGTTTCCACAGTATTCAAACTGTTTTTTCTTGGCAGCCTGTAATATTTTCTCCTTAATATGGGGGTTTTGGAACCTGGCTATAACATTTCTAGGAGTTTTCTTCTGGGGATCTTTTTGAAGAGGTGATCGGTGAATTCTTTCAAGTTCTATTTTGCCCTCTGATTCTAAAACATCA
>CM053599.1:200173926-200207903 GCA_028646575.1 Pseudocheirus occidentalis
AAATTCGACTTTTTAAGACATTCTTCTCCTCATTGGCTTTCTGGGTCTCTTTTGCCATTTGAGTTAATCTATTCTTTAAAATGTTGTTTTCTTCAGTCAGGTTGTTGACTCTCTTTTCATGATTTTCTTGCATCATGTTCATTTCTCTTTCCAATTTTTCCTACACTTCTCTTATTTGTTCTTCAAAGTCTTTTTTAAGTCTATCTATAGCTTGTAGGCAATCTTTGAGTGTCTTGGAAGCTTTTGGTGCAGAAGTTCTGACTGTGTTTTCTTCCTCCCGTTCCATGCTTTGATCCTTTTTGTCCACAAAAAAGGATTCTAGAGTTTATTTCTGTTCTTATTTTGCTTCCTTTTCCTCATGTTGGCCAGTTAATTAATTGTTTGATTTTTTTTTAGCTCTGTGGAACTCTGCTTCCAGGGGAGAAAAAAGCTCTGTCCCAAATTGCTGGGGTTTTCACAGCTGCCAGAGCTATTAGGGAGGGTGCTGCAGCCCCCACCAGCTTTGGCTTGCTGAAAGCGCACCCCAGGACCACCACACAAGACCACAATCCAGATCCAGGCCTCTCAACACAAGAGCCCTTGACCCTGATCGATCCTCTTGCCCCTCTGCAATTGGCAGGGCAGTGGAGGCAGTTGCTGCTTGCAGCCGCTTTCTGCCACTTCCAGTGGCTTTCTTGCCCTGGGAGAAGTTCCACTGGACCCTTTTCCTCCCCCAAATTTAGCTTGAAAGCTTGAATTCCACTGACCTTTCTCTAAGCCTTATTTTTCCTGGCTTGATACATGTGGAGATTGCCCCAGGTGCTACAGATCGGCTCTCCTGTAGACTGAAGCTGCAGCTCCTCCCAACTGCCCTGGGGCCTGGCCACGGTTTTGGGCTGGGCTGGCCTTGGCTCCCAGGCTGTCACGATGAGCCCCTCCTGCCCAGCTGCCTTCAGCAAGAGATGTGTTTTCTGTATTTTTGTGAGTTTGGGAGCCCTAAAATTTGTTTAGAGTCACATTTTATGGGTATTTAGGGTTGCTGTGTGAGAGCTGCGAAACTTTGCTGCTTCTATGCTACCATCCTGGCTCCACCTCCACCCCTGTTCTTTACAAGCAACAAGCCTATTAGAAAGGCTGTACCCCCAACAAAACCAATGCAATCAAGATAAGAAGGAAAGCAGAAAGATGGAAAACAATTTTTACAGCAAGTGTTTCTGGTAAAGGCCTTGTTTCTCAAATATATAGGGAACTGAGTCAAATGTATGTCATTCCCCAATTGACAAATGATCAAAAGGTATTAACAGGAAGTTTTCAGATAAAGAAATTAAAGCTATATAGAGACATATGAAAAAATCCTCTAAATCACTACCGATTAGAGAAATGCCAATTAAAACAATTCTGAAGTACCACCTTGCACCTATCAGACTGACTAACATAAGAGAAAAGAAAAATGATAAATGTTGGAGAAGATGTAGAAAATCAAAACACTAACACATTGTTGGTTGAGTTGTGAACTGATTCAACCATTCTGTAGAGCAAATTGGAACTATGCCCAAAGGGCAACCAAACCAAACCCAGTAATATCACTACTAGGTCTGTAGCCCAAAGAGATCATAAAAAAGGGGAAAGGACCCACATGTACAAAAATATTTATTGCAGTACTTTTTTTGGTGGCAAGAATTGGATGTTGACAGGATACCCATCAATTGAGGAATGGCTGAATAAGTTGCGGTATATGAATGCAATTAATACCAGCGTCAGGGCCACAGGACGGGATGGACTCCACAAAGAGAAGGAGATAGAAAAGGAGCCTAAGCCTAATTCAAGCCACCAGGAAGATGACCCCAAACCCAGAAATTCCTGCAGAGGATGAAGCCCAGTCTTAGCCATTGCATTCAAGATGATGCAGGGCCTGCCTACACAATCCAAGAGTATGGAAGGGAGCAGAGTCTGACCCCAAACAACCCAGAGACTGACACTGGAAAATAAACAGAATAAAATGCTAAATTGAGAGAAGCCCAAGAGCTAAATCCAGAACAAGAGTGACTCCATAAATCCAAAAAGCCTACAAAAAAAAAGAATATTCTGGCTATTAAAACTAAAAAAAGTACCTGGGAGAAATTAAACAACAGATACCAAAGATAATGTTAAGTTAAATGACAACTACAGAGGAAAAAGTGATAAAGAGAATTAACAGCTTAGAACAGATGATGGTTAGCCTTACTGAAGAACTGAACTCACTGAAAATTAGAATGCTCTAAACAGAAAGCAATGAATCATGAGACAAGAAGAAATATTGAAATGCAATAAGAACACTGAAAAAATGTAAGGTAACCACTATATAAAAAACAAATTACTTGGAAACCAGGTCAAGAAATGATAATCGAAGAATCACTGGACAACCTGAAAATGATGACCAAAAAATAAACCCTGCATGACATATTTCAAGGAAGCATATTCAAAAAGCAAAACAAAAATAGAAAGAATCTACTTGTCACCTTTTTAAAGAAATACCCAAATGAATACAGTCAAGACATCATAAACCAAATCCAGAGATTCTAGGTCAAAGGAAAAATATTATAAGCTTCTCAGAAGGGGAGGGGCGCGGTTTGGGGTCAAGTACCAATGATCTAAAGTCAGGATCACCAAAGACTTGGTACTACCACTATGGAGGGGGAAGATCTTGGAAGACCTCTTCGTTGAAAGTCTTGAAGACAACTTAAACTCAACATGTCCAAAACAGAATTCATTATCTTCTGCTCCAAACTCTCCCCTTTATAAAACTTCCCTATTTCCATTTAGGACACCACCTTCCTTCCTGTCTTTCTGACTCAGAACTTTAGTAATATCCCCAATTCCCCATTTCCCTTCACCCCATAGATTCTATCATTTGCAATATACAGCCATTTCTACCCCAACAACAGCCTTTGCATTTTGCATCTTGCACCTGACCCTTCTCACCCAGCTACCACTCTAGTTTAGGATTTTTTCAACAATCCCCTGAAATATTGCAGTTGATCTCCCTGTCTCGTGTCCCTTCCCTGCTTTAAATCATCCTCTTCACGGCTGCTAAAGTGATTTTCCTCAAGTGCAAATCTATTCTTCTACTCAATACAATCCAGTGGCTCCTATTGCCTCTAGAATGAAACAGAAACTCCTCTGCTTGCTTTTTAAAGTCCTTACTAATCTTATCCCCGAGCTATTTTCCTAGCCCCCTTACCTTACTCCCCTTCTCATATTCTATCATACATTCACCCTAGACTTCTCCCTGTTCCTCATTTAGGATACCTAGTGCACCTATGTTGTATAGCTAATAGAGCACCAGACCTGGAGACAGGAAGATTCATCATCCTGAGTTCAAATCTGACCTCAGACATTTACTAGCTATATGACCCTGGGAAAATCATTTAATTCTGTTTGCCTTAGTTTCTTGTCTATAAAATGAGCTGGAGAAGGAAATGGCAAACCACTCCAGTATCTTTGCCAAGAAAACCCCAAATGGGGTCATGAAAAGTTTGGCACGACTGAAAAGAGCAGCAACCAATTTCCCATCTCTGTGGCTTTGCTTCCCTACCTGGTACCACCCAGAACACACCTTAATCTCTTGAAATCCCTGATTTTCTTCAGCTCCAGCTCCAGCTTCTACAACAAATTTTTTCTTTACCCTTCAGGTACCATTGCCTTTTCCCTAGACAAACTGCTTTGCACTGATTATATAGGATATATATTCTGTATATACATATGTATATTTGTTTTTCCTGTTTTAAAATTCTGAACTTGAAAAACATAAATTCAAAGGAGCACTTCCATAGAAGCAGTAGAACAGAAATAATTGTAAATAAGGCTGAATATTACACATGGTTTGTTTTTTAACTTTTTTATTGTTATATAATAAAAATCTTCTTACATTTTACTTTCAAATTTGTCCATCTTAACTGTGATTCCTTTTGACCTTTTTTTATTCTCTTCTGTGCATTTCAAAAGCATGTTTAAAGGACCATTTTCTTCCTTTTATTTGTCAAATTTATCCCTAGCTTACCCCGCTTCCCACCTCCAAATTGAGAATAAAGAAAAAGAAAATTGTGTATAATTGAGCATTGAGCAAAACAGATGCCCATGTTGACTGTCTGGAAATGTCTGCATTATTCTGTATCTTGTGTCAGTCACCTGTGAGAAGGTGCTTAGCATTTTTCACTATTAGTCCACTGGAATTGTGATTGACCATTGCATTGATTGGAGCTTTTTAAGTACATCAAACTCATTTTCCTTTACAATGTTGTTCTTACTGAATAAATTGTTCTTTCTGAAAACATCATTTTCTCATTTCTTATGGCAGTAATCTGTTACATACATTCATATGACATGATTTGTTCAATCATTCCCCAATTGATGAGCACCCACTTAGTTGCCAGGGGTTGTTTTTGCCACTAAAGAAGATCTGCTATAAATATTTTGTACATATGCGTCCTTTCCCACGTTCTTTGATCTTCTTGGGATTTAGGTGTAGTTGGGTCAAAGAATGTGCACAGTTTACTGACTTTGGGGGCAGGGCTCCAAACACTTTCCAAAATGGCTAGGCCATTTCATAGCTCCAACAGTGCCTCCAGCAGCATACCTGTTTTCTTATAGTTCAGAAAGGTCAAGAGATTTCTGGAAGGTTATATAGGAAGTATCAGATAAGGGATTTGAACCCAGTGCTCTGACTCCAGAGCCAGAAGTCTTTCTACTGCATCACAGCTACATCAGACCTTAGGATCTCTCAGCCCAGAAACATTACTTTACTTGTCTAAGAGCACCCAGCTAGTTAGATGCAGAATCATCTCTTTAACTCAAGTATTTTGATTACCTGCTTAGACAATACACCATTATATCATGGCTACACTGCATCTGCTGGTGATTTTTGGTGTTTAACTCCTAATCAGATACTTAAGAAAAATTATATTTACTACATATACTATATACATTCCAGCAAAAAGAGTATTAAGATATGCAAAAATCCATTATTCTTACTGATCACTTAAGTGACTTTTTAAAAAATAAATTTATTCTTTATTTTAACGTTCTTTTGTTTTTAAATGTTGAGTTCCAAATTCTCTCCTTTCTTCTGAGCCCTTCCCCAACCACTAAGAAGGCAATTAAAATTATATCAATTATACATGTGAATTCAAGCAAAACATATTTTCTTATTAGCCATAACACAAAAAAGGCAAAAAAAAAATAAAGAAAGCAATAAAATTATACTTCAGTTTGCATTCAGAGTTCATTAGCTCTGCCTCTGGAAATGGATAGCATTTTTTTCATCATGAATGCTTTGGAATTACTCTGGATGATTAGAGAAGTCAATGTTTTCAGCGTTGAGCCTCATTATAACATTGCTGTTACTGTGCACAATGATCTGGTTCTTCTCACTTCACTTTGCATCAGTTCATAAAGGTCTTGCCATGTTGTGTTGTGGTTTTTTTTTTCCTGAAACCACTCTCATCATTTTTTATATCACAATAGTACTCTATCACAATTATATGCTATAACTCTTTCAGCCATTTCCCCAATTGATAAATATCTCCTTAATTTCCAATTCTTTGAACCATAAAATAGCTGCTATAAAAATGTTTGTGCACACATTTCCTTTTCCTCTGCTCTATCTGGGGCACAGAGCTGGCAGTGGTATTGCTGTGATGAAAGGTATGTGCACTTTCATAGCCCATTAGGCTTGGCTCCAAATTGTTCTCCAGATTGATCATACCCGTTCACACTTTATGGTTGTGCCCATTTTCCTCCATCTCCTCTAACATTTGTAGTTTATGATAAATGTGAGGTGGCCTCCCAAAGTCGATTTAATTTGCATTTCTCTCATTTATAGTGATTTAGAACATTTTTCATATGCCTATAAGCTTTGATTTCTTCTCCTAAAAACTGCCTGTTCATATTCTTTGTTCTTATCAGTTGAGGAATGGCTGTTCTTTTGATTTATTTGCCTCAGTTCCCAACATATTTCAAAAATGAGGCCTTTATTAGAGAAACTTGCTGCAAAACAAAGTTTTCTATTACTTCATTGTCTGTGGTACCTTTTAGCAAAATGTAATTTTCTTGGTTATCTCTTTTAAATAGGTCTCCTTTCACTTTTGCTTTGTCTACAAGCATGAATGCTTACCCCGACCTTTTCTTACTATTGCTGAAGGAAGCGTAATAGATTCTGTCCTAGCCCTTTATTTTTATTCTGGCTGTGTCTGTTTTTTTATTCTTTTGACTTTGTTTTATTGTTTTATGATGTCTCATGGAGTCATTCTCTTCCACTTGCCCAATTATAATTTTTAAGGAATTATTTTCATCAGGGAGTTTTTGTATCTCCTTTTCCATTTATCCTATTTTGCTTTTCAAGGAGTTCTTTTCTTTTTTTTGAGGGGGGAAGGAGAGGAATTGGAGTTAAGTGACTTGCCCAAGGTCACACAGCTAGTAAGTGTTAAGTGTCTGAGGCTAGATTTGAACTCAGGTCTTCCTGACTCCAGGTCCAGTGCTCTATTCACTGCACCACCTAGCCACCCCACAAGGAGTTCTAGTCTTGAATGAATGTTTGTGCCTCTTTTACCCTTAGGACAATTCTGGCTTTTGAGGAGTTATTTTCTTCAGTATTTTTCTGCCTCTTTTACTAAGTTATTAATTCTCTTTTCATAATTTTTTTGTATCACTATCATTTCTTTTCCCAATTTTTCCTCTATTCTTAGTATTTCTTTCTTTAACTCTCCCAGGAATTCCAGGAATTGGGGTCGGGTCCAGTTAGCTTTGCGTGTAACTGTTTTGTTTTCATCTGAGTTGTATGTCTTGCCCTTCCCTGTCACCATGGCAGCTTTTCACAGTCAAGTTCTTTGTTGTTATTATTGCCGGCTTACTTTTCAAGGCTATTTCTTGACTTTGAACTTTATGTTCAAGTTGGGTTCTACTCACTTGGGGCTGGGGAGGCATGTTCCAAGCTTCAGGCTTTTTTACGCTATCATTTTCAGAGCCAGTTTCAGGGGTCTGCAAGTTTGTGGTGCTTCCAAGGTGATGTGATAGGTGAGAAGTATGATCACACTGCTATCCTGGTCTTACCCAGGAAGGACTTCTACTCCCCTGAAGCAACAAGCTCTATTGATCCTCTTGGCCTTGGAACTGTGACCATGTTCCCTGTTGTCCTGAGGCCACAAGCACTGGTGCTCCTCCTCCCTGATTTGGAACTGCAACCCAGAATTGCTCATGGTCAATAGAGTTGCCAGTCAGCACCAGCTGCACCCAGTGCCAGCTAAGAGTCCCCTGTAATCTCTTTCTGACCAGTTTTCTGACCTCCCTACCATCTCTAGGCTGAGAACTCCAGAAGCTGCTTCTGCTATCACAAGCTCCTTCAAGGCCTACTGCAAATGCTGCTGCCAGGCTTCAAACTGGCTCCCACCCTGGGTCACAGAGCCCTCCTGCTGACCTCCTAAATGTCTCCCTCTGTCTCTTTGTTGGCTTTGCTTCCTTAATATTTTAAAGTTGTTTGAAGAAGAATGTTGGGAGAGTTCAGCCAGGATGATGCCTGTACACTGTCATCTTGACTCTGTCCCATCCTGATCACTTTAAAAACTCAAGTCTTTGAATCTCAGCGTGATAACCAAACCAAACCGATTCAAATGAATGATACTAGATCATTGTCTGGAATTAGGGAGATAAATCATTAAACCTTTTCTTGAATATCTTTGCTTTAATTCTCATTTTAAAAGGAATTATTCCTAAATTCAACAAACATATCACTGTCAGGTTATTGAATGGCTTCATCTTGATGAAATAAAATATTTCTGAGTTGTTCCATATAAACTTGAATTTCTAGAAACATGTTAACTGAAAATTTAGCAATGAACTGCCATAGAAAATAAGCCCTGGTTTGGGAAGCATAGATTTTTTTAGTATTAGCTATCAATCATTCTAATGTGTGACATTGGACAGGACACACTGAATGGTTGCCCCTCATGTCTCCATTAAAAACAACTGCCCTTTTAAAAATCCCCTCATCTTTCTGTAAAGTTCAGGAAATTATATTTTCCAATAGCAATGTTTGTTAGCAATTTGAGACCCTCGGTGAAAAACAGGTAGGCTCCCAGAATTATTAAAATAATATTTTGACTTTAGGTTGGCTACAAGTTTATATGACCAGTCAGCAAATATTTAATATTTTTAGGTCGTAGCAATGTTAACAAACCAAATCATTTATGCAAAAGAATGGTAAATGATGGGATGTGAGAACTGCAAAAACTATGAGCACTTGATCCCAAGACATAGAAAAGCTTCTCCTTTAGATTTCTGTCCTTGGATTAAAATTCGAAACTGCTATGCTTTAATAATTTACCATTCCTAACTACTGAACAAGAAATCTCAGTAAAAAAAAACTTTAGTTATATAATTCATATATTGCTTTTTTATTTGTCTGTATATGTGGGATTATAATTGACTCCAGAATTAAATATTTCATGAAAGAACTATTCCATTTTAAAGTTACCTTGATATTGTACTTAGCATGTATTTTTGTGTCTCATTAGGTGGTAGATTACCATTCCCAGAGATTAAGATGGATTCTAAAATATGGTCAATATACAAACACACAGACAAGGAGTTGTATGTTGTTATAATAATAATCAGTAATTATTGGCATTATCTCATTCAGGTTTGTTTTGACTATTATCTTTTTTCATGTTTTTGGTCTCTTCCTGATTTTTGATACCTTGTGAATGGATCTCTCAGTGCCCTCACAATTGTGTCACTGACAGCCTGGATCAGTTCAATATACATTTGAGCTCATACAGCTACTTTTCCCATCCTTCTTTTCTTTAATGCCATCTCTATAAGCCCATCTGGGACTATGACGTTAGAATGCAAGTATGGTAATCCTACTGCTGTTGATGGTGGGAAAGGCCTATTATGAAAATCTTAGCAGATCTTTTCCATTTTTCCTTTTATTTGGTGTTCTCCTATTTTCATCCTAAAATACCTTTAGAATAACTTTGTTTAGTTGAGTATCACAACAAATTTTATTTAAATTGATTTTAAAAACCTCCATTTCTTTTAGCTTTATGAGTTAACATGCTTCATAATCTTCCATTATTTTAGGCTTTTTATGTCTCCTTGTTAGGATACTTGATTTATATCAGTGAAACTTTTGCATTTAATAATTACAATTTTGTCAAGTGAAGAGGAATTTGTAAAGGGGGAAGAGGAGGAGGAGGAGGAGGAGGAGGAGGAAGAGGAGAAAAAGGAGGAAGAGGAAGAGGAGGAGAACAAGAACAAGAAGAACAAGAACGAGAGCGACCACCACCACCACCACCACCACCCACTGGCCAGTGTTCTGAAGAGGAGCTTTATCCAGGTTAGCTAGCTGTTCCTTACATTGGTAACAAGTAGTTTCCTAGTTGTTAAAGTATGATCCATTTTAATTTTGTGATATTATTTTCTCCCTGTTATGTCCAATGTACATGAGCATTCTGTGCAATATATAAGTCTTTGGATGATCTCATAACTTATCCCTGATTGTGGTTTCCAAAATCTTTGTCTATTTCTACTTTTGCATTGAAGTCATCAAGAACCAAAATGTATGCTAGTTATTTTGGAATATACTATTAAGTTATTCCTAGAATTTCTCTGCCTCTTCATACCCTATTATAGATGTTGGAGCATATACTGCATTATTTCCATGCTGGCCTTTTTTTTCTTTTACAAATACTTGCAAGCACAAAAATACAAAATAATCAAGAGTCCCATGAAATTACATTGCTTATTTTCCTTGAGCTCATGATAAAACTCTACTAATGCCTTTTATTTGTCTCTTCAAGTACATCCTGTTAGCTATGCTTCCATTTAGTTGCAAGGTTTTTGTTTTTTTCTGGTTTCATTTATAGTGAGAATGTCAAGATTGATATGATTCAGTCCCTCCAGTATTCTACATGTCTCCTGGTTGATCGCTGGACAAGGATTTCATATTTAGAGTGCCAATAGCTAAGTTAAAGTTTAGAGATAGTCCAAAAACAGTATTATTTTTGGCATTCTCTGCCACCTTTTTCACTGTTCTGCCACCATCTCTGAAGAAGCAGAAGGGGGCCACACAGAACTAGGGATATTTTGTATTTTTCTATTTTTCTTTGTTTAATAGGTTGCCATGGCCAAGAAATTCATCATCCAGTGGCCAACCTATTGGTAGTTAATCTCTCTGTACTTAGCTAGGCTGGTTCTCAAAAAGCAGATTTAGTTTAAAGGGTTTAACCTAAAAAGAGTTTGTAGTTTCTTGAAATGTTCATTTCACTACACATTTTATTCTTTAAAAAAATAATTCTAGATATTTAGAAAATTATCTGAACATTTTAAATGAACTATTAAAATGAAACATAGTCGTTCTTATTAAGAATTACCAAAAACTTTCTTGATTACACTGGATACTTGATATTCTGTGCTGTAGGCACATCAAGACAAAGTCACAGAGAAAGTGTCAACCTGCATTGGTAAAGAACAGTTTCTCATCTGGAAGCTGGTTCTCTACTGATGAAATTACAAATCTAGTCTCTATCCGTGGCAGATTGGTAGGGAGAAATGGAACACAAAAGACAATGTTAACCACTACTGAAAAGCAATCCTTTCAGTTCACAGTGGAATATGGTGCCATATAAAGAGATTACATAAATGTATAAATAGGTTATAGTTTCTAAGAGAAGTTACACTGATTGAGGTAAACATGCAAAGAATATATGGCAATAAATACATGAAGTCAACAATTTAAATAGAGAAGAAAGGATGTACAGTTTAAAGATCACAGTTGAAATAAGAGTTCACAGCATGGATTGTTATACACTATTCATTTCTGATTTTAGATTTTTAAATGGTTTCCTTAAAACCCCTATCAAGCACATAAAATAATAGATAATACATAGCATTTTACATAAATGATCTCATTTGATGTTTACAGCAATCTTATAAGGTATATGGTATGATTAGCATGAAACTGAGTAGCGCTAACAAATTTTAATGGCAGAATTTGAACCCAGATATTACAAACTCCAAAATCTATGCTCCATCCATTCCACCACACTCCCTCCCCAGTAAAAACTAACATTTAGCTCATGCTTTACACTCATTATTTCAATTTTTATTTATTTCTTTTCTAATTATAAAGATAATGTAGTGCAGTGGACACAAAGCTGACCTTAGACTCAGGAAGATCTGAGTTCCAGTTCTTCCTCTTACACAATCAATGGAAAGTCATCAAAGCTCTTGGTATCCCCAACAACTCTCTAAGACTATAAATTGTAGAATAGCTGCTCATCTGAAATGACATAGGGTATCTGTCCACCACCAATATCCCATACCGGTGAAAACACGGGTCTAGATTCCCAAGGTACATATATTTATATAATATACAATTTATTTCCTTAATAATAATCAACATTGCAGTTGTAACTTTTGAAAACTTCTTTTCACACCTACTGTCTCATCAAATTCATAAACTGAACCTGCATTGACATTTCTTTTCCAAACAGATAGCTATTTAATTAGTAACTGTCCTCATCCTGGAGGACTTCATATTAATCAAAGGAGATCTTTTTTTCAGCCAGACAAAGTTATAAATTATCCTTGACTTTATCAGTCCCCTTGCCGCTCCCAAAAGACATACTTCCCTACTTCAAAAAATTGGAGATGTCATCCATTTGAATACTTTCTCCATGCCTAAGTGAGCAGTTTGATCATTCTCATAGTTCTTTAAAGTTTGCAAAGCACTTTTACAGATTTTATTGCTGATTCTCACAAGGGCAGCTCCACGAGGTAGTTACTGCAGGTACTGCTGTCTTTGTTGCAGAGATGACTTTAATTAACTTTTAATGAGGTTAAGTGACTTTCCCCATTGTCAAGTAGTTGATTTGATCCCAAATCTCTTCTGACTCTACAGCAAGAGTCTAACTTATTGTAGCTAATAATAAAAATGCAAAGTCCAAGCTAAAATCCCTTCTACAGGAAATCAAAGGCCATCTTAATTAGAGTAATCTTCCCTCATTCATTATTTCCAATTTATTTTGTATATAGCTTGTTTGTTCAGACTTGTTTTCATGTTGTCTCTCCCATTAGACTATGAGTTACTTGAAGGCAGAAACTGTCTTTTGCCTTTATTTGCATCCTCAGAATTTAGCGCAGGGGCTGGCAAATAATTAGTGCTTCATATATCTGCTGACTAACAACAACAATCCAGTCCCAGAGTTAAATCACTTAACCCCTGTTTGCTTCTGTAGCCTTGTCTATAAAATAGTGATAATAACAGCACTTATCTCCCAGGGTTATTATGAACATCTAGTGAGAAAAAAATTGGAAATCTCTTGGCACAGTGCCTGGCACATTGTAAGCACTATATAAGTGTTAGCCATTAATAATAATAACAAAATAATCACTGATGAACAACTTTCCAATGAGAAGTTTTTTTCCATTTGAGATGGTGGTCCTTAGAGGATATATAAGTAGCTTGTTACCAAGCCTGTATTCAGAACCTTCCCAGCTTGGTAAGACTGTTAGAACTTGTGCTCCATATCAGAACCTTTGAGACTTCAAGGTCACCTCAACATCACAAGAAATACTAGAGCAAAAGTTCCCAAAGTTATTTGGCTTCCTACCCCTTTTTCAAAGAAAAAAATTACTCAGTGCCCCTCCCTGGAAATCTACTTTCTTTAATCCTTCAATGTTTTTTTTTAATTTCAGTAATTTCAAAAGATATAAAATATTTTTAAATTATACATCTTAAATTTTATAATTTATTGTAAGTTTGTGGGGTTTTTCCTACATCAAAATTTTGATGATGCAATATTGTGTCATGTAATCATGTAGTATCATATTGTAAGCAAGTCACTACATGTGAATATTCCTGTCAATGCATGCTGGACTTCTCAACAACACCTAACACACTTACCTGCCAACACTTGCTTGTTAAGACCTGTCAGTAACCTTGACCACTGATCAGTTATAAATTGAATTTTGTATTTATTTGAAAAAATAATGTAACCATTATGAGTTTAATTCTGTGACACAACAGATGAAACATATACAAATGGTTTTTCAAAATTTTCTTCTTTCCTTATGCTTCCACTACCCCCTTCTTTTTTCCATGTCCCCCAGTTGTACCTGAGGCTACTATTGCCCCCCTAGATTGTTCCAGCACCTTCCAGGGGCCAGTATCATCCACTATGGGAACCTATCTTAGAGGAAGACTTCGGTAGAAATTTATAAAGCTTATTGTTTTAAAATTTTAATATACAGAAATTTTCTAATGCATCAGTCAGTCAACAGATTTATTAATCAATTACTATATTCCAGGAATGATATAAGCACTGGGAATACAAAAAAGAGCAGAAAACAGTCCCTGCCCTCCAGAAACATATATTCTAATGGAGAGACAGCATGCAGTGTGTGTGTGTGTGTGTGTGTGTGTGTGTAGATTTTATTTATAGAGGGGAGAGGATGAAAGTAATCTGAATGAAGAAGGCATTAGCATCTCAGGAGATCAGAAAAGGTGAGATCTGGGGTGTATCTTGAAGGAAGTCAAGAAAAACTAAAAGGAAGAGGTGAAGGGGCAGAGCATTCAGGCAGAGAGGACAGTCAGGAAAAAGGCAGAAGTGGAAAATAGAGTGTTATATATAAAGAATTGTGTGCTGGTCACCACAGTTAGATTGCAGAATACCGAGAAGGGAGTAAGGTATAAGAAGTCTGGAAAGGTAGGAAGAAGTCAGCTGATGAAGAACTTTCAATGTCAAAGATAGGACTTTATATTTGACCATGGAGGTAAGAGGTAGGTACTGAGGAACGGAAGGGTTGATGATCAAATCTACTCTTAAGAAAAATCATCTTGGCAGCTGAGTGGAGGACAGATTGGGAGATCACTTAGAAGGCTATTACAGAAGTCCAAGCAAGAAAAGATGAGGTCTTGTACTTGGTTTGTGGTTGTATGAGTGGACAGAAGGGACCATACGTAGGAGAGGCTGCAAAGGTAGAGATGATGAGAATTGGCATGGATTGTGTATATGGAGTTAGAGTGAAAGTGATGCCAAGGTTATGAGCCTGGTTGAATGAGAGGGCAGTGGTGCCCCTAATGGTAAAAAGAAAGTCAGGAAAGGTGTAGGGTTTGGGAGGAAATATAATGAGTTCTGCTTTGGATGTGTTAAATTTGAACTGCCTATGGGAAATCAGGAGCTTGGGATGTTTAAGAGGCAACTAGAGATGTGTGCCTCTATCTCAGCAGAGAGACTGGGGCTGGATATACAGATCTGGGAGCAAGCCCATGAAAATAAATTATTATATTAAAAGAGAAACATAGCAGAGGCATAATATAATGATTATTAATAAATATTCATCATTTGCACATTGGTCATGATTATCATCTATCCCTTATTCAATAGTCAATCATCTTGTTTATATGACCACACCCTCCAGGATTACAGATTGAAATGTCTTGTATTGGTACCTTGTCTTGATGATTTGTTATGGCTAAAAAATGTTCATTACCTGATGGTCTATTGTTATATGGTAGAACAAACACCTGGCTGGCAAAGAGCCAATGACTGTGCACAGGGCCACATCCCAGCCTCCAACAGGGAGAAGACCTGAAGCACTTTCTCTTACCAGATACCTTCTAGCAGGAAGAAGTCACACAAAAAGAAGTCAACCCAAGAAGAGTAGGACAGAGGCCAACTAATGCCTTTGTGAATGATCCCTTAGCGAATCAAAGAGCCATGTGGTTAGCAGACCTGAGCCAGTTACAGGATGTCTACACATGCTCCAACCCTTTCCAGGACACTTCTACTACATGCCATCACAAATCTCTAGGAAACAACTTACTCAGCCTCTTCCACATAGGGATTGCATCCAGCAAGCAAACCAATGCCACTCTGTGTAGGCTCATAAGAACTGGACATACTGGCCAGTCCCTTTGTTACACAATGTTCCTGTAATGATTCTCTCCAAACATAACCAGGTTGATCCTCAAATGACAGACACATGGTCTATCCCCAGGCCTTTGAGTGTTTCCAGCTTGGTAGGCCCTGCCAGAGCTTGTTTTCCACTGGCATAAACTTCAAGAACCCAGGGTCAGCTCCATGCCCTGATGAAGCATCACTGCAGGACAACTAGTGGAAAAGATATCCTTTGTTCTATTCTAAAATATATACGTACACACACACACATATATGTATATATGCATGTGTGTATACATACATATATATATAGTCATATACATACATATATGTGTGTGTTTATAAACTTCCCTGGTTTCTGTTTATTTTTATAAAGAAGTGTGCTATAACCAGAATTTGACGGGAGGGAGTTAAGCTGGCAACAGTATGTGCAGAATTACTATCCCTTGAGATTAGTCAGGGAAAGTGGCATTTATCCCAGGCTCCCTCTGCCCCAGGACTACCAATATTTGTGGTGTGGCATAGATATAGTTCTAGCAGAATATCACTCTTGCAAAAGAACAAGCACCGCAAGGCAGGTAGAGAAGGAGAAGCATCTCCATCTATAAACGCCTAGAAAGGAACAGGGAGGTGTTTCTGTCTATGCCCATACAAGCAGAGTTCATATATAAACAGAAATCATGCAGAAATTTCAAATGGTTATATCAAATCTGTTAAAGATCTGATGTCTGAGTTTTCCCCAATACCTGGGGACCTCAATTCTGCTTTGTTCTATGCGGACAATGACAATGAAAGTCACTGTCAATCAATGCACTCAAAAAGTTTCTTATCATTCAAAAGACAGATACCACATCTTCAATAAAATTTCTAGTCCACAGATAGGCAGTTAATAGTCAAGTTACTATCACCAAAAAATTAAATAATGACAACCAAACACCAAATATTTTTCTTAATTAGCAAAATTGCTATTAAACTACCGGTATGGAAAATAAACTTTGATCACCTTGGGAAGGCCAGTAATCTGAAAGCTAAAAATATTTTCAACATAGTAGGAACCTATAATTTACAGGGTCGGTTTTTTTTTGAATGAAGAACCTCAAATCATATCAAATTTAGAATCATTGAATTAGAATATTCTAAAGTTGACAAAGTACCTAGATGTCACCTAGCCCAATCTCCCTCTTCATACAGTAATTTCTTTTGCAATTTCTTTGAGAAGTCTTCATTCAACCTTTGCTTGAACACCTGCAGTGATGGTGTCTGGACCATGGTTCCACATCTGGTATAATGGATCACTCAGAGCCTAAGAATTTAAACAAACAATCCTTTTTACTCAAAACATAATCCAATACACTCAGGTAGAAGAGGTTTTCAAGGCATTTTTAAAAAAGCAATTTGTTAAAATAAAAACAAATACAAGCAGTAAATAAAAGGCAAAAAGATTAAAAGAAGTCAGCAAGGGGGTTCCCTAAGTTTCCTGAGTGTTATTAGTACCCTAAGCCACAAAAGAAAGGAAACTCTCATCTCACACGGCAATTCATTTCATAATTGAATGTCTCTACTTTTCTTTCTTTGAAACCTCCATTTACTGAGCCCAAATCTGCCTTTCTCGGACTTTTGTCCACCAGTCCCTAGTTCTGTTTTTTTATATGGGATAAATCTAATCTTTCTTATGTAAGAAATCACTTCAAATATTTGAACACGACTATCCTATGTGTGCAGGGTAGCGTATCTTCCTAGTTGGTTCCAATACTACTAATCATGTTTTGGTTTCAGAATATACTTTTACACAAGAATCTACGTAGTATCAAATCTTACCACTGCAACTTCTAGCAAACTAAATGGCTCAGGACCTGCCTCGGAACCTCTTCAAGTAACATGCCAGACCACTGTCCTTTATTGAACGCCTACTACATTCTAGGCATTGTGTTAAGTGCTGTGGGACACAAAAATGACGAATCGTTCTCATCACAGATGAGAATCCAAGACTCAGAAAGAAAACCACATTTTTACAACGCGTGAGCAAAGGGGGAACCTGGCTTCCAGATGCTGCAAGAGAGAGTTTCATGGTGGAACAAATACAAACAAGAACTTTCCAAGCTTCTCTCTCTGTGCCAGAGCTCTGCAGTACCATCTAGTGAGCCAGAGAGCATCCAGATTCCTTGAAACCAGCACAGAAGGGCATCCTATCCTTTGTTCTTAAGGTCATTGCTGTTCTTAAGCTTCCAGACAGAAGGAGTGTTTTCCTTCCCTCTAAGCTACTGGTGTAGCATGTTACTGCTATAGGCATGTGAGGCTATTTTGGGCCTGTTCAAAATGTGCCAGTGAAAAAGACTGTGTGATTCATTGCCTAGGTCTTCTCCAGGCTAACATGACCTATTGTCCTTATAGGGAGTTGTTTCAAGATATTTCACTGCCCTCCCCTGAATGTACTCCAGGGACAGCGTCCATCTTAAAAAATGGTGGTCCCAACTTCATGCAACACCTTAGATGTGATCTGACAGAGTATCACCTCCCTCTTTTCTGGGGACTCCACTGCTAGGACTGCATTCTTTCATTAATCCCAGGAGCTTTGACAGGAAAGCAGTAGATTGGTGAATCAGAAGCCCAAGGACTCTGTGAATTGTTCCTCAATCTAAAGAAGTAGAACAAATTGAGCCCCCCAAACAATGCCTAACTTCAGTGTCCCACCTTTTGTGTTTTGAGTCTATAACATTACAAAAAAGAAAACAACTAACTAAACATGGAAAGTACGTAGCACCGATACATGGCAGAGCTAATAGGAATGATATTTTTACTAGGTTAGGGGAAGAAGGAGCATGTAAAATGTCCAACTTGCAGAACATATTGAGAAAAATTTCTGGAACTTTTCCTTTAAAAAATATTTTGATGTGAAAGTGTTTGCAGATCCTATACATGACTGCACGCCACCATGGGGGGAAAAGGAGGGGAGAAAATCTGAAACTCAAGTGATTCTGTAACTGAATCTTGGAAACTAAAAGTAAATAAACAAGTCAAAAAATATTTTGATATGCCTAGGTATTTGAATGAGAGTGGAGAAAAATGCTAGCAATCATAGTAATCTGTATGTATTTACCAAACTAATTCCTTTTTGTTAGAGGAATGACATGATACAGTGAAAAGAGGATTGGCCAGAGCCTAAAAACATAGTTTTCAGTCCTGGCTCTGACACTGTTTAGCTCTGTTATCCTGGGAGACTCACTTAAGCATCTGGAAAATAAAGACAATATTAATCCTACCTGCCTCAAAGGGTTGTTCTTTGGGAAAGCACTTTGTAAATCATAATGAATCAATCAAATATGAATTATTATTATTCTGCACATTTGTCATTGCAGTATTTACTTAATCTGCTACTAAAAAAATTCCTATAAAGCAACCACACGGCAAGGAAAATCTCATTTTTTAAAAAACAAAAAAAAATCTAAAGTAACATTTTCTTTGTACTGAGTTGTGATTTTATTGATGTCGGGAACTTTTGATGTGGAAACTCCATCCGCTGATGCGGATTTGCAAGTCCTCTGTAATTTGCAGTCTTAGAGATAGGCCTAGGGTACTGAGAGATTGTTTGGAGGGCTGCATTCCTCAGCTAGTCTGTATCAGAGGCAGGATTTGAACCTCAGTTTTCTTGACTTTAAGGCTAGCTCCCTATTCATTAGGCTACACAAAAGCACTTGAAATAGCAACATATATGGGTTGTAAAGAATAAACGGTTCTGATTTCCAAGTCTTGATTAAGGCCACTGCTTTCTGCTGGCAGGATTATCATCATAGTTGTGTGACCACAGACAAGTTCTAGCAGCTTTAGGTCTTTGTTGCCAAATCTGCTTGAGAAGTGGAGTAGGTTAGATGCTTTTTAAGGTCCCTTCCAGTTTTTAATCAATTATACTACAATGATCTAGAGGAAGGATAGAATTGTGTGTCAATATGTATGGAAGTCCAAGATGAGTATTCAAAGACCAAGGTTCATTTTAATTCGATGTAACAAATTATTAAACCTCCTAAATGCAAGCAATCACAGATGTCACTATTGAGGCAATATTATTTGTGCTGTTTGTCAACAATTTCTTAGATTTATAACAACCAGAAGGCTTGCATTTCAATCATTTTTCCTTCCCTCAGGTGAATTATCTGTTTTGTTTTCAGTAAGAAAGCACTTTTCCCCATTTTGGTTTGGCATACTTTGGGAATGTCTAGAATGACAAATTTCTCAGATGGTCATGCTTTAAAGCATCATCAAACATTAGATACAATTGCAAACTACATTCAGTGCTCTATAAAATGATTCAGTAAGGGTTATAAACAATGAGCTATTCTATTTTCAGTAATGCTGATAAAAACTGGATACTGTACTTTGTCCATTCACATCCATCAGGTTCCAGAAATATTAGAAAATCATTATGTTTATGTTGAGTTTGCAGATAATACCGACATATAAGTCAAGTCTGAAATACAGTAATCAGAAAAACAGTTGAAAACCGTCAATAAATAGTAAAGCACTGTTTGTGGGACTTCTACCAGGGCAGTTAACCTTTGCACAGACTGAAATAGGTATTTTAGTTGCATCATGGTTACTTAGTACTTGCAAAGTATCACATCATCTTTTTCCAGTCTTTGGTGGCTGTGAGGGTTAGAACATGGAGTCACAGGAGCTCTCCAGAGTTGTTAAGCATTTGGCATATCTCACTTATCTCTAAGGGTGGCAGAGGCCATCAATACAGAGTCCACCATCAATCAATCTGGAGACATTTCCTGTCAGTTGATCAGAGGAAGACTTTGGGGAATCATCTTTCCATTATCAGAACTTGTTCTGTGATCTAGGCACGCCACTGAACCTTTTACTTTTCACTTGGCAAAAACACATATGCTGGAAAAAAGTCCTGACAGTTCATTCATTCTGCTGCATCCTGGAGCCAGATGATGTTTGACTGGTGAGACCCACCCTCTTTGATGTTGTACTCTTTTGAGAGTGCCCTGCTGTGAAAAAAATTTTATCCTTCCAAATTAAAGAGAAATATTTCTGTATCCAGCTGTTAACTATGACATGTTTGCCATTTTTCAGCCCACTGGCTCTGTGCCATTGCTCAGGCTGTGTTGCAAACCTATCTCTTTCATTCTCCTCCATCTCAGCAACAACATCCACATTGTGCTAGCATCACCAGTGTCCATGTAAAATCAACACCAAAAGGGAAAATATGAGTAATCCTTCATTTCTGAGAGCCACCAAAGAAATAGCAGTATTCAGCGATCTGAACTGTTTTCAGTATCTGCAGAAATGTTTTTCATAAAGATTGAAGTTCTGTGCAACAATTTACCAATTGGAAAGTAACAAATCCAGTACTGATCAAAGTAACCAACCAACAACTAATCAATGCCTCTGTTTAATATATTTACAACTGAAATTCATTTGGATTCTTCCCTCTCCCCACAAAAAAAAAACACCAAACTTGTTTCATGTGTACAAAGTCCACATCAAAAAAAATGGCATTAAGTCAGTAAGCAGAGTTCTGTTTAAATTAAGACAAATGCCTCATGAAAACTTGAATAAACATTTAAGTCCAAGTAATCAAGAAAACCTGTATCTTCTCATATTTATTAAGTATAATTTGAGGGGTTATAAAATTCACTGTCACGAATTGTGTGTACTCTAAATAAAGGGCAGGCCACATTATTATTGCATTTTCCCCATCTATTGGGATGGTCAAAACACAAGTTTCCAGTTTTCTTCCCATTCCAACCATACTCTTTCCCCCTTTGTCACCATGTTTACTGACAAGGAAAATTATGACTATTACCTAGACTTTGATACATTCCTCAGAGAAACCTCTGTCCCAAACATTATCTCAGAATATGATTAGCAGGTTTGAATAATTGCTTGATACACTCATCATATATCAGGTCCATATTGAAAGAAACTGAAAAAGCTGTTAGTAAGGAAATTTATATTATGGAAAAGAACCACAAAAGGACATAAATTATCATCCTTCACTTTAGCCAATCAAACCCTGGCTTCCTATCAAAAAGGAAATAGATTTTTGCTGTTAAAAAAAATTAGTTAACATTAGTAGGATGCACTGATTTGGACTGCACTTAACAATTCCATATTTAAGAACTGTAAAAATATGTTAAATCTGGCAGTGTGGAAGAACACTTGACATCATGAGACCTTGGTTCAACTGCTGGTTCTTCCTTAACTACCCGGCATCTCAGTTTCTCATCTACAAAATGAGCTTTGGAATAAAAAGACCTAACTCATCTCTGAAATTCTATGACTTCATGATTTCACAAACACTGCTCCAAAACAGCCTGCATAAGTTTTAATATATGATGCAGGAAGTCATATACAATATCCAACTCCTCTTGTCATTCAGGCAGGATTACAAACAAGGTAAAAAAAAAATTAAGTTACTTATTAGCTTCAGTGAATTGTTAAGATTACAGGAAATACAATAATTATGTAAGTCAGCCGATTTCCATAAGGCAATATTTCCAGTTGAGAGGAAAATCTTAGCCAACACCTGGATTTGCTCTATAAAATCTACAATTTATAGATAAGGAAACTGAGGTCCTTGGATGTTAATTGACTAACCCAAGGTCACAAGCCAATAAGTGGCAGAGGCTTCCTGACTTTAAATCTTGGCTAGTCTTTGATTTCTTAATGTTTTCATTGACTTGAGTTATAAAATTATCACAATTTGGCAAAAAAAAAAGTAATTATGAACTTTATCTAAGTTTATCAGCCATAGAGGGATAAATGAGTATTAATCACATAACAATTGCAAATTGACATTACCCCAAGCTCTACCTGCCATTTGCTCTGGTTTTGTGAGTAGAGTTTAACCACCAAACCCTACTGCTAACTACTTTGACAGTAAAAATATTATTTTGGAATTAAGTAGATCTCTAAAAGGCATGTTTCTGCATGTAAGAAGCAGCATCTCTATTGCCATGGAAGCACACAGAATCATCCATATCCATGGCCTTTATTCTAACACTGCCTCAGAGCTTACCTTTTTGGCAAGGAATTTGAAGACTAAAAATTTTTGTCCCAATGAAGTCATGGTTCCCTGTGGTTTTATTCCTTCTCAGACCAATCTAAGGCTTTATTTCTTGGTTGAAATGTGTCATTTCTTAAGTTATGATATTTTCCTAGAGCTTATTACATTTTTTTCCTCACCCAAACAAATAAAGCACAAGCATCAGGCACACTATTTTAAGGGCAAACTACTTCATTTTTTTTGTCCTGAAGTTATTTAGAAGGCATTTCCCAGGCAAATTGGGCTGGATTGGCATTGGGCATCTCCTTAATTTTTCAGTTCACTAAGCCCATCCAGGAAGGATCATAGGACAAAGTGAAAAGGAATCTTAACTTCAGAGATCTTCTGAGATTACACAAACTTTGTTCACGTTGGATAAGACAATTGCCTCGGCCACAGTTTCTGGCCAAGCATTTTTAATTGTTAAAAGGGAAATCTGAGCAAAAACCTGTCTTTGTGTTAGACTTGAACAACAAAAGAAACAGAAGCTATCAAAGCACATTGTCACTTTATTTCACCTAAGAAATTGAACAGACAGTTGCACAAAAGACAGGCTACACACAATAGTCCGTTCTTGAAGAGGACCAAAATGACATCATTATGCTAGAATCAAGTTTCTGTGTGTCCAACTGGCAGCTGATCAGACCAATATGAGCTCAGAATGATCTACCACAGGTCAGGCACAAACAGTCCATGTGAACATTTGGAGTGGATACTCTAAATATGCACATGGTGCATTTTCTTTGAGCTGTTTCAATTCTGCTTTGCTCATAGAGCACATGATCTTCTCTGATGTGGGCACGCCATGCTGAGTGGTCCTGTGCCAGTATCTCCCATGTCACACAATCAATTCCAAAGTCCATAAGAGAGATGTGACAGGATCAACTATTGGGGGAACTATATAAATCTTATTCCTAACTATGGAATGAAAAATGAGAAGTTTTAAGAAAGAAATTCCGAAGACACAAACATAAATTATTCAGAGGAGGAAATCTAAAGAAAGCGTGTTGATGCTGCATACAGAGTTCTTCAAAGGACTCAGATTTTAAAACAAGTATCATACATGAAAGTAAGGACAGGCATATAAGAAGAAAGGCAAAAAAAAATTAGTGAGTGCCATAATGATGGTGGGAACACTAACCCCTAGAATGAGTGGAGGCTGGTGATAAAAGGACTTGCTTGGATACAATGAAAACAAGCGGTAGATCAGAGGATGGATAGAACCACCTCATCAAGAGAAATGGTATGATGATAACAGAGACTGATAAGAGGGTGAAACTGCTCAAATTTTAGTTTCCTTCTGTTTTCTCTTTCAAGAAGAATAAAATCTTTGTGTTTGTAAAGAAAGAACAAAAATAGTTAATGGGGAATCAAGAGTCAAGAAAAAAGAGATAATGAGTGAGTACCTGGCTTTCCTGAATTATTTTAAGTCACCTGATACAAATAAACTATACCTTCTCATTTCTTTTTTCTGAAAAAAGTTATTAGATTGGTAGAACATGGAGAAAATATGGATATAGTATCATTAGTATCATTAGTATCATTAAATTTCATGTCAGGAATTTGACAAGGTTTCTCAAGATATCCTTGGATTACATGGAGAAATACATGACAGATGATAGTATTTTCAAATAAATTAACTCAGAATTTCTTTGTTCAGAGAGTAGTAATTAATAGAGCACTATGATTTAGAAGCAGTATCAAAGTGAATGTTCTAAAAATATTTATAGTTTGCTTGTCAAATATGTTGATTAAAAAGAAGCTAAGAGGAACAAAGATGAGAAGAATCAGGATCTGAAAGTTATCTCAGGTTCAAATGATGGTTCGAATCTAAAAGGATGAAATTTAAATCAATAAGCATAAAATCCCACACAAACTCAAAAAGCTAACAACAAAAATCCAAAATAAGGGAAGTATGGTTAGATGACAATTCATGTGAGTAGAGATCAAGGGTTTTAGCAGACTGGAAGTTCAATATGACTTAATAATATGACACAAAAATAAAAAAGGGTGATGTTACCATACGGTTACAAGAGGCAGTGTACACATGCTTCCATGATATTGTGTCCTCTCCTGATCCCTCTTCCACCTGTCTAAATCATTCTTCCTCAATCTCCTCTGCTGGATTGTCATCCAACTTCTATTCCTCCCTACTCTCAACTCCTGGTATTCCTCAAAGTTCTATTTTGGACCTTTTTCTTTTCTCTGTAACCTCTCTCTGGGTGATCTCATCGGTTCCCAATTACATCTATACAGACTATTTGCAAGTCTATGTGGTTTGCCCTTGACTTCACATCTAAATATAGTGTTTTAGGAAGAACGGTAACAAACTGAAGTATAAACAGAAGGGGCTGCCCAACATAGTAGGATGACTGGAATCAATTCAGTTCAAAAGTTGGCTCAAAGAACTGGTCGTCTTTAGGCATAAGAATGAAACTTTTCAAGTATTTGAAGAGCTATCCTGTTTAAAAAAAAAGGATTAGACTTCTGTTTGGGCCAATCAGTAGAAATTGCAGAGAAATCTATTTAGGTTGATATAAATATAACAATAACTCAAAGTTCTAGGCTTACCACACTCACTTCTAGGTCATCCTTTTGCTTACTATTTAACTTGGTCCAATATTTAATCTTGACAGGGGGGGAACCTGCCACCTTGAGGCCACATGTAGCCTTCTAGATCCTCAAGGGCAACCTTTTGACTGAATCCAAAAGGTTGCCCTGGAAGATCTAGAAGGCCATGGATTCCCCTTCCCAATCTAGGATAATCCAGGGATATATCTCTATAATCCCACATTTTAAAAAATCTCTCAAACAAATAAGGACAGATTTCCCCACCAATTCTTCAAATATTTATTTAATAAACCAGAGAAATATCTTTTTCCCAGTAGGAGTTATTCATAGCTCTCTAAATATTAGGCCCCTTAATCTCCCCAGATAAAATAAATATTAAAGTTACTGAATATGAAATTTACAATGAAATTAATAATGAAGTAAGGACAGAGATAGTCACAATATTTTAGCTGTGAGAAAGCTCAGATCTACTTCTGACTCTTATTATAAAGGGTCTTCACTTTTGAAAACCGACTTTCACCATTCAATTCATTCAAATTACCAAAGTCTCTTCTCAAGACTCCTCTTATCCACTTCACAGGATAAAAACAGTTCTAACCTTTTTTTGGTCCTTTCTATTCACAACAAGAATTTTAAACTTCTCTTAAGCCATCGCCAAATTGTCTCAACTAATTGACAGCTAAAATGGCCGTTTCCACTTAGCTCTTAAAGCCACAATAACATAATTCATAGTTTCTGTGGGAAACCCTAGTGAGCCAAGTGTTACACAGTGCAAATCTGCCTAATAGTTATATTTATTCCATAGTTTCTGTGGGAAACCCTAGTGAGCCAAGTGTTACACAGTGCAAATCTGCCTAATAGTTATATTTATTCATAAGTGCAATGGGTCGCTTCAGGAGGAATTGAGTTTCTCCTCATTGGTTTTCCAGCAGAAAGCTGGATAAGCACTTGTCATTGATAACAGGGATTCCTAGTCAAGTACCAGTTGGACTAAGTAGCCTCTGAGTTCTTTTCCAGCTTTTATATTGTGATGTTTTTATAGGTTATTGTACCTTTATGCAAAGGATGACATAACTATGGTGACCCATTAGGAGTATTACTCTGACAACTATGTGACAGAAGGCTTAGAAAGAAAGTAAATACAGAAAGACCTTGCTTGAAGTGGTTCCATTGTCTGTGATTGAGCAGTGTGTGAGCCAAACCCTCCACAAAGATTCTAAAGTGTCACTCACTTCCCGATGGGTTACTTTGGGTCTTTACATCACTGTGAGTTTCCTTTTGCATGGTGCCTACTGATTTGGGATCTGTTCCTAAATATCCTCTGTTTACATTGAAGCCAAGGCACTTACAAGTAGATAGTGGTGGCAGTGTCAATGCCAACTCCACTAGGTTCTGCAGTAGAAAAATTTCCTTAGGTTTCCATGTCACAATTCAAGACAAAAAAAAAGCAGTGACTTCCTGAGAAACCCAGGCTAATTGGGGTCTTGATACCAAGGGATATATCACAATTAAAAAGAAAGTTAGCCAAAGATGGTATGACTAATATCGACAAGTAAGGAGAGAACAAGGATTGTTATGTTAAGACAAGGCTGGTATTTTTTCCATAAATACTTGAGATTTTTAGCTGTCTTCACTTGCAAATTAGGTCAAATTTATATAAGGCTTATAAAGTGCTTTCTTTACAACAAACTTGTGAGATAGGCAATGCAGTATTACTAGCCCTGTTTTATGTACAAAGAAGCTAAGGAATACATATATATGTACATATACACATACATACACGTGTACACATACACATATACAATATGTATCTACATACATAACATATATACATGTATTTACATATATGAACATATGTGCACATACACATTTTATTATATATACATATAAATACATTATATATATACATATATGAAATGACTTGTGCATAATCAATCAGCTAGTAAGTGTAGAAACCTGTACTCAAACTAGCTCTGACTCAAAGACCTCTGACTCCAAGGCCAACCCTTTTAATAAAGCATTTATTAACAAATATGTCACGGTTCAGTTTCTGCTAGTGTAACGCCTGATAAGCCCAGAATACTACATCTGCAAAGAAAGATGCTTGGGTGGTGGGGAAGAGGGAAGGAGTAGTGGGGTTTGGAAGGGCTCCCCCCCCCGTTGTTGTTTATTTGTTTGTTTATCTACGGAGGAGTACTAGGGAAACAAGGGAGAAACAAAGGGGCAGATTTCTCTGACTAGTTCTACATAGGTCCTAAGACAGAAGAACTGCATTCAAATCCTAGCTCTACTATTTACTAATTGTGAGACCTTAGGCAAGTAATTTCCTAAGATCATAGATTCTGGAGCTGGAAGGGACCTTAGAAGTCACCAAGTCCAAACTCCTGCATTTTAAAAATGAGGAAACTGAGGTGCAGAGAGATTTTTGACTTGTCCAAGATCACAAAGATGGACAGTAGTAGAGCTTAGGATTCAAATCCAAGTCCTCTGATTCTAAATCCATTGGACTTTCTGCTATGTCATATTCATCATCTACAAAATGAAGGAGTTGGATCTCAAAGTTCTCTTCCAGTTCTTGATTTCATAAATAATGCAGCTATACTGAATGTTCAGCTATTCCTAAAAGAAAAGTCTGGCTCTGTTACTGATGTGATCGTCCAAAATCTCAAAGCATCATCAATTCTACTGTGAAACAAGTTCCTAGGCTTAATGAAAGACTTAAGATAATTTGAGTAATACAAACAAGGGATTCAGTTAAAGCATTAACCAATTGTCATATGAGGTTTAATGAATTTCCCAGAATCACACAACTAGCAAGTTTCAGATCCAGAACTTGGGGCCAGGTCTTCACGACTCCAAGGTCTACACTCTTCCATCACCTGGATCAGATCACTGATGTCAATTTTTATTTTCATGGGGAAAAATAGTATTCAATCTCTCTAAGTCAGTCAAACCAGTATGATCACTTTCCCGCACCTCCTTGCTTATATATGTTCTTATTCTTGCTCCTTGATAGTCTAGAACCTCAGCTCATTGATAGCCCAGAAAATTCCAATATACACTATTTGTATTAACACTATATAACTCTTAAACTGAAGTAGCCTGCCTCTTCAGAGCACCATCTACACCTGTTCTAGGGCATGGAGGGTGGTACTGTTTATCATTTTTAACCTTCTTAGAAGGAACCTTCAATTTTCAAAATTTTACTTATCCTTGTAAGAAGGTTTTTTATCAAAATGTCTGACTTGGTGACTCTACATAAGATATACCATTTCTATGAAATATTTTTGATATGTACAGTATAGCTCTAAAGCAAGTAAAATGTACATTAATCATAAGAAAAATTAAAATAACATTAATTATACTTAATTTTCACACAAGTAGATTATTCTTTGTTGAAGAGCAAGCCAACAAAATTCTACTTTTTTTCCTAATATAAAAGTGTTTAATCTTAAGTGAAAACTAAAATGTTCTTCATTCATGGATTTTTATTCTGCATTTTTCTTTCCAAAAAAAATTTCTCTCTACATTGACAATTCTGGGGGGACCAAGAACAATGGAAAATAGATTTCTTTAACTAGGTCAAATTAATTCAGTTTGATATGATAGAATCTGAATGCAATTTTAGTTACAGAATTTATTGTGATTGAAGAATTCTCCATGAATCTTAGATTTCTCCTCTCTGTAGTAATTATCTTAGTAATTATCTTTATGAAGGTAGTAATTATCTTAATGAAAATTCATAACAAGAAATTTAAATAAACAGAAATGTATCACATTCCTTATATTTTGAAATTTTCTGAATCTTTAGAAAAGGTACATTCCAAATTTAGTCACCAATCCAACAGAAATCAAGAAGACTTTTTATATCCCACTCATTCAAAGAGATAGGAATTTTTTTTTTACAACTCATGTCAAATTCAGGAAAAAAAATAGAACTAGTTCCATTGTTTTTCATTTTAAAAATAATTCATAGACAAAATTATTTAATAATACTTAATGGCTGAAAGAAATCATTTTCCCTCAAATTTGCCTTGACTATAATGCTCTTCAAGTTAAAAGTAGTACTTTACTTCTATCAGGTTCTCGTTATTGTTGCTGTTTGTCTTTTGTTTTTGAAGAAAACCATGGCATCGGTGAATTGGATTTAAGTGAGGGAGGGGTGTACAAAGTCATTGGCAAAGATGACAGAATCGGAAAATAACAAATATTGGAGAGATTGGAAGGGCAGCAGTTTCCTGACACTGCTTCTTACCCAGACACAGCTTTCTCTTCACACAACTTCCTAACAGCTTCCCTGGTAAACTTCCTTCCCTGAAGAAATTTAATTGGCCCCAGTCTCTCTTACATAGCTTTGTTGTCTAGGGTCAATGAAAAGTCCAACCCATGTGAACTCCGGGTCTCTCAGACTTGGTGGGTGCCTTAGACCACACCCATCACTATGGCCATCCAAACTCATTTCCAGATGGAGACAAGCTAAAATGTTGTCTTGCCATAGATCTTTATTGTATATCCTTGCTGTGTTTGGGCAATTAAACTTCATCCTTTGTTAAATATTCAATGACCCACAAGTACTTTATTTTTTCCTAAAAGAGCACTGGTTTAGAGCCTGATCTACAACAGAAGGACTATGGAAATACAGGCACATTGTACACTGTTGGTACGGTTGTGAATTGGTCCATCCATTCTGGAAAGAAATTTTGAAGTATGGTGCCAGATTTATTACTGTGGGTGACCTGGTAATAGTACTTCTAGGCTTATAACTCAAAGGTTCCTTAAAAAAAAAAAAGAGGAAAAAGACCTCTACGTACAAAAATATTTGTGGCAGCTGTTTTCATAGTAGCCAAAAATTAGAAACTGGGGTGGGGAGTGCCCTCCTATTGAGAAATGGTTAAACAAATTACAATATATACATGTAATGGAATATTATTGTGCCATAAGAAATGACGAAATAGACATTTTCAGAGGAAACCAGGAAGACCTCCATGAGCTGATGAAAAGACAAGCAGAACAAAGTAAACAATTCATACAACGAAAATATTATAAAGAAAAATAACTGAAAATTTTATAAGTCTGATTAGTGCAAGAGAAAAACCACATTTCTACAAGTCTGGGGGAAAAAACCACTACACTAATCACCTACTGACAGAAAGGTGATGAATTTAAAATACAGGGAGAAACATATATTTTTGGGCACGATCAATGTCAGAATTTGTTCTACTGGACTATGCATATTTATGGGTACAGTTTTGTTTCTCATTTATTCACTCTCTGTGTTTGTTCCACTGGAGAGGTAATATGAGAGAGACATTACAAATGCATGTAAAAAATATATATATTCAAAGGCAACATTACCACCCTCTCTCCCCATTATACTCAAACACAAAATGATAAGAACTTAACATTTCCTTCATCAAAAAGCAACTGCAGTCCTGGTAGATGATTACAAACAATTCACTAAAAAGCAAGAATACATAATGGAAATAATCTCCCCTATATATTATTTTCTGTAGAAGTATATATAGGCAACTATACTGGGGCTTCCACATAGGACTCATGACAAGCCCACCAAGGAATCATTTGAAAAAACTAAACTTTGATTTTGATGGAAAAAAAAGGCCTACAAGTGGGTTTATTAAAATACTAAATATTAACTTTAATACTTTAGATCAGCAGTTCTCAACATATGGGTTGCGACCCCTTTGGGGTCAAACAGGGTCACCCAAGACCATTGGAAAACACATATTTCCGATGGTCTTAGGAACCAAGACACCGCTCCTCTATCCATCTCCAGGTGGGTCCGCCCACCTGCAGATATGCCATCATATGAGTACTAAAGGGTTGCAGCATTAGGAAGATTGAGAACCACTGCTTTAGATATTAACATCTTTCTTTCTGTTGATACAAAAGTAGTTAACAAATAGAATTCCTACCAAGAAGCCTTGTTTGTGTCCCTTTTCTTTGCATATGGAGGCAGATGTAGGTAAGGCATTCCCCAGTCTTTATTCTGACTTCATTACTAGACCTATGATTTGTAATGCTTTTAGTAAGATATCCATATAAAGATATAATGGCTTACTAATAAGGATGCTATGCTATGCTTTCCTCTTTAAACTTTTTTGTGCTTTCCTTTGAAATAAATTATCTATCGAGATTTTTAGATCACTATTAAAAATCACGAAATACTGAACCAAAAATAGGAATAATTTTATCCTGACGAAATACTCCATCAATCCTAGACGACTCGCATTTTCAAAGATGCAGTACAACCATTATAACCTTTGCAACACATAAACAAATTTAAAATATGGTATTAATATAAAAATCACATAACCCTAAGAATTTAATATAGCTCGCTGTGGCAATGCCCAGCTCATTTTTCCAAACAAATAGATATGCTCCATCATGTCATTTTGAACTTTTTTTGACCTTTTTTTCAAGGAAGAGAGCTACAATTGAGAACAAATGTTTTGTGAAAGAAAATTCTGGCAAGTGTATTTTGGACAGACATCGATAATGTTTGCATTAGGTGGCTTTTATTTCAAATTAAAGACCTCATGACTTTTCATAACTTGAATTGCTTTGCTTATGAGCTGTAGTAATGCATTAACATGAACTGAAATGGCATTGTCATGACTACAATAGCTTGCAATATTTTTGCAGCTTAATGTGATTATCTTCTTCATATTAAATATGATTATCTTCTTTAAAAGCTACAGTTTGAGATGTAGACTTCAAATGTGTCTATTAGTCATTCCATAAGCAAATTGTTTTTAAAAAATTTATCTCAACCAGAGGCTATTCTAGAAATAAGTTTATAACTGGTGTCCAACACTTCCATCCTTCCTGCTTAGCCCACGATCACCTTTAGGTTTCACGCTAGACTCTGCCTTCTCATTCACTTCAGTCCCATTCAGGTTCTACAATCTCTGCCTCTATACCTTATCCCTGAGATCTCTGCTTCTCCATTCATTAAACCCACAAAGCATTTATTTCTAATGACACATTCACATATACACTGTCTCTACATAATGCCAGAATTATAGACTAAATCAGTCCATTGACTAATCAATCTGTCAAGAGAGGTGACTTCCATCCATTGACTTCCATCAGAAGAAGAGAACAATAGAAGATTCCAACAGAATATTTAAAAGATTTAAGTTTGCTGTGGTTTGGTCAAGTATGCTTTAGTGCATTCAAGATTCTTAAACTTATTTAGTACATGGAGTCCTTTCAAGACAAGCAAAATACCATATGCATCATCTTCCCCCTCACCCCACCAATCCTGCCAAAACACTCACCAAAATTTATGGGAAGACAGGTTGCACTACTGACAGAAAAAAGAGATAATCTAGAGGGGTTTTTTAAATTTAAATATCATGCCCCTCCAAAACAAAACAAGAACCAACACTGAACATGAAAGTCATCTACAGATCACCTCAGGGCTCAGTCTCACAGACGACCAAAAATATCCATGCCACACTCTAGAGGACAGGGTGGAAAACAAGTCAGTAAAGGTTAGGGCTCTATGTGAATGTGTGAAAGTTCTTAGATTTACATGTGCACATATAGTTAGAGTTTTAATTGATAAAAAGGGCAAGTCAGTTTCTTTTGTTATCAAGAACAATTTATTTAAAAAAATGTATTACTTTGGGCACTCTGCCAGATTCCACTTTCCTATATTAGGATTCTTAAAATACTTAGATCCTCTTCTCCATCAGTCACTCCAAAATGTTGTATGTAAGACCCTGAAAGAACTAAGCCTTGGACATTATCCAACTATAGGTTCATTTTTTATTAAGAAAGCAATATGTATAGGGTGGCTAGGTGGCACAGTGAATAGAGCACCACCCCTGGAGTCAGGAGGACCTGAGTTCAAATCCAGGCTCAGACACTTAATACTTACTAGCTGTGTGACCTTGGCAAGTCACTTAATTCCAATTGCCCTGCACTCCAAAAAAAGCAATATGTGAAAATGGAAATTTATAAAAGATAAGCAATTATAGGAAGAAATTTGGAATCATGTAAAGAAAGTAAAGAAAATATCCATAGACTTTGACCGTGAATTTCCACTGCTAGTCATATACCCCAGAGAGATCAATGTTAAAAATAAATCTACACAAAATATTTGGAGCAGCATTTCATGTAGGGGCAAAGAGCTAAGAACAAAGAAGACGTCCATCAGTTGAGAAATGGCCAAATAAGTTGTGGCACATAAGTATAACAGGATATGACTCTGCCATGTGACAAATGTGACTAATTTAGAGAATCATGGGAAGACTTATATGACGTCATGAAAAGTGAAGTAAGCAGAACCAGAAAAGCAGTATACCTATTGACTACATGACTGTAAATAGAAAGAAGCATCAATCAGGACCACTGAAACTGAATGCTATGGAATGATAATGACCACATTCAACTCCAAAGAAGAGATGAGAGAAGATAGTTTCCCCACACTTCTTTGCAGAAGGGAGGACTATTGGAAAGTCTTCTACTTCGGGGCGGAGCCAAGATGGCGGCGTAGAAGCAGCAAAGCACCGCAGCTCCCACACAAACACACTAAAAAACTCATAAAATGGGACTCTAAACAGATTTTCAAGCTCCAAAACTCTCCAAAAGACAGAAAGCACATCTGTTGCTACAGGCAGCGCAGCAAGCAGGGCTCTTCTCAGCAGTCTGGGAGCCGCAGCCAAAACCCTGGCCAGGTCAGGCCCTGGGGCATCAGGCAGAGCTGCGTCTATAGGAGAGCAGATCGGCTGCACTGGAGGCAAAGTTACCACATTTATCAGGCCAGAAGACAAAAAGGCTAAAAGAAAGGTCAGTGGATTTTGCTAATTCGGGAGGAGAAGAGCGGGTCTGGCCAAGCTGCTCCCAGGGCAAGGAAGCAGCGGGAGGTGACTGTAGCAGCAGGAACGGCTGAGAGCCGCAGTGGCCTTCACTGGGCTACTTCAGAGCCCTCGGCCTGCAGATAGCAGGGGGGCTGACGCGATCCATCAGGGCCAAGGGCTATTGCATTGAGTGGCCTGGATCTGGATTGTGGTCTTGAGTGGTGGTCCTGGGATGTGCTTTCAGTGAGCCAAAGCTGGGGGGGCTGCAGCATCCCACTAATAACTCCAGCAGCTGTGAGGGCCCCAGCGATTTGTGACAGAGCTTTCCCCCTCCAGGAAGCAGAGTTCCACAGAGCTAAAAATCCAAGCATTAATAGACTGGCCAACATGAGGAACAGGAAGCAAGCTAGAAACAGCAGTAAAACTCTAGAATCCTTTTTTATGGACAAAAAAGACCAAAGCATGGAGCGGGAGGAAGACAGCTCAGTCAAAACTCCCTCACCAAATGCTTCCAAGACACTGGAAGAATGCCTACTAGCTATACATCAACTGAAAAAGGACTTTGAAAACCAAATAAGAGAAGTGGAGGAAAAATTGGAAAGAGAAATG
>CM053599.1:200208403-200277866 GCA_028646575.1 Pseudocheirus occidentalis
GGGCATAAAAGGGAACAGATTGTGGGAGGGGCCTTACAGTGGGATCAATGTTCTGGGCTGGGGGGTAGGGGCAAAAAGGGGAGAAAATTTGCAACTCAAAACCTTGTAGAAATGAATGATATACCCAAGAAAATAAATTAAAATTTAAAAAAAGGGGGGAGGACTATTGTTGTGGCACAATGTATATAATGTCTGACTTTTCCAGTGTTTGTTAGTTTTGCTGAACCTCCCCTGCCCCTTTTCATCCTTCATCATGAAGGATGCCTGTCTCCAATCATTATAATTTTAGGACATTAAGTTTGGAATGATCTGTTGTTATCCCTTCCATTCACACTGTCATGTATATTGTTTTTCTTGTTCTGCTTATTTCACTTTGCATGACTTTATATGAGTCTTCCCATGCTTCTCTGTGTTTATCACATTCATCATTTCTTATAATACAGACTCTGTTAGGTCCGTATACATTCATATATAAACATGGTTTAGCCATTTTCCTAGTGATGGCCATATATATTTTTTTCCACTACATTGAAAAATGTAGGGGATGTAAAAGAAAAAGATAGAAAAAAATTATTAAAGAGAAAACTAGACTTAAAGTCAGAGAACATGAATTCAAGACACCATTCTGTTACCAAATAGTTATCTGACCTTGAGAAAGTTATTTAACTCCTTTAGAACTCAGTTTCCTCATATGTAAAGTAAAACCATTGGAGTCCATGATGATGAAGATGTCTATCCAAATCTAGAATGTGATTTCTTTTCATGAGTAAGTGATATGGAAATGAGTATATCTTGCACTTGTCAATAATTGGCTACCTACATTACTGATGGAATCATAGAATCCTAACTCATTCCTCATCAGATGACAAAGCATTTTGTGCCCTAAATAAGGATGCTCAAAGGAGGAAGAGAAATTGCTGAGAAAAGTTCTAACCAAGTTAAGTTAAAAATCATATTAAGGAAACTGGAGATAATAGGTATCTATCTAAGAATAAATATCTATGGGAAGACACTAGCTATGACAATTATAATAAGTGTTTTCCTGGATGTTGACATAGTTAAAATGGATATTACATAACAGTGTATGCATCACTTGGGACAAATGATAATTAATTGTAATACAGCTTCATTTTGTGACAGCAATGATCATATATGTATGGTCAACTGATAGATTGCCCAGATGAAATTGGATTGAACTGGTTCAATTACTTTTAGTTAGTTCTCCATCAAGAGAGTGTTAGATTTCACTCCTAACATGTGGGTTTTATTGTATTCTCTTGTTGAAGTTTGAATTCTGTGATATTTAAGAAGAGATATTACTCCAAGGAAACATGTAAAACCTATAGCTCTCCAAGCTCACACTTCAGTGACTGTAAGAGATATTGTAGCAATTGTTGGTGTGAGATAATGAAGTGTTCTGAGAATCATTCAAGGCCCCAGTGAAACAGGATCAGTCACAATGAAATGCAAAGCCAGGAAAACAATGCCCAGGACTGACAAACTATTGCTCAGAAATAGACTAATTAATCCTCAGAAAACAAGACCATTAGAGCGACCCGGCAATTACAAGAGTTGTTATTAACTCCTGCACAGTGTGACATGAGTTTTCTGAGGTTGCAAGAAGAGCAAGAAAAATGTTTTCTTTAAGCAGCCACTAACCATTGCTTAAAAGAAAATACTCTTATCGTGGGTGAGACTGTACAAAGACTAGAATATTTAAGGCTGGAAAAAGGTAATTTTAAAATAAAATTTATCTTCTAATTCAAGTCTTTACCAAGATCATTGTCAGAAGAAGTTTGAGTGAACAGATTGTAAAAAGATTTATCTAAAGCAAAATGTTTGAGAGGATTGTTTTTTACTTCCTGTGGATCTGGAACTATATTGATATAGTAGGTACATAAACTGGGGTTTAATCCCTTAGAATCCGCCTCCTCTGACACTTGACGCATTGCTTCAGATTTCATTTTCTTCTCCTGTGTGCTCATTAATTAGCTTGAGACCTTATCCAACTTCATTAAGCCATATTTAATGATAATTAGTCTTACGTTCTATGCTTAAATATTAAAAGCACTTAATATATACAATTTGTTAACAACTTACAGTAATAATACATATACCAAGTCAGATCAGGAAACTGGTATTTATTAAGTGCCTACTGTGTTCCAGGTTTTGGAGGATATAAGTACAAAGAATGTAATAATTCCTACCCCTAAGTATATTACATTCCAATGTGGAAAACATATATAACTATACCACACAAATATAAAATGAACAAATACAAATAAAGTCGTTAACTCTAAGGTCATTGTGGGGCACTACAATTGGGGAGCTCAGGAAAGGCTTCAGGAAGATTTTACCGGAGCTACATTTTAAAAGGAAGAGAGGGGCCGGGGAACAGAGCCAAGATGGCAGACTAAAAGCACAAACTTGGCCTGGGCTCTGACTTCAGCCGCGTCCAATACCTATAAAAGATGATTCTATGCAAATTTTAGAACTACGGAACCCACAAAGAGACAGAGAGAAATAAATCTCCCACTGAAGGCACCCTGGCAGGCTGACAAGAAAGGTCTATCACAGTGCACTGGGTGTAGTCCTCAGTAAGTCACGGTTCTGGTCCCGGGGTGGCCCTGACCAGCACCCAGACTGACCAGAGCAGACTTTGGTAGTTTCCAGACTCCTCAACCCATAAATGCCAAAGAGAAAATAAAAGGTCAGTCAGGAACTCTGTTGTAAGGGTGAAGGAACAGCATGGTCCGGCCTGTGCCCCTGGGACGAGAAGCGGTGGGAGCTGCTTCCAGAGCTCCTGGCCTGAAGATTGTAGGGGAACCAAGCAACCATTCAGAGGGTAATCACTCTTGCTTTGAAATGCTTGGCTATGGATCGCGGTCTTGGGTGGTGGTCCTGGGATGTGTGACCAGCGAGCCAGAGCTTGTGGGGGCTATAGAAAGGGCACCCAACTAATAGCTCCAGCAGCTGTGAAAATCCAAGCTATTTGTGACATAGCTCTCTTCATCCTGTAAGCAGAGTTCTACAAGGCAAAGAGCTCAAAAGTCAAGTAATTGGCAAGATGAGGAAGTACAATCAGACTATACAAACCATCTGGGGGGACAAAAAGGATCAAAGCATGGAACTGGAGGAGGACAATGAAGTCAGAATTCCTGCATCAAAAGCTTCCAAGAAAAATATGAATTGGTCACAGGCCATGAAGGAGCTCAAGAAGGATTTTGAAAATGAAGTAAAAGAAGTGGAGGAAAAACTGGAAAGAGAAATGAGAATGATGCAAGAAAATCATGAAAAGTGAATCAATAGCTTGCTAAAGGAGACCCCAAAAAATTCTGAAGAAAATAACACCTTAAAAAGTAGGCTAACACAAATGGCAAAAGAGGTCCAGAAAACCAATGAGGACAAGAATGCCTTAAAAAGCTGAATTTTGCCAGATGGAAAAGGAATTTCAAAAACTCACCAAAGAGAATAATTCCTTCAAAATTAGATTGGAGCAACTGGAAGCTAATGACTTTATGAGAAATCAAGATACTATAAAATAGATCCAAACAAATTAAAAATAGAAAGCAATGTGAAATACCTCATTGAAAAAACCACTGGCCTGGAAAATAGATCCAGGAGAAATAATTTTAAAATTACTGAACTGCCTAAAAGCCATGATAAAAAAACCCTAGAAATCATCCTTCAAGAAATTATCCAAGAAAATTGCCCTGATATTCTAGAACCAGAGGGGAAAAGAGAAATTGAAAGAATTCAGCTCTTGAAAAAGATCCCAAAAAGAAAACTCCTAGGAATATCATAGCCAAATTCCAGAGTTCTCAGGTTGTGGAGGAAATATCACAAGCAGCCAGGAAGAAACAACTTTACTACCATGGAAACACAATCAGGATAATACAAGATCTAGCAGCTTCTACATTAAGGGATTGAAAGGCTTGGAATATGATATTCTGGGGGTCAAAGGAGCTAGGATTAAAACCAAGAATCATCTACCCAGCAAAACTGAGTATAATGCTTCAGGGGAAAATATGGTCATTCAATGAAATAAAGGACTTTTAGGCATTCTTGATGAAAAAACAGAGCTGAACAGAAAATTTGACTTTCAATTACAAGAATCATGAGAAGGTAAACAGGAAAAAGAAATCATAAGGAACTTATTAAAGTAGAATTATTTACATTCCTACATGGAAAAACATTAACTGTAACTCATGAGACTTATCTCAATATGAGGATAGTTGATGGAATATATATGTAGGTATGTATGTATGTATACATACATATATATGTATACGTATAGGAGGGTATATGTGTATAAATATATATGTGTGTACATGTACACATAGACAAAGGGCACAGGATGGGTTGAATATGAAGGGATGATTGCTTCAAAATAAAATTAAGAGGTGAGAGAGGAATTTATTGGGAGAAGGAGAAAAGGAGACATAGGTTAGGATAAATTGTCTCATGTAAAAGAAGCAAGAGAACACTTACAATGGAGGGGAAGAGCAGGAAGGTGAAAGGGAAGGGGTCAACCTTACTCTCATTGAATTTGGCTTAAGGAGGGAATAACATACACATTCAATTGGATATCTTACCCCACATAAAAGCAGGGAGGAAGGGGATAAGGGGGAGAGGAGTGATAGAAGGGAGGGCAGATTTGGGGGGAGGGTAGTTAGAAGCAAACACTTTTGAAAAGGGACAGAGTCAAAGTAGAAAATAGAATAAGTGGGGGCAGGATGGGATGGAGGGAATTATAGTTAGTTTCTCACAGTATAACTACTATGAAAACGTTTTACATAACTACACATGTACAACCTATGTTGAATTGCTCGTCTTCCCAGAGGGGGTGGGTGAGGAGGGAAGAAAGGAAGACTCTGGAATGCAAAGTTTCAAAAAACGAATGTTAATGCATGTTACATGCAACTGAGAAATAAGATATACAGGCACTGGGGTATAGAAATCCATCTTGCCCTACTAGAATGTTGGGGGGGAGGGGAGGATATGAGAGAAGAAACTGAGAGAAGGGGTATTCTGTAGACTTGCTATTTTGGTGTGGGGATAGAGGAGAGACAGGGAGAAAAATGTGTAACTCAAAATCTTGTGAAAATGAATGCTGAAAACTAAAAATAAATAAATAAATTGGGGGGAAAAGAAAGGGAGGGGGCCACAGAAGTAAGGGGGGAATGCATTTCAAGCACATATCAGTAAATAGCTTTTTATTTGTCTGGATTTTCAGTATTGTGCCACTATTTGCTCCCTACTGGTTAAAGTCTCGAGAATTTTCTTAGCATTTCTCTTCAAGATTATTCAACAAATCTAATTATTTTAATTTGCACATTACTATATGAACTTTTATTAGTTTAGGAGAAAATTGAGAAAGATCCATAATTTATGATGATGTTCCCTAAAAAAAAAAAACAAAAAAAACCAGGGACTAAAAATAGAGAAGATAAAATCACATTAGGAAAGTTCACCCAAAAAAATGTTAAGCATCTTCTTACCTCCTATCTACTATTTATTTTTTTCTAATATTTAGCACATGCCCCTTCTGTGTCCAATGTGTGTTGAGGCCATCTATTAAGAATAGGACGTTCGGGGGCGGCTAGGTGAAACAGATAGAGCACTGGCCCTGGAGTCGGGAGGACCTGATTTCAAATCCACCCTCAGACACTTAATACTTACTAGCCATGTGAACTTGGGCAAGTCACTTAACCCCAATTCCCTGCCTTCCTCCCTCCAAAAAAAAAAAAGAATAGGACTTTCACGAGCCTCCTGAACACCTCTGCTTAAACTGGGTTCCAGAATGATGCTAACTACACCTCTCTCACTACAATTCTCAGCTAAAGGGAGCCTACAACTGTATTAAAAGCAATCCAAATGCAGTCTGGACAAAAAAGAAATAAAATTAGTATTGTTTTTAGAGCTGTATAACTAATGCTAAATCATAGTACATGCCAAAGATTACAGGCAAAGGAATGCTCATAAGATCATTCTCAAATGTGTCATGCATGGATGTCCAAAAGGGTATAAAGATCTGGACTTGAGAGTAAGATAAAGTTGAAACTGCAGCTTTATCATTGGAATAATGCCTAACTCTACCCTAGTAAGCCTGGTTACCTCAGCTTACATCAACTTTTGAGCATATTACGCAGCTTAGAAACTGAGTGTCTGAGAAATATGCAGCTAAGGTCACCCACTGCTTAGAGACTCCCGCAATAGTCGAGGACCCAGCAGAGCAGTGTTTGATTAGAGATCTGGCCTAACTTCAAATTTTTTTTCTATAGTGAGACTAATTCATATCTTTGACTATTAGTCAAATATAATATGTCATGATACGAGAAGTGGTCATGAAAAATTAATAACGTTATTATTTTAAGTCCCAAGACAGGGGAAATTTACAAAACAGATTAATAAGTCCCGTTTGATTTTACTTTCCAAATGCATGGGTCTGGCTTTTGTGGAATTTGTATGTCACACAATCAAAAAAAAAACCCACCAAAAACATTTACTGTGTGACTAGATCCTTAGGAATTTAGAACTTCATCCAGCATTAAAGCACAGGACAATGATGCATGTGAGAATGGCCTAAAGAGATAAATGGCCTAAAATCCATTGTTAGGTTATTCTCTTGGTTCTAATAGCTTTGGAGTCACATCCTGGAGCCCACTGTGAGTAGAAGGTGAAGCATCTCATTCAATTTAACATGAGAGAAGCAATCAGAATGGTGAGTATTCTTGATTAGGAAGTTCAGGAGAGCCCCAAACTAAACAAGCACGCCTAACCTACAATATTTACTCTTGCTGGATAAGGGTGGAGGCACTTTGGCTGAAAAACCTGATCTTAACACTACAGACAGAATAGTTCTTTTCCTGGGAATGGACATCAGTTCTCAAGCCTTGTAAACGTCATACGTGTTGTATCCTCTTTAAAACATGTTTCACTAAAACTTTTGGCCCAATCACAGATTAAATGTATATTTAGAAGCTTGGGGATCACAAATGTAGGCATGTGTGGTTTTATTGATGGTCTGCAGTCTATATGAGTCATTCAGTGAGTTATCTCAGAGATGATGAATTTTAAATTCAGGGTCATTCATCTGGAGATGAATATCTGTTCAAAAGAATTTGGTTTTTACATATTTAAAATTACTTAGTGGGGCAACTAGTTGGCGTGTGCAGTGGATAGAGCACCAGCCCTGGAGTGAGAAGGAGCTGAGTTCAAATCTGACCACAGACACTTGACACTTACTAGCTGTGTGACCCCAGGCACTTGAGCCACTTAACCTCCATTGTCTCGCCAAAAAAACAAAACAAAATAAAAATGACTTAGGAAGAATGGCACTCAGCGAACCTTAAAAACAGTCATTTGTTCTTCTGATACATTATATTAACATAGTATAACCGTGTAGCCTGTCTTCTACCTAGGGTTTATTCTAATAAGTAGAACTAGTTATATTCTCCTATTTTACAAGAAAATCAACTTATGAAAATATATATTTTCCATATTACATAATATTATATTCTATAATATATTCTATATTACATTGTGTCTATTATAATAATTCTATATTATATAATATTTTCACATAATATTGTATTTTTTATTTCTGTAATAACTTTAGAGTCCTAGTTTTTTAAATTTATCCAGAGTACTATTTTGTATTAAACATCTAAAGTATAAATAGCTGATATGCCCAGTTATTCATTTTTATAAACCTGGTAACATTTTTCCTATGTTAGTATTTATGGTATGTTATGACTTAAACACATGCAAAAATTCAATTCGTTCCTCATGATTTAAGTAATATACATAAATTATTTTTTTGTATTTGCTTTGGTAATTTAGCACATACTTTCTAAATAAATGAAGAAAAAAAAACATGGGTTGATGTTATTATTCATCTATGGGACTCCTGCTCTAGTAATAATAAAAATGAGTTTGTCTAACCCCCCAAACTCCTACTTAAACTAATTTTAAGCAATTGTCATATTTTTTTAAAGTCCTTGTTTTTATTGTGTTTCATTAGTATTAACATTTAGACCTTTAATGTCTTTCATGGTTATGAATAAAGATTTTATTTCAGAAACTTGATTAAGTTTGAGGTTTGGGCATTTACTGCTGTTAAATTCAGTCACTGTCATTTTTGGTATTTTGTTTGTGAACTCAGAATCAAAAATCAAGTATATCACAGTTGTAAAGTGTAGATTTGGGAATTCAAATACAGTGGTAAAAATCATGCTATGGAAAACATCTAAAACCTCTAGATTTATTTTTCATCTAGGTTTCCAGTTTTACAAGAGAAAATAATGACAGCATTTTGTCCAAAGATTAGAAACTCTTCATGATGGGACAAAGGAAATCTGAGTAATTGAACTATTTATAATGAAGTGTTCCTAAGTTTCCTATACTGATCTTTTAACTAGTTTAGTAAATGACAAGATATAATGAAAATTTCATTGTGCCATCTGATAAACCACCCAAGTAGTTAAATCAATGCCTTTCTGTTTAACTCCACTATTTATTTTTCCATCAGAGCTGCCAATTCTCTAACATATTACAGAAGTAAAAAGAAACTCCTCTTCATTGATAAACATCACAGATTTTTGTTTCAAACCAGCCTATCTCCCTCTCTCTAAAATATACACACACAAATATGAACCGCGAGTTTTCTGCCACACTTCTAATCAAACCATTATTCCATAAAATTATTTACGTGCTCTTTTTTTAGCTCCATTGACAAGAATACCATAGTTGTTCACATCACCTTTGACCTACAGGGTGTACATCATGTTGTCAACATATAAACAAACACATGATTGGTTGTATTTTAATAGATTCTGTAAATATCAAGATCCAATTCATCAAAAGTTTCATGAAAGTGACAGCTGTGAACATTCTGGGTAGTATTTGCAATTCTAATTCCTGCTTTCTATGAAAAAGGGTTTTCCCCCCCAAGGGAAATGTAATAAGCCTCTATGACTATTTTTCACTCTTCTGATTGAGGCTCTGATTCTGATTCAACAGAAGATCTTGGACTGCTGACAAATGAGCATCATGTCTATCATTTGTGAAAGATGCAACTTTAACAGAACAATTGGGGATTGTTGCCACTGATTTTTAGTTTGTCCTAGTGTATCTTCTGCCACATTAATTTTTTCCTTTGGCATGAATTAAAATTAATTCTGTTATAATGATTTTATATAATTTCCAGGTGTATTATTATTCTCTATTCTATTAAGATGGGTTATTAGGTATCGCATGTCACCAATTTGCATCCCTGATTCAATATTTTAACTTAATTTGTTCTCATAAAATATAAGACTGTGTGCCTACAAAAGGTCCACCTAGCTTTATAAGAATTTTTAAATGTAATACACCAAAAAAGAGGACTAGATATAACTGGTTTTCAGACTGATGGATTATTGAAATTGTATCTATTCTACATGTGTTAAGTATCACCTTTTATTAAAGTCTTATTCTGATCATTTTCGTGACATGGAAATGACCCTGTGTCTTCAAAAGGCTATGCCAATAGAACATAATTTTTGACAGGTTCTTCTGAGCTGGATAAAAACTTCAAGTTATGGGTCAAGTGCTAGGTTTTATGTCTTTTTATCTGACTGCAAGCATCAACCTTGATTAATTGAGAAAACTTCATCATTGAAGGATTGCGATATTTGTAATGATTTCTTCTTCAACAGCTCACTAAGCCATTTATTAAGTCATGGATGGGACTGTTACAGACCTCACTGGAGGGAGTGCCCCCACAATGGAATCACAGCCACTTGAAGTGTTTAAGCCTGTCAAAGGTCTTATTTCAAGAAATAGCTTATTTAGTATGCCTCTCTGGGAACAACTTAAGACAACTAGGTGGTTCCAGAGCACTGGACTGGGTTTAGGAAGATCTGAGTTCAAATCTAGCCTCAGATATTTCCTAGCTCCATGACCCTTGCCAAGTTATTAAACTTATATCTGAATCACTTTTCTCATCTGTAAAATGGGGTTAATTCTTCCTAGGGTTTTGGTGAGGAGAAATAAGGTAATATTTGTAAAATATTTCGTATGCTTTAAATTGCTAGATAAATATGACTGTTACCATCATAATTGTCATTATTATACCATTTGGGGTAGTGGAAAAGTCATTGCATTTGAAGTCAGAAAACTAGGTTCAAATTCTAAACTATGCTACCTGATGTCTCGGACAAGTGACTGCAACTCATTGTACCTCAGTTTCTTCATGTATAATATAAAAGGGCTATAGTGGATGACTTCTAAGGTGACTTTCCACTCTAGATCTATACTGCTATGAAATAAAATATCACTAAGCTCTGAAAGTAATCTGTCAGCAATGCAGCTGTGGTTGTACCTGAACACAATGGGCATGAGAATAAACAAAACAATGAAACTCATTATACTGAGTCATGTAAAAACTTGGCTTTGGTAAGTTGTTTTTGTTTTATTTTTAATCACAGAACTAGTTTCTTCTTGGGAAGGAGTTTGTTTATGTTGTTTGTGTGAAGTCAAATCCTAATGATTTTGAATAATCCAGAATGATTCTCCCCAAATTGGTTAGTTTCAAAATGGAGAAAAGAGCATAATGTCATTGTCATAGTAAGGACTACACAGTGCACGTCCTAGAGGTCAGACTGATGGACTTGGGCTCAGGACCACATGGATTCAAATCCTGCCTCTGACCCTTAGTAGCTACATGACTGGGTAAGTTACTGAACCACTATGTATCTCCAGCAGCTCTGTGACTTCCCCTCTAAAGTCAAAGAAGGTTGTGATATGAGTTTGCAGAGGGAATTAATTTCTACATTGAGAGTTCCTTTTTCTTATCAAAGCAGATCTTTTGAGGATTTGTAAATATAGTAAGAAATAACAAGAGTTAGGCTAACTACAGTTCAATATCATTAGATTTAAGCATCAGAGTAGAGAATTATTAAACATGACACAAAAGAATGCCTAATGCAAATGCATAAAAGGTGGGCCAATAATAAAAAAATACTAATAATAATAAAATACATTAGGTGTTAGCTTGACTATTTCTCAAACTATCTCTTAAGATGAGATAGAAGTTTATAAACTAAAACCACACTGGATAAAACAAAGACCAATTTGTATTTTTGGAAATGAGACCAAATGGATCTTTTTAACCCCTAAATTCCATAAAACATTTTACAAGATAAATGTGACTTATCATACACTTTTCTCATAGTACTGAATAACAAACATCTCAAAAGATTGGTAGTCATTGAAGTAACTAATCTGAAATGGCCACAATGCAAGACTTTCTGCCTGGTTCTAATCTACCAACCATATACACTGGTGCCTCTATTAGGAAAGCTGCTACCCAGGTCTTTATCACAGCTGATTTTTCAAGATGTGTTTCAACACTAACAACTGAGGAAAAAAAGAGAAAATCATTAATTTAGAGCTGCAAGACATTATGAAGGTCAACTAGTCCAACCCTATTACTTTGCATATAAGGAAAGAAAAGCCAGGAGCGGTCGTGACTTCCCTAAAATCACACAGATATTAAGTGGCCAAGTTAGGATTCAAACCCCAGTTCTTGTGAATCTGGATCCAGTCATCATTCCCTAGGATCATGCTGTTTCAGATGCTATTTGTATAAATGTAGTAAGTCCAAGTTAGGTTTGGAACAGCTGGACTTTCTGCCTAGTTTTCCAAGGCTCAGTTCCTGTGGGAATCAACCTTAGGATCAAAATAAATAAATAAATAAAGCATGGAGAGGGAAGGACTCGGTAATTCTGCTAGCAGAGAGACAGTGATACTCCTAGTCTGAAGGGAAAGATCAAACCGTGAAAGATCAAGCCAACAGAGCCTTTCAGGCGTCAGTATTTTCGTTTTCAATTGTTGCATTCATGTCCAACTCTTTATGACTGCATTTGGGGTTTTCTTGGCAAGGATACTGGAGTGGTTTGCCATTTCCTTCTCTGGCTCATTTTACTCATGAAGAGACTTAGGCAGATAGGGTTAAGTGATAACTTGCCCAAGGTCACATGGCTAGTGTCTGAGGCCACATCTGAATTCGTGAAGATGAGTCTTACAGATTCCGGGACTGATGCTCCATCCGCTGTTCCACCTTACCGCCCAACATCAGTGTGCAAATCTTTAAGATTTGGAGTTGTAAAGAACTGCAGAATCAACTAAGATTCAACTCCCTCATTTCATAGATGGAGAAAGAGAAGGCCAGGGAATAGAAGCAAATCACAGCAACAGAATGGGACCGAGCACTCTTCCTGCAGCATCATAGAAGGCTTCATTTGCCATCTTGGGATCTTCCAAGAGCTCTGCCACTGCACTGCCTGACATCCCATTAGCTTGATCCTAGGATGGCTGTGAGCATGTGATCTCTGTTCCCTAGTAATTCTAACGTTATTTTTCCAGAACTCTCATTACAACCAAAATAACAAAAATGCACAGTGTAAAGAGTTAAAGTTCACCCTGCTATGAATTCAACCCCATCTTGATCCTCCTCCTCCTTCTCCTACTCCTACAAATGATACGCAGCACTGAAGGAGCACAGAACTTGGAGCCAAAAGTCTTGGGTTCTAGTCAAACCATTGTATTTGTTAGCTGCATGAGCCCGAGTTAAGGTGCTTTATAACTGCCAACTCTTCACAGATACGATCTCATTTAAGTCACATGACGGCGCTGTTTAGTAGTTCCGTCAGATATTGTCATCATCCCCGTTTTACAGATAAAGAAACTAAGGCTCAGAGGTCAGAAAAGTGCCTGGTGGGTGTGAGAGACACAACTGAAAGCCAGGTCTTTCTGACTCCAAGTCCAGCACTCTGCTCCATTACACCACCCTGTCTGCTTCTTCGTCTGTTTTAAAGGGGATAGCAACGCTTTCCCTGTTTATTGAATGAGTCTATGAGGAAGAGAACACTTTGCAAACTATTACATGCTTGTATAAAGGGAGTGAGTTATAATACAAAGGTAGCGTGGCGTATTAATTGTAACAATAAGGTTTGTGAAGTGCTTTAGAAATAGTACAGCATTTGGCTCTCACAACAACCCCTGGAGACAGGTATTCTTAGCCCCATTTTAAAGAGGAGGAAGCAAACATACAGAGACTAAGCGACCGTCCAGGGTCACACAGATAGTTAAGCATTTGAGAATGGATTTGAACTCAGGTCTTCCCGACTCCAGGTACAGCACTCGAATTATTTTGCTGCCTAGTGAAAAGAGAACTTGTCTTAAAGTCAGTAGACATGTCTTTTGTTGCTTCCTCTGACCCTTCATTGTTGTACAGTCTCAAAGAAATCACACAGCCTCTCCGAGTCTCAGTTTTCTTATCTGTAAAAGGGAAATAAACTTGAACTAAATACTCTATAGCGTTTCTGTGAACAAAGTCCTCGGCAAACCTTAAAACAGTAGCTGACAGACGTGAGCTAATTGTGAAGGGCAGCAGCACCACAGAATCTGAATTGAAAGGACGACAAACATTTTAGACGACAAAAAAGAAAAACATTTCTTAAGGGCCTACCAGGTGCAGTTTAGGTGCTGGGGGAGTTTGAAAGTTTAAGTAAGATAAGGCATTCATTGTATCTAGAGCCTCTGTCTTACCTAAAGGTTACTCCTGGATGGGAGGGACCATCTTACCTGACCATATCCTGAATTGGAGTCTCCCTAAACATGACTACCTATCTATTATTGGGAGAGATATTGATAGGGAGTTCACTACTTCCTGAATCAGGCCACTCCACTTTAGGAGAATAGTAAATGTTAGGGATGTTTTATTCATTGCAAGTCTAAAGTTGTCTCCCTGGAACATCTACCCATGATTCAAGTGCTATCTGGGACCAAGTACAACCCTAATCCTTCCTAGAAACAATAGCCCTTAAGGACAAGTACCAAGTTTTCTCCACATTAAACACCTCAAGTTCTTTTATCTGACCCCCCAATATATGGTTTCTAGTTTCTGAATATATGATTTCTGTGTTACAGGGGTGGGGAACCCGTGACCTCAAAACCACATGAGGCCCTCTAGGTCCACAAGTGTGGGCCTTTGACTGAATCCAAATTTTAAATTGTTCTGTGAAGTCTGGATTCAGTCAAAGAGTCAAACTTGAGTTCCTAGATAGGGACCACACATAGTTTCCAGGCCACAAGTTCACAGCCCTGCATGATCACTCTCCTCTGATGTAGTCCTTCATGAAATATGGCGCACCTCACTGAATCCAATACTCCAAAAGCTTATGACGGAGCTAGGATTTGAACGTAGGTCTTTCTACTACTGTATGGCACTTATCCTGCACGCTATTCTGCTATCAATGCAGCATAAAAGGGAATGAGATTTTTTTTAACCACAGAGGATACCACTGATGCACACTGAGCTTGCAGTGAATCAATCAATAAACATTTAATCAGCAACTAACTATTCGACAAACACTTTGCTAGTCAGTCAATTGGGCAATAAACATTTATTAAGCCTACTATGCCAGGCACTGCCATGCTTCTATGCCTATTGTGTGCCAGGAACTATATTAAATGTTGAGGATTCAAAGAAAGGTAAAAGACAGTCCATCCCTTCAAATAGCTCACAACCTAACAGGGAAGCCAACGTGAAAATACAAGCAAGCAAGCCATGTACAGGATATATTTCAAGTAATCAAGAGAGAAAAAATTAAGAGAGACTGGAAAAGGCTTCTGATAAAAGTCAGACTTTTATCAGTACCTTTGAAGAAAGCCAGAAGGTAGAAATGAGAAGAGAGAGTGTTCTGGGCATGGAGGACAGGCAGTGAAAATTCTCAACAGCCAGTCAGGAAACAGAGTATATCGTTCAAGAAATAGCAAGGAAGCCAGTATCAGGGGGTCACAGAACGAGGGGAAGGGGAAGACGAAGACGAAGAGGCAGAGGAGTAAGAAGACTGGAAATATGAGGGCAGGGATAAGGAAATAAAGGGCTTTGAACACCAAACAGAGGGTTTTATATTTGATCCTAGAGGTGATAGGGAGCCACTGAAATTTCTTAAGCAGATGAGTATTGTGGTCATTACGGCACCTCAGAAATATTACTTCATCACTTGAATGGAGGATGGACTAGAGAGAGGAGAGATTTGAAGTAGGGGAAACATCCAGGCAGTTACTGCAAGAGTCTAACACAAAGTAGTGGGTGCCTGGGTACCAGGGTGATGGCAGTGTCAGAGGGGATATGGGTACATATGTTCTAGCATATGTTACAAAAGTAGTGATGCCACAGAGGTAAAATTGACAGCACGGAACTTGGCAATGGATTGGATATGGGAGTAAGAGAGAGTGAGTGGTCAAGAATTACACCTAGATTTCAAGCCTGGGTGACTGGGAGGATCATGGTAACAGTAATAGGGAAGTTAGGAAGAGGGGAGAATGGGGGGAAAGACAATGGGCTCAGTTTTGGAAATGAGTTTAAGATGACTACAGAGTATTCAGTTAAAGATGTGTAACAGGCGGTCGGAGGCGAGGCCAAACTGGAGATCAAAAGAGAAGCTGGGTCTCGATAAGAAAATCTGAACATTATCAGCAAAGAGATTATAATTAAATCTGTGGGAGTTTATGAGATCATCGCATGAAATTCTACAGAGGGTGAAGAGAAGAGGCCTAGGACAGAACCCTGAGGAACATCCATGGTTAATCAGGCATGATCTGAATGAAAATCCAACAAAGAAGTCTCAGGATGAGTGGTTTGTTAAGTAGAAGGAGAACCAGGAGAGAGTCAAGAAGAGGGTGATTAACAGTGTCAAGGGCTAACACAAAATAGAACAGTCTCTTCATTCAATGAGTTTTCATTCCACAATCCATAAAAATAACTAGATTGTTTTTAAAAAATACAACCTGTTATCTAACTAAACCTTCCCTATCCTATACAAATTTCCATAGTTTTTTGAGCCCAAGTACAGGACTTTACATTAGTCTCTATTAAATATCAGAGTATTAGATTCTATCAGTCTAATGTGCTGAGATCTGCTTTAGGTCTTGATTACATCCTCCAAAATGTAAACTATCCCAATCAGTTTTGTGTCAATTGCAAATTTGATAAATATATCAACTATGCCTCCATTCAAATCACAGAAAAAACTTGAATAGCATAGGGCCAAGGAGAAATATCTGAAGCATTCCAATGGAGACTTCCCTTCAAGTTAACTGACTACAATAATATTAATTTTTACTCTATGGACCCAGTTCCAAATCTATTCAACCACACTATGATCCACATTTCTTCATCTTCTCCACAAGACTATCATGAGTGACTATCAAATGCCTTCCTGAAACCTAGATATACTATTTCTCAACCAATACCCCTAATCAAGTCTGATGGTGACCCTATTGAAAAATGAAGTTAGCCTGGCTTGATTGGTTCACGATAAACCCATGCTCCTAGTGAATAACAGGAAAGGAAAACAAAAGTATTGAGGAAGACATAGTTTCTAAAATTCTGAGTTAGAATCATGGATCTTACCAAAAGATATTATTTTATATACTTTGAAAATACCCATACTTTTCAATAGCCACAGTAACAAAAACACCTTGAAGTACTTTTTTTTCAGGAACACTGACTGCTCATGTCTTAAATGGAAATTTAAACTAAGACAATATTTTAAAACCTCTGAAAATTCAAGAAATCACCCTTTTGCCATTAGTTAGGAGATATCTTTTCAAAGCCAGAATTACTGCATTATGAGAAGAGAGAGAGAGAGAGAGAGAGAGAGAGAGCATGTTCCTCCTGAAAATCTCACAGATAACCTAGTCTCTGAATTAACCAAGAAGATTGAGACCATCTGATAGAAACACCAAATATCTCTCATTCCTCATAACTTCTCACAAAAACTGTTTTTCCACTGGTCAAAGAAGTGATTTATCTGCTCCTTTCTCACTAAGACTGATCCCTCCACTGTGGTCGTAGTCTGTCTCCTATGAAACCCTACTCCAGTGTTCATCCCTTCTCTCTCATGAACCTTCATGAAACTCTCTCCCTCACCACTGATTCCATTTTCCCACAAACATGCTTAGATCTTTCTAATTCTAAAATAAGTCTTCCCTTTCCCCACAGACAGAGATAGGTTGATAGGTGATAGATAAATGGATTGACAGATGGGTGAATAATAGATAGATGACAAATAAATAGATAGTAGAGTGAAAGATCATAGATAAATGATGGGTGTATCTCTTGATTGACAAAAAATGAATTGGTGAATGAGAGAGAGAGAGAGAGAGAGAGAGAGAGAGAGAGAAGTAAATTGAGTATTTGTTTATTTAGTTCTTAGTAGGAGCCAGGAACCGTGCAAAGCTCTAGGTATAGAAATGCAAAAAAGCAATAAAGCTCCCATTTTCAAGGAACTTACATTTTAATAAGGAAGGATATAACATAAATATGAGGGGGAAGTCAGATTGAGAGAGAAATGAAAGGCTGCTAAGAAGATGGAGCAATGTGGAGATCTACTTGAGGTGGGAATGATCCTCAGCCAGAGACTAACCAATCAGGAAAGCAGATTAACCTTCCTACTCCATCCAGCTAATGTCCCATCTCTCTCTTTCCTTTCATTGATAAAATTCTTGGAAAAATTCATCCATGCTGGATGCCTCCACTTCCTTATTCTTTACTGTCTCTTTAACTCTTTGCAATTAGGCTTCTTCCCCAGCCTGTCAAACCTCCCCTCACAAAAGTTAATAATGGTAAACTAATCACCAAGTCTAATTTCTCTTTTTCAGGTTTCATTACCAGCTTTCAACATTCTCATCTGCCTCATTCTCTTGGACATCTTCTTCACTTAAGAAACACCACACTCTGCCAGTTCTCTTCTGCTGCTCCTTCTGTCTTTTAATGTATTAACCAAAGTTCTATGCTAGACTTTCTTCTTGCTCTACACTTTCCCCTATACTAAATTGTTCTTTAACTATTACAGGCTTCAATCACCATTTCTATATAGATGCTCCAGTCTTGCTTTCCTCTGAGTTCTATATCCACATCAACAACAGCCTACAAGACAAGGGAGGGAAAAGAGTCATAGGAAAGAAATGTTCTAGTCCAAACGTATTAAAAAGAGACTTGTGAAGATGTTGGAGTAAAGATAGATATTCACCTGAGTTCTCCCAAATTCCCCTCCAAATAACATTAAAATAATGCCTCAAACCAAATTCTGGAGCAGCAGAGCCAACAAAAGGATGGAAAAGAAATAATTTTCCAGCCTAAGGCAACTTAGAAGGTCCAAGAAAAGTCTGTCTCCCTGGGATAAGAGTAGAGGGCAGTCCAGAAGAGGCCCCACCCCAGCAAACCTACAACAGTTCTTGTGGCAGCAGCTTCAGGAGATTCCAGCCCACAGATGGTAAAGGGATCAAAAAACTGCTTAAAGGGAGGTAATAGAGACCCTTTGTTGGCCCAGGGTACAAGACTCTATTCCATTGCCCACATATGGTTGTAGGTAGCAGTCTCAGAGAGAAGAGGAAGACTAGTAGGAGTAGGTTCCATGGTCACAATTCCAGGGTGGAAAAGAGTGGGATTTACCCCAAGTTTAGTATCCTTTGTACTCTACCTCAGGGTCTCTCAAAACACTGGTTGCAAAGCTGTTATTTCTAGAGGAAAATAATTTCTTGCAGTGAAGACTGTTGATTAAGAAACAGGTTAAAGAGAGAAGTTGCTGAATCTTCTTGAAAGGATAAATATTGATAGAAACACACATCTGGGGAAGGAGATCCAGGAGACTCTTATATGTGTATACACTTATATATGTAGCCTGAAAGGGGATAAGAATATGACATGTTAAGTATTGACTTACTATATTAATTTTAAAGGAGGGTGAGGAGAAGAATAGTTAATCCTAGGACAGAAGACTTGAAATGTGGACAGAGGTAACTTTGAACTATCAATGGGCTCTATTTCATCTTGGACCACTATGGCAAATAGGAATGAGCTTGGAGTTGGATGGCTTGTCAAGCAGACTTTGAATTTCTGGCAAATAGCTCCCTTTACATTTCATTTCAAAGGCCTAATTATGTCTGCATAAATAAATAAACTGTGCTCCACAGCTTGATGCACAGTCATTTGTCATATTTAAATAATGGCATCCAAAGTAAATCCCCATTAACATTGTTTAACTTTAATTCTTTGGGAGATTTACTGCTCAAGTGATTAAAAACTGGATTGATTTATTACACTACAATTTAAATGAGACAACAAAACAAATAAAAAGCAGGGGATCAAGACTTAAAAAGTACATCTCGCCCAGCTGGCTTCACCGTGCAAAAGCAGCTGAAACAGGGGATAGGAGGGGGCTCAGTAGGGCTCTGGCTTTGCAGTAGGATAGCTTGGGTGTAGGGACAAGGAGAGTGAGCCCAAAAAAACGTACACAAGTGCTTGCACCCACCTTTGAAGAAAGCTTTCTCAAGGCAATATTTTTCTACCAGTAAATTTTTGCCACTACAACTTTGAAGTGCAAAAATTTGAGTGTTTGTTGGAGAGCAAAGGGGGAAGGGATTGCTATATGTACACAGAACTGGATGCAATTTTATGGCTATTAAAAAAAGAAAGAAAAAGAGAAGCTGAAATGTCTTTGTGTGAGTAAAAAAACTGCCAGAGTTTATGGTAATGTGTCTTAGGGCTCCTGTAGATCAATCTTTAGAATAAAGTATATCATATTTGTAAGTAAATAAATAAATGACAGAGTTATTTGATTTTTCCAGACCTTGCCAGTCTTCATCATAAATTATCAAGATAGAGAAATATCTTGGTTTTAGTGCTGTCAAATTTGTCTATTTCTTTCATGGGTAAAATAGCTTTTAATCCTTGATCTTTATTCCCTTCAAAATCAAGGCAGTTTGGCTGCCCAGAGTCAAAGTGGGTCTGATGCAGATACTACAGAAGGACCAGAAAGGTGGCATTTGATGCCAAGAAGCCATTGAGTTCTTCCTCTTTAGGAAGATTTGGGTGCGTGACAAATATAGAAGATACAGTCCTGTAAACTTGGACAACTTACCCAAGTTAAAGGATGAGGACTTTATTTGGGGACTTAGCATTTGCATATGACTATATTTCTTCTTCTTTTTTTCCGAACCACTTCAGAACCAAGCCTCAACCAACAGACTAATCAAAAAGTATTTTAATTATCTATTAAGTGTAATGAGCTGGGACACGAAAACAAAAGTGAAACAGTTCCTGCCTTGGGAAGCTTATATCCTATCACGGAATACATGTAAGCAAATACAAAATTTCAACAAAATAAATTTTAAATGAGGAAGGATGGTATGAGTATCCCGAGAAGTCAGGAAAGGCCTCAAGCAAGCTGTAGCCCTTAAGTTTCAAAGGGAAGCAGAGATTCTAAGAGTCCAGGATAAGGAGAGAGCAGCTTCTGGGTGGGGGCAGGTCGGTAGTATGGTAGATGGAGTGTGGGCCTGAAGTCAGAAAGACTCATCTTCATGGGATCAGATCTGGCCTCAGATCCTTAGCAGCTGTAAGTAGACCCTGGGTAAGTCACTTAAACCCGTTTGTCTAAGTTCCTCATTTGCAAAATGAAATAGAGAAGGAAATGGAAAACCACTCTAACATCTTGGCCAAGAAAACCCCCAAATGGGATAACAGCATCAGATACAACTGAAAAAAAAACCAACAACAAGCTTCTAGGAATGAGACCTGTAGAAAGACCCAAAGGGGAAAAATACCATGCTGCAAAACAAGAACTGCAAGTTGGCCCATGTGGTCAGAACACAGAGTTTATGAAGGGAATTAATGTATAATGAGCCTACAAAGATAGGATGGAGCCAGATCATAAAGGTCTTGAAGTATAAGACAGAGGATAACGTATTCTATCCAATAGAGAGAAATACTATCAGAAGTGTACATTAGGAATGTTACTTTGGATGAGTTAGAGAGGAGAGTCTTAGAGCAGGAAAGAATTTTAGGAGATTGTTGCAATAGTCTAGGAGAGCAGGGATAAGGTCTTGGACTAGGGAGACGGCCGGGTGAGTGTAGGGTTGTTGCAGACACAGAATAAAAATTTGGTAATTAATTGGATATAGAGAGTGAGGGACATGGAAAAGTCAAGGATAACGTTGAACTGGGAAAGTGGAAAAATCATGGTATCTTAAAGAAATAGAGAAGGTAGAGAAAGGAATAAGTTTGGAGAGGGAAGACAATGACCTCTGTTTTGGTCATGTTGAGTTGAAAAATGTCTATAGGACATACCTCCAGGAAGAAATGTCCACTGGAAAACTGATGATGCAGAACCAGAGGCAGACAAAGGCTAAATGTCACCTATAGAGAAAATAATTGAACCCCTGAGACCTATCAGTTCCATAAAAATGCTCCAGACATTGTGACTGTCACATACTAGGTGATTAACAAATTCTTGCTGATTCTTCCAAAAGAGCACAAAGTAAAATGGGGTTTGGCAATGACACAGTTCTTTTTCTCAATTTAAATGGCTAAAATGACAGTTAAAGACTACATTAGAATCTGAATTGTCTAGCTCAACTACATACATGGCTACTTACACATAGGCTGCTAGGTGTCATGATGGAAAGAGTGCTGGACCTGGAGTCAGAAAGAGCAGAAATAGAATTCATCTTCAAACACAGCGTGACACAGAACAAGTCACTTAATCTCTGCCTCAGTTTCCTCTTTTGGAGAACAAGGATAATAATAGAACCTACTTCTCAGGGTAAAGATAAATGAGATAATATTTTTAAATTCTTTGCAAACCTTAAAGCACCATATACATTACATCTATTATTATTTTCATGTTAAAAATGTCGATCTCCGATTCACAGAGTTCTATGTAGACAACATTATACATGCATATCGTTCCACTGTTACTACTGCGCTGTCATGGTGGATGGTTCAAAGCAGAGGTTCACAGGGGAACATTTCTGCACCAACTTCACGACAGAAAGAGATGTGTGTTCTGGTAAGTAGTGACCAGCATCGCTGACTCTGTACAGTGTGAGGAAGCAATGATGCTACCTTCTTTGTCTGACCTTATTCTAATGATTCCTTTTTGGTGAGGCTCTTTCATGCGGATTACAGTTATAACCACCATCATCCATTTTCAAAGCATGAATTTTTACAGTATTTCAAAGCTTCAAAATTACTTTCTCTCTACCCACTCACCCCCACATACAGTAGCTGAGCTCCCACAAATGAATCACTTCCCAAAACCATCATTTCTCTCTTATCAGTCATTTTATAACTATAGTCTTCAGATCTCAGACATGCCCAGAAAACCTTTCACTCCTTCTGCCAGGAGAATGGGGAGCCAAAAGAGCCTAAAGAGGAAATATTAGCACATTTGAAAGATTTCTTAGAGGAATGAGACTTGTCCCTACTAGATGGGGAGCAAGAAAAATCTGCTGTCTGGTGACATTACTGAAACAAATGTGGAAAGAAGGAAGGCAGCATTAATGAAAAATAATATACCATACTGTAACATATTTATTCAGTACACTGAGACCCCAAGGATCCCAGAGATATTTTACAATATTTATTTATGTTGGAATCACTTTGTCTACCACCAAAATATAGCTTCCTCCAGGATTAGTACAATCAGTAGCTGTGTGATGATGCAGGATACAAAAGCTAGACAGTGAAAAAAGACAAAAGAAATGGAAAAGTGCAGGACAAAATTAGGGTGAAATATTGTCTTATTGTTCTTTTGCCCAATTCTGCATTTAATAAATTCCATGGATCCTGAAGTAACTGAATAATTTCCTGGTCCATTAACTGAGGCACTGAGAGAGTCATGACTCAAAGGGAGGAGTCAATCAGCATCCACTTCAGATGTGGCCTCTTTCACTGAGATGCCATACTTGTGAAATAAAACAGAAAAATAAAGGCGGAACAGGAAGCAGAAGGGAGAGTGGAAGGAATGGGAGAAGGTTTGAACGTTCACCCCCCAAAAAAATTATTGCAAGAAAAAGAACTAATTATGAGAATAATCTTTTCTATAATAAGAAAAATTAATAAACACAAAAGTCATGGGATCATTAGATCTGGACTAAACCTTAGAAATCCAATTTCTCTATTTTACAGAGGAAAACATTGAGTTTAAAGAGGGAAGATGACAATATCAAGTCAGTATTGAAAACTGCTTATAAACTACCATATTAATTATGAATATGATGCCTCTGAAAGAAAAATATCTCAGAGCCTACTTGTGATAACTGTGTTTGAACAGTCAAGACTATTAAATTCTTAAGACTTACTCAGATCAATGTCCTAGTCTATACACCAAACTTCAAACATTTGAAAGCTCACTATTTTCATCTTTATAAATTAGTTAGCTAGAATAAACTTACACTTAAAAAGATGAAAATATTCTAAATCCATTAAAAAGTATTTATTGAAAGTATACTATGTATATAAATAAATCCCATGGATCCTGAAAGAACTGAATTATTTCCTGGTCCATTAACTGAGGCACTGATAGAGTCATGACTCAAAGGGAAGAGTCAAGTGCCAAAGAGTCAATCAGCAGCCACTTTACATTTTTTAAAAAACAAATTAAATTATGAATTAAAATAAAATCTGAAATATAGTCAACTAAGCTAAAACATAAACCTTTACTGTTTTTAAAGCATTAGAATTAAAGTGACCTAGCTCAACACTAGTACTCTGGATCGATTAATTAAAATATATTTTAATTTTAAATGTCCCTATTTAGTTTTTCTAAAATTCCAAACAAAAGACATTTTTAATGAATCAGTCATTTCAGTAGAGATTCTTTGGTGACAATGACATTCTAAGAAAAATTACAGACTAACACAAAGGGAAGCTCAGGAATATCAATTGACTCTAAAGCATATTTTCTAAGGTTTCTCCCCCCACCCCACCCCCCAAAAAAACCCCAGCTTTCTTTCTAGTCAACCAACATCAGTTCTAATCTCCAGTCCACAAACAGCTGCATTCCTGTCATTCCAGGAAAGGTGGGGGGGAGTTGAGGAAGAAGGAAGATTCAGGACAAGAAAAAGGCTCTGGTCATTTTAGGGGAAGTGTAGGTCCTTCTAAACATGTAATTGATTCATAAGGTGTTATAAAATACAGACGTTTGAGTGATACCACCCTTTACTGGTGATGAGGTATATATTCCTCATCCACTTGGCAACACAGACCAATGGATACATCTCATTGCTTTCTCTACATCTTCCCTCCCTTCCTGGTTTTCTATTTATTCTCCTCACACCTCTCCAGCTTCTGTCGCCCATTTCCCACTTCCAGAATCATTTCCTTTAAATGACTCCCTCTTCTCACCTATCCCATTCTACCTTTCTTCCCATCCCTTCTTTAAATTCCTTTAGTCTCACTTCATTTCTTGTGCTAAATCATTCTTTCTAATCATTTTTGAGAATAAAAATGCTTCCTTTTCATATTCATTTACCTATAGTATCACATATACACAAATAATTCACATATATACACAAACATTAACAATATGAACACAGACATGCCTCTCTTTTTCTGTGTGTGTGTGTCTGAGTCTCTCTATTTCTCTTTCTGTGTGTGTATCACTCTGTCTGTCTGTCTAACTTTGTCTCGCTCTGTCTCTCTATCTGTCTCTGTTTCTCTCCCTCTCTCTCTGTCTCTGTCTCTGTCTCTGTGTGCGTGTGTCTCTACCTCTCTGTCTCTTTGTCTCTTTGTCTCTCTGTCTCTCTCTGTCTCTCTCTGTCTCTGTCTCTCTGTCTCTCTCTGTCTCTGTTTCTCTCTGTCTCTCTGTCTCTCTGTCTCTCTCTCTGTCTCTCTGTGTCTCTCTGTATCTCTGTCTCTCTCTCTGTCTCTCTCTGTCTCTGTCTCTCTCTCTGTCTCTCTCTCTGTCTCTCTCTCTCTGTCTCTGTCTCTGTCTCTGTCTCTCTGTCTCTCTGTCTCTCTCTCTCTCTCTCTCTCTCTCTCTCTCTCTCTCTCTCTCTCTCTCTGTCTCTCTCTCTCTCTCCTGGTCATCTTTAGCCTATGAGAATTGGCTCCTAAAATTACCAATAGGCATTTCAGACAGTAATAACCGGGAAGTAGTACAAAACCCCCCTTTCCAGGCCATCTAGAAGAACCTACAATTGCGTACTACTCAAACCACTAAGGCAAAAAAGTAGACATTTGCTTCACATATAGAAATTCAATGCCCACACCTTTAAGTTGACCTTTTCTATGCTTTCCCATGTTCATCTTTATAAAACTGTATTCTTTTTTCTCATACTCCCCTCCTAGATCCCATTTTCACTCCCCCCTGCTATCCTAGGCCATATTCATTTGAGACACAGTTGTTATGTTTAGCAAAACTTTACATGTCAAACCAAAGACATTCCAATTTGGGAGTGTCTTGTATGGTGTCCCATGTATATCACCCCATAAAAACTTACTGACTTACAACACACACAATGAATAAACTGTGCTTTCTTTTTTTTTCAAATATAGGTAGTCCTCAAAATTGGGGGTTGGGGAGACAGAGAGAAAGCAATAGAAATAGCCTTATCATAGACCTTGTCTTTCTTAATGAGGTGGATGATCGGGTTTCATCCTAACTTTAGATACTTAGTTTCACTGGCTACAGAGATAAACCTTTCTATGCTAAACTTTCCCCATTGTCATCCCCCTGCTAAACAGTTTACACTGACTAACCTGCAAATATAAAATCAGATCTCCAATCTTCCTTCCACCCATTAAGCCTTCATCATTAAGCCTTTCAATTCTCCAACATTCACACTGCTGTCATATTAATCTTCTTTGTGCACTCATCTGAGCATGTCACTGTTCAATACCATTTATTGGTTCCCCATTGCCTACTGAGTAAATTTTTTAGCCTGATGTTCAAGCCCGTCCATAAGTTGACAGTACCCTAGCCTTGTAGCTTTGTTTCCTGTTAGTCTCCTCTTTCTACATATTTCTATATTCTGGCAAAAATTGAACATGTTCCCTACTTTGCTGCTTCCACGTCTTTGATTATACTGTTTACTACTCCTAGAATTCTCTCTGCCTGTTAGAATTCTCCCATCCCTCAATGACTCAGTTAAGAGTTCTCTCTTTACTTATCTGTGTATGTGTTTTGTCTAACACGCAGAATGTAAGCTTCCTGGGATCAGAAACTAACTTCATTTTTTCATACCTCAAATATCTATCAAAAAGACTTACATGCATAATAAGCGCTCAATGTTTCTTGAACTGATTTGAAATGCTACCTATTTCATAAAAATTTCCTGATAACTCCTCCTGACCTCATCAGAAAAAAAAAATAACTATTCCTTTTTGGATTCCACCTATCATTTTGTTTGAACCTAATTTATGTATTTGTCATTTTACATTCTGTGTAATAACTAGTTTTGTGTATATTGTGATGAATTGTCTATAGTTGATAGAGGTCTGATTTCAGCGTCAGAAAGACCTAGGTCCATGTGCCACCTCTGTGTGATCATGGTTGAAGTCACTTAACCTCTCAGAGCTTCAGAAAACTCTTTAAGACATGGCTATTAGGGGAGGCTAGCTAGGTGGTACAGTGAATAGAGCACCGGCCCTGGAGTCAGGAGGACCTGAGTTCAAATCTGGCCTCAGACTCTTAACACTTACTAGTCGTCTGACCTTGGGTAAGTCGCTTAACCCCAATTGCCCTGACCTCTCCCCTCCAAAAAGAAAAAAAAAAGGCATGGCTATTAACCTAGGATCCACAGAACCCATAGATTTCAAGAGGTTTATGAACTTGGATGGGAAATATATATATTTCACTGGGACTGTATGAAGGCAGAGACCATTTCAGATACACATTTACCTCTCTACAGTGCTCTATATGTGGTAGATGCTAAACAAATTCTTGTTAAATTAAACTGTTGAATGACGGTGCTGGTCCATAGCCTTTACTTTCACCAACCTTATTCCTATGCTTTTATTCAATTAAATAAACATTTATTAAGCACTACTCCATGCAAGGTAGTAAGCTAGGATTCTGAGGAATTTTTACAAAAACAAAAACGAAGCGGTTCCTGCCCTCAGGAATCTTACATTTGGGGGGATGGGAGAATTGTTTTTTGTTTTAATTCTGAGAAAGGCAGATGGAAAGTAGATCAATTAAAATGTTATGTCAATATTATAAGCAAGAAGTAAATTATTTGTTAAATAATAAATAAAAAATAAATCTTTAAAAAATGTACCTTTATGGTTATTTAGAAAGCATTATTCCTCTACCTGATTTGGAATATGATTTAGAACTAGAAAGAACCAGCTCAAGATCCATAGAGGCTGAACAACTTGATAGAGTCACACAGGGAGAAAGTAAAAAAGCTGAGACTGAAACACAGTGCCTTTCTTTCCCAGTGTTGCAGGATTACAGTCTTGAGATTCTCAAAGCAAAGATACAGAGAAAGAAATTCCAGGACACCCTGATTCTGATTCTGCTTAGCAAGGGGAAATCTAGAGCTGTCCTGATTTGTTTCCTGCTGTTTATTTAACATGCCTTAAAACCTTAGTTGTGCTGTCTCTACACACTAGGTCATGATATCAAGGTCCTAGCTTCTTCTCCTCCAATGGGAAAATGCTAGAAGTACAACTTAACTCAAATGTTTCATTGTCCTCTGGCAGAGGTCAACACTGACTGTGAACTTGCCATTCGGGCTATTCCAGGGACAGAAGCTTTCTCACAAGAACTCACCTGTCTCAAATCCTAAATGAAAGAAGTGCTTCCTGTTCTCTTTGAAGAACACTATAAGGTTCTTAATTAAAAACTGCATGATTCTTAAGGCATTTCTAAACCTGACTCTAAATTGAAAGGAAATGTTGGATTGCTAGGCTTTGATTCAATACAATAAATGTTTGTTAAGCATCTATGACATGCCAGGAAGTGCACTAAGAGCTGGGTATATGGGGAAAAAAAAGACATTTCCTGCCCTCAAGTAGGTTGCCATCTAAGAAGACAATACCCTCATCAAATGGAAACTCGAGGGTCAGTGGGTAGGGAGCATCTTGTTCTGTGGAGCTGAAACCAAGCAGAGCTATAAGTGGAAAGTGCACTGTCAGCCTTACAGACATTGGATATCAAAAGTCCAAGTGTCCCTGGAGGGCTAGACATGAGAAGCTCTATAGTCCCCAACAAAGTGCAATAGGTCCAGATAAAAAGTGATATAAGTAGGGAATTCAGACAAAATCAGAACACTTTGATTTTATAGCTAGAGACCTTTACTAACTGGATGCATGGGGCAAAGTAGTTTGGCAGCTACAGAGAAGATGACAAAGTCGATAACAAAAGCCATCTCATGGAGGGCCTGCTCAGAATTGCCCTTCCTGATTGCCATCAACTACATGGGAGCTCTGGGGCTTGACATAGTAAACCAATACTTAAAGGACTTGGTATTTTAGTAAACTTTGGAGTAGTCCTCTGTTCTTACCCCCAAAAGATGGGGGATGAGGGAGTGGAAAGGGAGGAGGGTAAAAAGCAAAGTGCCTCTTCAGTTAAAAGAGACTATTTCCAGTTGTGCTTCCTGACTCTGATACTACCCCCAGGCAGTATCAATAAACTCTGAGTCTTCTAGAAAAGGAATCTCTAAACTAAGATACGTGTGTCCAGGCTAGGAAATGACTCACCTTATGAGTCTGAGTGATCCAGATGCTCTGGGTCCCATTAGGTTGGAGCAAAATGGTAGCAGGGGAAGAGTTCCCATTGAGAAGGTGGCCACTGATTGGCTCAAGCCAAGCCATTTTACCAATAGACACACACTAGGAACTGTTTGGACAGGACAGAGACAGAGTGAAACATCTAATCTAATTAGCAGGCCTATAAACAGATTTATATTCTGATGAGTTTTAAGTATTATCCTCCCAGAAAATTATCAGTCATTACAAGCTAAGTTACTGAATTCTATTATGCCTTTCTGTTAATATATTCTGTGATTCTTTTATGTTCAGCGTTTCTCTTGTGTGTATGAATGACCTGTTCCACACCTGATTCATATTCATTACCTTTCTACCTCCAACTTTTTAAGGAATTCCTAGACATAAGCTGTAGTAAATTTGTCCCCTGGGTGCTATGGTAGGAGCCTACCTAGCTGAAGAGAAGGAGAACAAAGAGCCTAACTCCCCTGTCATCAGTCTAGGTTCTCAAGGACTAACTCAAGTCCAAAACCCATACCTGGTTACAGAACAGGGAGTTGGAGCAGTTCTCCAGCTCCTTTGGGCCCTGCAAAGATTCTTAATGTTAGAAGCCGATGAAAAAGAATGAAGAAATTATCAGCTAGTAGAGAGTGTTATTGGGCAGTTAGATGGCACAGTAGAAAGAGTGCCCATCCTTGAGTCAGGAAGACTCATCTTCTTGAGTTCAAATTTGGCCTCCAACACTTATCACCGATGTGACCCTAGGCAAGTAACTTAACCTGGTTTACCTCCATTTTTTATCTGTAAAATGATCTGGAGAAGAAAATGGCAAAACACTCCAATATCTTTGCCAAAACAACCCCAAATGAGGTCATGAAAAGTTGGATACAACTGAACAGCAACAACAAGAGAGCATTATTCTGGTAAACAAATTTCAAGGGCCAAAATTATTAGTTTGCATATACAATCTCTAAATTTTCTGGATGTTTTGACACTTAGATGTTAATTTAGTTGTAATCACATGACATATAAGGTTATTTCTCCAATATTTTCTGCAGAATTTGGGGTATTAGGAATAAGGTTTTCATACAAATTGATACAAAAATTCATAGAATTTCCATACAAATTTCATAGAAATCGATACAAAAATTCATAAAATTTTCATACAAATTTTATACAAATTGTTACTTCGGCAACAACGTAAAGAATCCTACCCCAAAAGTCTTGAGTTTTTTCAAGTTTTGTTTTTGGGGCTTTTTTTTTTTTTTACTAGTTTCATTGGTCTAAACTTTGGACAGAAGGTTTAAACTTCACAGAACAAATCCCCTTAAGAAAATGATTTGTTCTATAAAATTGAACTCAGTCAAAAGGCCATACCCAAAGATCTAGAAGGCCACATGTGGCCTCCAGGCCACAGGTTCCCCAGCCCCAATCTAAAGTGAAAGTTTTCATAAATAGAAAAAAAATTTCTTGATCTACATTTAAAAGTTTGGGTGTCATTTTGATGTTCTACAAAGAACAACATTGTTAACTGCCTGAGTATGCTTCTAAGACTTGGTGACTAGATATGGTTTGGGAGAAATTAATACAAGATAGAGTAACTTTAGAAGACAATTTTCTACCACTGTGAAAACTGATGGACACTCTCCTGGCTGTGATTTGTAAAATGACTCTTCTTGCCCACCATGTTTTAAAGAAACAGCTGGTAAAATAGATAAATAAATAAAACTTATACAGGAGTTATCCACATAAAGGTGACTTATAATTCAAATAGAATTCACTATAAATGCAAGTGCTTTAAAAAAAAAGATCAAGGCCTTCTGTTCTGGTGCTGCCACTACACACTACATTTGTTAGGGATTTCATCACCGTGTGGAGGAAGTTAGTTCCGGGCTAAAATGTGGACAGATGGAAAACTCCCCTGGAGCATAACATTCAAAACAACCATCTTTTGCTGAACTTCAAGGAACTTTTACTGGCTTCCTTACTTCTGCAAAGTTCTATTAATACTCTCTTGCAAACTGAATGTCATTTATGGTGGTACAAGCAGCAGAGCTGCTCTAAGCTTTCTGCCGACCTCCCTTCCACAACTGGCATGAGTCAAGAAATGAAGATTTCAAAAGCTACATTTTATACAACTGGTATTATTTTAAGACCAAGTAAGAGGGGAAAAGGTGTTATGTTTGTTTGAGTATGTCAATGAGTCAGGTTAATAAACATGTGTAAAGCGCCTACTATGTGCCACCACTGGGCTAAAATCTGAGATTGAAAACGAAAGCAATCACAGTCCCTGCTCTCAGGCTGCTCCCAGTCTCGTGGGGGAGGCAGTAAGCAAACAACTATGAGTGGGAAAGCTAGAGATGGGAGACGTAGGGAATAACCTCAGAGGGTAGACAATGAAATTAAAGATGACTGAGAAAGACTGTTTGTAGGAGGTGAGACTTTCACTAAGACTTTAAAGAAGCCAGGAAAAGCAGGAAGTACAGATGAGGAGAGAGAGACAGAGACAGAGCAGAGAGACAGAGAGACAGAGACAGAGCAGAGAGACCGAGAGACAGAAACCGAGAGACAGAGACAGAGACTGAGAGACACAGAGAGACAGAGATGGAGACAGAGAGATAGAGACAGAGAGACAGAGACAGAGACAGCAGAGAGACAGAGACAGAAAGACAGAGACAGACAGAGACAGAGCAGAGAGAGACCGAGAGACAAAGACTGAGAGACAGAGACCGAGAGACACAGAGAGACAGAGACAGAGTCAGAGAGACAGAGACTGAGAGACACAGAGACAGAGACAGAGAGACAGAGACAGAGAGACAGAGACAGAGACAGAGAGACAGAGACAGAGCAGAGAGACAGAGACAGAGAGATGGAGAGACAGAGAGACAGAGCAGAGAGACAGTCAGAGACAGAGAGAGACAGAGACCGAGAGACACAGAGAGACAGAGACCGAGAGAGGTGGGATGAGGGAAGGAAGGGGAGAGAGAGAGAGAGTTCGAGGCATGGTAGGTAGCCAGAGAAAATGCCAGGAGTCAGGAAATGGAGACTTCTAAGACTTTTCCAGCTCTAAACCTATGATCACACAACTGCTCATGAGGTCACGTATACACTGTAGAACAACTTCACAGTACCTCTTAGTGTTAGTAGAGGGGCCTCGGATTATCTAATTCCCTTTCTTTGCTTTACAGATAACAAAACTAAGGCCCAGAAAAGAAAAAAAAAACACTAGTATCACACAACTACTATGTATGTGTGTGTAAGACTGTTGCTTGTCCTTGTTTTTGAAGAGGACCAACATCACAGGGTGATGCCTTGACTCATGCACGACTTAGATTTAAAGGCAAACGAAGTTGCACAAAGTTGTCAGTCTCACTCTGTCTTCCAGTCATCAAAGTCCAGTGGCAAGACAAAAGTCAAGATGACCGCCGATGGCCTAAGATTCAGTGAATGGCCTTGGCATCTTCGGTGTCTGACCAAATTCTTAAGCACTCCACAGTGCATACTTTAGCTGCTTTCGTGGCAGTTGAAACAAATTACTCTCATTTGCCCATTCCATTGGGGAAAGTCTTCACAAGCTTGAAGCAGACATCTCCCCTGACTCACCAACAGGCTTAATGCCTGTTGGTTACCCTCAAGCAGGTATATGCTGTCTGCCAAAATGGTTTACTGGGGCATGGCCACCATGCATGCTTCTCAAAGCCACAGACGAGAGCTGAGTGCCAGGTGGGCACCAAAGGTACATGAACAGTCCTAAAAAGGGCTCACCAGAGGTGCTGGTCCTCTTTGAATGCCCCATAAAGTTTTGTCCCTTAAAGCTATTGCCCTTTCATATGAAGTAGCTTTTTGCCGAGTTAAGTCTATTCAAAGTTCTAAGAGAAGCAATCATTCTGATATCGAGTTCTGAGGTAGTTGTTCATTTTGAATACAAGAAGCTATTATACATTGAAGTGATATGAACACTTGAATTATTTTATGATTATGGGACAACTATAATTTATATAATTATTGAATTATTAATTTATGTAATTATGAATGTGGAGACTTAGTTGCTCACTAAGATGGAATCTAAGAGAGGGTCTAGAATCTGAACCCAGAAAGACGAGAAAGAGAGAAGCAGATTTCAAAAGTTCACCAGCTAAGAAGTTAGAAACCAGAAAGGTTGGATAAAGCATGTTCTGTTGAGGAACAAAAGCTAGCTGAGCAGAGGAACATCTTAGAAGCCAAGAATCAGAGAAATTACCAATCAGATTGACTGAGATGGCATGTCCAGTAGGGTGTTAGCTAAGTACAGATTAGATCAGCTCAACTTAGAAGTGGAAGCATCCGTTTAACACAGAAGCTACATTCATGGAGAAACTTTTATGGAGAATTCCTGAGACAAAAAGAGAATACCAAAGTTTATGGATCCAGAGCTGTGAGTTATCCCCAAGCACATGGGTTTTCCTCACTCATGTGTTCCTTTGGCAACTTCCTAGAAGTATGTGCCCACACTCCCTCATTAATACATTGGTAGGGAGTGTAATCCAACTTGATGTGTGGATTGTGATGCATTTAGTATTATTGACTTTGTTTTAATATATGAAAACTTGGCATTTTTATTATTTCTTTTTATTCTGTTGTTTAAAAAAATTGTTATGGTTGAGATCTAAGCATGTCATTATTGTAAGTGACTGGTCTTTGTCAATGGAAATGCATCATTTGAAGCTCAAGAGCTACACAGGTGAGTAGGAAAAGTGCATCTCCCCACACACAACAGGGTTAACCCTAGACTTGGCCCATAGGAGGGCAGGTTGGAGTAAACAAGCCAGCCCTGTAAAGAAGGGTGTCCTCATATCCTATGTAAGACATACGGGCCAACCCTACACTCTCATTCACCTATTCATACATATTTACACAGTTAAAGTCCTCCCCACTCACCCACCTTCTAAAATTGATCACTGGAGGTCAGTCCCCAGGTGGGTTTGTGAGTATAGATGTATTATAAACCATTGTGCCATTTTAACCTTTCTCCCACTATGTAAGTAAACGTGAATAAATAGAGTAAATATTGATTAAGCCTAATATGTACCCAACCATGTCTAGTCAATGAATATTTGCTGAGCATCTACTATATGCCCACCGTTGTTTGAGGTTATGAAAAAAGTAACAAATACATTCATTCTTTGAGCAATTAATTAAAGATAACAGAACCCTCCATTTTCTTCTTTCTGCTCCCTTTTGCCTTCTGCCTTTTTCTTTGTATCTCTACCAAAGCTTTTTCAAGAACAAAAAAGTTAAATTTAAATTAAAGGCAGCACAGCATAATGGAAAAAGCATTAAATGAAGTCCTTAGACAATTGTCACCAATTGTACAGCCTTATCCTCTCTCGGCCTCAGCTTCCATACTCTAAAATGGAAGAAGCAATATTTGTACTGACTGCCTTACAGAATGATTATGAAAAAGCGTCAAAGGGCTTGTGAATGTGATTTGTTATATACGTGCCTATTTTGCCTTCTGTGACTGGCTCTGGTAAATCTGAGCAACATAAATGACAAGATAACAGCACAAAATCAGCAACACCGACATACTTCTGAAAAGACCAGAAATTAATATTTTTCCCTTAAAAAGTCTGTCCAAAAGTTTAAGAAGATCTGCGTGCTCAGTTCTCCATCCTCTTCAACATAAATGTTCCCAGGTTGGCTATGCACCCTCTTGTCATTCTTTAGCGTACTTGTACCAACATGTACACACACACACACACACACACACACACACACACACACACACGCTTCACTGTAAATTCTAGATCTACCCAAGAAGTTTAGCCAAAGGTGGATTAAAGGTGGAAGCAGAACTAATACTCGAATTAATACCAAAAGTCAGATGAAACCAGATGCAGGGTCTGGGAACAGATGGTAAGTATTTGGGGTTGAAATGTCAATGAAGGGTAAAGCTAAGAGAGGAACTGATAGGCCTGCGTGGCAAAGCACATCACTGATTTATCTGTTTCTTTCCTTGCCATGCTCACTATATGACTGAAGAAATCCTCCAAGGGGTCCGGTACAGAGCTTGTGACACGCACGGGCCAAACCAAACTGCCCAGGCCCCAGTGACACATCTCAGTAGTGGAAAGAGACTTCAACTAGTTGCTTAAATACTAGGAGAAAAATCCAGGCTCAGATACTTACTGTAACAAAAACAACTCTCTTACTCTGAGCAAGTCACAACCTCTCTGAGCCCTAGCTTCCTCATCTGCAAAATGGGGGGAGGAGGAGGAGGAAGAGGAGGAGGAAAGGGAAGAAGAAGAAGAGTTATGGAGCGAAGCATAACTGATTTGGAAAGTACTCTAACAAAAAATCCACAAAATATTAATAAAATGCAGGATCCATCACCCTAAGGTGACTAAGATTAATACTTCCTCACCCAAAAAGGAGAAAAAGGATTGTCTATAGACATCCTTAGAGCACATCATAAAGGGGTCAAGAAGCTACAGAAATAATTTTAGAATAAGCAGTCACTTTGCCTAGAAATAATAAAGTCTGATAACAAATATATCCAATTGGATTTGTCTGATGTAACTGAAATTGGTTTCTCCAGATTACACCTGTGAAATGGCTAAGATCTAAAACCAGAATAAAAAATCCATCCATGGGCAACAATATGATAAATGATGTATTAACAAAGAAGCACGTGACTGAGGTCTGTCTAGGTATAGCAGGTTTGTTTTTGGAAAAACAGGTCTTTATGACGACAATTCTTGGACCGGGTTATCACTAGGAATTACAAAAGGGTTATCCTTCAAAAGCCCAGACTTTGTGGTCGATGTAGACCATGAAAGGAAACAGCAGAAACTTTACAACACATCACTGCAGGCTGTAGAAATGTAGCACCTAGCTGAAAAATTATCAAAACAGAACTTGGTGGCTAAAAGTATACATCAGAAACTCCCTTTCTGTCACAGACTGACAGACAGCAAATTCCCACACCACGAATACAGACCTGAAAATATTCTGGCAAACTTTACCAATAAACCACATTGAATCCTTCTCATAACTGTCATTCACAATCATGGGCATAATATTGATCCAGAAAAGTTGAAACATCATTTTAAATTTCTGTCACCGTAATCATAATCTCTGAGCTAGATGAAATGAAAAACTTTGAAAATATAAACACCTAGAAGAGAAAATCAAAATCACAAGGGAACACAATGAGGGACATATCCCGGCTGTCCTCTCTGCTACTGGAATTTTGACACAGCTGTTTTGGTGAACCTAAGAGATTGAACTTGCACCCTAATACTTTTATTCAACCAAGAAAATAAGTAATTTTATCATCTTGTGCCATAGTCTGTAGTCCATTAAATGTTTTTTAAGTGGAATTTTCCATTTGAACCCCACTGAAGAAGACATTATTAACAAGATGCTAATAACAATACTAGTATTAGCTACCTCACAAGAGTTTTCTTTAGCTCCGGGAGGCAGAACTAAGAGCAATGGATGAGATTCAAAGAAATACTTTAGGGTCAACATCAGGAGAAGCTTCCTAGCAATTAGAACTCTCCAAACATGGAATGGTTCACTTGAGGTTGTTTTGCAAAAGCTTCCGGACCTCTATGTTGAATAGAGAATCCTTTTTCAGTTATGGGTTGGGCTAAAAAACTTCTAACGTCTTTCCATTTCTGAGATTCTGGGATTCTGTGCTGTGAAGAAAGTGTGTTATAAAGCTTAAAGCTCTTTCAGTATAGGAGTTATTTACATGAACCTAACAAATATTAAAGAATTAGTTTTTTAATATCAAAATGAAGATGTAGAGACAGCTTTGATGAGTTTCACAAATCCTCAGGACAGATCTCAAATATCCGGCTGGTACCAGACCATAAGTTTCCTCTACAACATTCCAGCAACAAGTGGCCAATCTCTGATTCAAAGCTTTGGATTTTTAAAAGAAAGTGTTTATTTCTCTTCATTAGAAAGTGTTTAAATGTAGGTCATTTTATGATGATTTTGGCGGTTATGTTGATTAGAACAGGGGTGGAGGGAAGAATCTACAGTCTCTAAACACAGACTGTCATTTAGACTGTCAATTTACCAATTTAAAAAACTAAGATTAAGCTGAGTATCTCTCATATACAATCTCTAATATATATGTATATCTCTAATGTATAATCATTTATTTGTGTAAATATATGTACATATACAGTCATATGCACTTTTCTATGTAGAGTGGTAAAGGTGATGCTAGGTTGATTTGTTGTCATTTAATATTTATTGCCCATTTGCAATCTGCTAGGCACTGAAATGTTTTCTTATGCAAAATTCAATATTTGGTGTCAAACCCACCAAATATATTGCTCCTGGCTTGGGGTGCACATACAAAAGAACTGCAGATTTTAGATTTTGCTCTTGGGTTTTTTTTCCTCCTAGTCACAATGCTAAGTTCTATCCCCCACATCTTTGACTTTCATGTCAGCTTTCTTTGTGAGTAAATCAAAGACTACTCAAATATTAGCTGTGGAAGGGACCCTAGGAGATCACCTACTGCAAACACCTCATTTTCCAGATGAGGAAACTGAGAGTCAGGAAACCAAAGGACTTGCCTATGAATTCCTCTTATTTGAAAGTTAGGGTTATGAGCGAGTACAGCATTTTAATCTAAAGTCCCTTTTATCATCTAACAGAAACTCAGTATAATTTTAATGAGAAAAGCCAGACAGTAACTTCTCTGAAAGATTCCTTCTATATTTATAATTCTAACATGCATTTATTCATTATTCATGTACAATACCAACTGAACTTGTTAAACACAAATATATTGTAATTCTGAATTGTCGAATTCAATCAAATGTTATCTGTGATGAAATCTTAATCTTAAATGTCTAGGTGAAATGAATCTTTGATTTCTTATAATCTCGTAGATGAATTGTGCAAGTTTTTACATGTGTGTGCACTAGAGTGCACTATAGACTTATAAACCTTTCCCATTAGTATATATAAATATTTCCCATTATAAATATTTTCCTATTAACAAAAACTTTCCCATTAATCCTCATAATCTTATCATGTTATCTCCTTTACACAAACAGAAACCAAGATAGAAGAAGTGAAATCCCAGAAGTCACACAGCGAAACAGTCCTTAGAGACAGTACTCAAACTGATGGGAAATTTACTTTTAAGACAATACCCCTTCCAGTTGCAAAAAACACTTAAAGGAGAGAAAGTTTCCACTTTACTAATATTGTCTGTGTTTAAAAAAGAAAACGAGAATTCTTCCTGTACTCTATAGGGATCATTAGAATATTCCCAATAGCCAATAAAAACACTCTGTTCTTAAGAAAACATGCTGGAAAATGTCTGAGAATACCAGAACTATTTCTGTGTTATCAGTATATCTGAAGGCCTAAATTTCCCAAAAGAAAAGAAACATAGGTGTGATGATATTACTAGACATAAAATCAAAATCTATCTGTGACTGCCCCACTTAAACACATTTTCAGATGATATTATGGAAATATTGCCATGTATAGGTGCAGGATCTTTTTTAAGTTGTTTTACTGCTTTGGGGAAATAGTGGTACTATTTTTAGGCAGCTGTGTTTTAAGGAAAGAGCACTGGATATGAAATCAGAAGGCCTAGGTTCAAACCTAGGCTCTGCTATTTACTGTTGCATGATATGAACAAGCCACTCAGGTTTCCAAGATTCCTTCCCTAATTTATTATATGGGAATAATGATACTTGGACACACACTTGCTGTGACAATCAAAGGGTATAATGGATTTAAAGTGTATTGCAAATACAAAGTCACATATAAATACCATCTCTCCTTATTACTAGTCAAATTGTGGTGCTATATAGGCACATATTCAGTTAAAAAAATCCACGTGGAACCTTTCCATTTCTTGGACAATATATACGTGAAATATTTAATCCTAGGATGGTTTTTTGTCTTGCGCTGAGCATGCTTGTGTCTAGATCTTACCCAGATCTCCAGCGCTCCATTTCTACTCAATTTGTTTTACATTTTTATATAACAGAAACTAATTTTAACAATAGCCTGAATCAAGCATAATTACAATGATGAATTATACAGACACTCTTGCCCCCCCCAAAAAAAGATATAACATACTCCAAAACCAAATAGAAATAAATTATTTGGGGGGCTTTCTGTCATTTGAGATCTTCCATTAGAATGGATAATCAAGAATTAACACTAATTACTATTTGTGCTTTGAAAAAATAAGAATTCCCAAGTGGGCTAGCAACAGTTATTTCTCAGGGCTTTACCAGACACAGAAAACATGGCTTGATTACATTTAATTTGATTCCAATTAAAAAACCCTTAAGAAGTTCCTATTGAATTAGATTACACCAAGCATTCCTGCAGAAGACACTTCATTATCTGAGGCAGTTTCAATTTACAGTCCTCACATAGGAAGGAAAACCCTGTTTGCCTGAGGAGAATAAGCTTCATCTCAGTATTTCATTATTGTGGATATTGTGGTTCTATGGTTATTAGTTAAACATGCAGGTACTCCTAGGAAAAACTGCACTGGGGGTGCCTCGTATAGCACTAAAACGAGAAATGCTAGAAACTGTACCACAGCACAATCCGATGCAGCCTTAGGGAGTTGTGCACATGTATTTAGCTGAGAAAGCCAGGAGAGACTAGCGTGAAATAAAGCAAGTTCTCATATTTTACTAGAGATACGCAAATGGTCCTTACCTAACATGACAGATAATGCAGGTCCCCAGTTCTGACAACACTTAAGAAAAGAAAGTAAACTCTTAGAGTGCTAAGATAACAAATACCTAAATAAATGCAGCCACTGTACTGCCAGGTAGTTTTCCCCTCTTTCTTTAAAACAGAAAATAGACGCTCATATGGTGATAATGTGTATATTCATATGGAAAGTGTTCTAAAAAGGATGTCTTGGTCCTAACATGATCGGTGCTGGAGGACTCTCTGAGTTATTAACTCAACGGCCCCCGTTTATGATGGCTTCTCAAAGGTGAACAACGCACATAGAAAAATGATGATGTAAGAAGAGAAGTTAAAGTATTTATTCAGATGACCTTATAAGACTAAACTTATGGGGAGCAGCCTTGGGTAAGCATAAACTATGTGGTTCATTTGAAATTTCCAGAGTTCAACCATCTATGCTTCTTGAGTAGACATTCAATACACAGCTGTTGAATTAAATGTTGAGTATGCCCATCCCTGATTATTTTCACAACTGTGAGGGACCCTGTGGTTTGTGGTTAGTGATTAAGTACCGAGTAGATGTATCATAAGGTTATAAGTATAGAAAAACCTACAGCATTTCAAGCATTTCATGTTGTAACAGTGTCTTTATTATACCTTGTAGAAATCATTGACCAAAAATCAACTTACTCCACAATATATCTATTAGTTAATTAGAACTCTAAGGAACAACAAAAAAAACACATTATTGACTTTTAGATCTTCAATCAAATAAATATTTACTACTGTAATTTGCAAAAATTATTTCTTTTCAATTTGGGGCACAAAGAGAAAACGTGCTACTAACTTCACTGGATACTGCGGTCATCCACAAACAAACTGCAGTCAATGTAAAAAAAAAAACAGCTTTATACACATAATGACAATATACAAATATCCTTGCCCCTCTGCAAGTCTCCTTTACAGATATGGTGCTTTATGACTGTAAACTTATTTTAATGCGCAACTGACCTTGAGACCAAGCACAGCAGAGCTATAGATGTGTGACCAGTAGCTATAGATATTAGGGAATGTGCTTGCTGTCAATGATCACTGCTGAAACCTGTCTATACCACACCAGAACAATCAATTTTGTAAATGATTGCAATAATCAAGGAAATTGCCTAATTTATAAATCCTTGCATACAGCATTTTAATGGATCCCTACATTTTAATGCTGATGCTGCCAGAGCTAAATGAATTGTTGTCCAGTCTGTCATTACACAAAATGATAAAAGCTTTCAGTCTGGTTAGGCAACTACATCTCATGGATATTCAGGACCTCAGTACATAATCAGTCATTAGTGACTTCTGTGAAAATTCTGCCTCACTAAAGCTTCAGGAATGGCGAACGGGAGGGGTTCGGGTGCTCCCATCTTTACAGAAATTTGTCATTACCCTCTTGGAATCTCCATACATGACAATGCTGAAGCTCGGCTTTGCTCTGAATCATTATATTTTTGACACATCCCCCATTCAGTTTCTTTGAGAGGCCCCATATATTTTCCCTTTTTTTCTCTGTGTAATACTGCCCCATTTAAAAAAAAAAAAGCCTCTACACTCCCGAGCCAGCATACTTTACTGCTCTGAACTTACAAATCATGAATCATGGCCATGACGATACAGTTAGAATCACTACCCTGTGAGGGGGATGTGCTCTTGCTAACAGGTAAGTCTATATAATCCACACTGAAAGTGGCTCTACGATCTCAGCTCTTTTCATAAACCCGGTTACACACAAATTGCTATTCTCGGTTAAACCTTAAGCAATTGATTTCAGCCAATAGTGGGCTGTCAGTCCTTTACTTACTGCTCAATCTCACTAACCTGACATTTATGGTGTACTGATTGGCCTCTGTCAGTGGTGGTGGTTGTAAATTCACTTTGAAAAGCTTTGTGTTAACAGCCTTCAACCAAGCTCCAAGAAGAGTACCAACAGGCAGCCTGACAATTGCTCGACCTCCTGCCCTTTTTACAGTGAGTAAATCAGGCTTTGAGCCATTAGGCTGGAGCCTGAGGCCTACACAAAAAGGATTGACATGAGTAAAGGTCAACCTCTGTCACACATGTATGTGTAACAATTTGGATAATGGAATTCTGTAACTTATCTGAGAAAGGTGGCAAATACTTATAAGGAAAGAGTGTATGCTGCTCTGGATTTTCTGGCTTTTATGCTAAGTAGTTATACAAGAGTCTGTATTTCTTGTCTAAATACACAAAGATCGTCTGAACTCATGAAATCTTAGAGTATATAAAATCCACCAAAAAGAGTGTAGGGGTGGGGGAAGGCGCTCAAAACGGTTCTGTGAAATATGTAGCATGCCAGAGAATAATATGATCGCTCTCCCATGCTAACCACTGTGTACTTTAATTTGGTATATGCCATCCGACGTGTTATGGACATGCTACCACATATAATTACAAACTATATTACCACGGTGTGCACCATCTTAGTAGTTGTCTGGGATACCTTTATCCAATATTTCACTTTTTACATGCACTATTAATTCATGGTCTCAAAGACAAAATTTATCATAATATCCCATGAGACGTGTGATTTATAGGTAATAAAAATACTATTTTTCAAGCAATTAAAATGAGACTAAGTTGCAGAATGATATTAATTGAGACACCTGATGTTTCTAGACAATCTATACCTATGTTTCATTTCTCTCATGTGATACGGCTTTTAAGGTTCATCTATCTAAGAACTTTAGGTTTTTGATTCTTGTTTTAATTTCCGGACTGTGCTTCTAAGTCAATGTGGGCAACAGGATAAATGTACAAAATATGACATAACAGGACAGGGGGTTGGGGAGGAATCATGGGCCCAGAAACATACTTGAAAGAGCTTTTCTTCCCAAAGATAAAATACTATTAAATAAGCAACTACCCAAAAAATATATAATATTAGTTGACTAATATACCTTAAATGCCTCAGGATTTATAATGTCTGCAACTGAAGTTCACTTATTAAAGTTTATTAAATTAAGTCTCCAAATGAGAGTTTTATTTCTTTATCTTTTCTTTTTTAAGAAAAGGGGATAAATAATTTTTTTTCTCTTAAAAGAAAACAGAAGTCCTAAACCTATTATTCATTATTTGGTTTAGTGGGGCATTTCTGGGCAGGTTTAAATGTATAAACTAAAAGCATATGAATAGTTTCGTTCCAGTTATTGTATTTAAAGGTACACTTCTAAATGTTCAACTTATATTATTAATATTTTTAACACAATACTGGAAATCTTTCCAAAAGGCAGCAGATGGTTCTACAGTCTACGTAAAGCTACAAAATTCTCACTCTATCAAACAGGCACCAATGAAAAAGACATCTTCTCCTCAAATGAGGCAAAGCCAAAAATCTCCACCAGCTGTTACTTTGCATAATTTAAAATGCAATAGTAACATTACTATGGTTTACTTTTAAGGAACAAATTATCTGAATTTCATAAACATGTCATATTTGAAATTCATCTGACAGCTAACCTAGAATATTAAATATTGAATTGCAGAAAAACATAATTTTTTTTACTTTTAGTATAAGCTGTGGCACCAACATAATTCTAGCTTCTGGCATTTTGACGAACCAAGTCACAACAATGCAGAGTCTTTGAATTTATAGTTGCCCAACCTATCACTGGAAGAAGTTCTTCAGTTCTAGATTTCATTTCTGCACAGATTCATACTCATGAACACAATTCTGCGTCTGGAATCTGGCAATTCGAGTAAATTTACATAGTATATGTAAAATGCAAAGAAGTAATATACTTTTATTCTATTATTACTTAAAACTGCCATTTAGGTAGCAGTTTTAAAAAAACCTGCTATTATTATTCTATAGGCATACATACAAAAGTGGTTTTTTTTATCAAGATATTAACCTAAGTTAATGGACAGTGATGAAAAATGGACCATTAAGTTAAAAGCAAAACTCAAAGTTAAAATGCTTTGCCACAAAGTCAAATCATAAATAAGACTACAAACCAATGGTCCATATGATCTTGGTTTTCTTAAGAAAAGATTAAGTTTCTCCCATATCGTGGATGAAAATAAAATGTTCAAGTCTGCCTAACCAACACAAAGGAATTTGCAAAACTGAATTTTTCCCTGGAACCCTGATTGCAATTTTAAGAAGCTCCAACTTCATTTAAGTTACCAGAATAATTCTTCATTTTTGAAAAGAAGTACAATTTATTTTGCCAATTGCTGCTAAAATGTCTTGTCAAGTTTGACTTCTGGGTTGAAAAGCCACAGTTATACTAGCCTATCTTAATCAGAAATTTCATTTTAAACTTCTGGATTTTAGTCCAATAGAATTTTAAGTGTGCCCTGTGTACATTCCAAAAGTCTAGTCTTATTAAATTCTGATGTTAGGCAGAAAGGGGAAACCATGTGCAACCAGATTAATTTATCCCTAGGGGAAAGGGACACATTAATAATTGAGATAATGTTTTCATATACGTTGAAATCAAATGTGCCCTTTCCACTTCTTCATTAGAAAACACATTAGGGAAAAATTATCTCACTCTCATCAATAAGACCTAATTGCTGAGAAAGTCTTTATTTTCTTTATTAAAAAAAAATTTTTGGAAAGAGTGTTCCTATTCCTTCCAAATGTCCAGAAATGTTATCATACATTCAAGTATTGTTGGAATAAATGCCTATGTTACCAAAGTGAATGTTTACTTAATTCACCCTGGACTATTTTTGTTTTAAACAGACTGAGTTTATAATATTTTTTTAAATACCAGCAAACCCTGAGTCTGATTGAAATGAGTCAAAGTGAAAAAGAAAACTGAAGTCATGAAAAATGACTAATATTTTGGCTTTATGAAGAATTAATCTCTCTAAACTACAAGAAATTATCTTGGCCTTTTTCTAAAAACACAAACAAAAAAAAACAACTAAGAATGCCCCCATGATCTTACATAGCTGTGAAAACATGTTGTGAAGTAATGGACTGGTATTTAATATAGTCTGAATGGCTATACATTCCAAAAGCATTGGTTATCGGCAAAGAATATAAAAGTGCATGACAGGAACTCTCTAGCAAACTAACCAACAGGTTTCCAATATTTGTTTATGTCAAGGAAAATGGTTCATGTATTTGCTACAACCAGGAAAAGACAATAATTAAAAACACAAGTGCCCAATATGAATTTTGAATTTTTCTGCAATAAGCCCACATTCTGTAGAATAAAGCACTGCCATGTTAAAAACAATGAACTGTATATTGAAACAAAAATCCATTAACTACTTGGTACCACTGTAGGAAAAAATATTAGAAATCCATTTGCAGTACTGAAATAAAGATAAGTTACCCCCAGAAGATCCATCAGGACTTAAATATTGAGCTACTAATTTAAAGACATTTTCTCATCCTGCAACCAACTTTGAAAAATATGCAGAAAGCAATTAATTATACTTATAACTTAAACGAGACAATCATGAAAAGATACATGCATATATAAGGTTAATATTTTATAAATGTACGTGTATTACTGTTGATCTGCTAGGACGAAAGATATTTTAAAAGAATATGTTCAAAAATGGGTTATTATATCATGAGTCATAAAGCACTTTGTATCAGAATTTCTTTTTTTGCCTATGGAAACATACTGATGATTTTTAAAATAGTTTTAAGCATATTACATAAGAGAATCCAGTCCTGAAAGAAAAAAAAACCTAAAATTTGAAGAATAAAGTCAAAATCTGAGATTTTTCTGATATTAAATCTAACTTGATTTAGATACCCAGAATTTTCAGAAAATGCCTTAGGATGATATATATCTGCCATATTTTAAATGATTAAGAAAAATTCTAGGGGGCAGCTAGGTGGTGCAGGGGGCGGCTAGGTGGTGCAGTGAGTAGAGCACCGGCCCTGGAGTCAGGAGTACCTGAGTTCAAATCCGGCCTCAGACACTTAACACAAAAAACTAGCTGTGTGACCTTGGGCAAGTCACTTAACCCCAACTGCCCTCCAAAAAGCAAAAAAAAAAAAAAAAAAAGAAAAATTCTACAATTACTATTAATTGGAAGTAACTTTTAAGTCAGTCATTGCTATGCTTGTTATAAATGTTTATCAGTATCCCATTAGCTTTTCACAATATAGGTTGAATTACTACCCCATCTTTGTAGTATAGTCCTTTTTTTATATAAGTTTTCATTGCTTCCCTGAGATATTTTGCACAACTGTAAAACCACCAAAATTTAAATTTCACAGATATCCACAACTTCATGACAGTATCTGAAACATTCATATTCTTACTATCCCAAACAACTATACTAACTTTGCTATTGTGGAAGAAGAAAAGAAGTTCCCCAAATATCTATGAACTCGGGAGTATGGACCTACAATTAGATCATCACCTACAACTTTTACCCCACATGCAGAACTACTTCTCCAAATCCAATATCTAACGGTAAGACTAAAAATACAGATAAAATGTTTGTCAATATCTCTCTTAGAACACTAATGTACACAAAATAAGGTCCTTTTTAAAAAATTGAACAAATAATTGTTAAACACTTATATTTCTAACTATATTCTGAGATTGATTAGATTTCTAAATTTGTGATATCGTTACATGGAACACCCAGATGTTCCAGCCTGGTATAAAAGCAGTAAATGTTTCTTCTATATGGGATTTTATGTTCACAGTTTTGCCCCTTGTCTCACTGGAAATAAAAGTTCTGGGGCGGCTAGGTGGAGCAGTGAACAGAGCACTGGCCCTGGAGTCAAGAGGACCTGAGTTCAAATCCGGCCTCAGACACTTGACACAAAAATTAGCCATGTGACATTGGGCAAGTCACTTAACCCCAATTGCCTTCCAAAAAGCAAAAAAAATAAATAAATAGAAGCCCTAAATTTAAGGCATAAATAATAGTATTCAGGTTTGTCATTTTCAGAAAGAGGTAATCCTGTATAATTAAGTTATTTATTACCACTGCAAATGTTTCAAGACCTTAGAAAACTCTTGGCAAAACTGTAACTATACAGTATCATCATTCTTGTGATACCACAATCACATTAAAAGTACTGGAAAGTGCTTTTATCATATTTGAGGAAAACTTGCGGTCATAATCAATTAAATTAGGAACCAGAACCAAAAAGGAAATGTTTCAAATCCAAATAATTGGATGATTTCCCCCTTAATGTCAGTTTTTACTTTGCAATAGTTTTCTTATCTGGCACAATTTATCTTCTTCCTCCTCCCTCTTTCCCCCAAGAATTTCTTTGAAAGGAATGATTTTAATATTGTTTGCAGTTATGATCATTCAAAGTGTCCCAAAACGCTTGAGTAAGTTTTCAGCTACTGAAGCTTAAAGTAATATTAAGACTTCTGAGATACTCGGTATTTGGTAAACTAAATATTTTTTAATTATACTTTATTAAATTCTAAAACCTATAGTGAAATGTTTAAAATGCCCCAAAAAAAGTTGTCTCCAATAACAGCTTAAGGTTGGAATTTAACCAGGAATTTTCCCCCATGATGCTACAGCACAGCCTAGCTGTTGATGATCCAGACACAAACTGAATCTCCCCCACTTTTTACAGCAAGGTCTTTACACAGGCCTTTTCCCATGGACTTAGCTCTATGAAGACAGCTAGCTCAGATGTGCTACTCCTGTTAACTCTTGGGTAGAACATTCTTTAACACACAGGTGCAAGTTTTTGTGAATAAGATGGACTATTTAGGCCACAATCTGCTTGGTTAAGATGAAACAGCATGTACCCGTAACCTGTCATCTCGACAGGCTGCCCTGCCAAGTTAAATGTGTAAGCAGGTGCAGAAATCTGCTTCACATTACACCGAGGAGGTTCAGCCTTTGATACCTGCCAAATTGGCCAGCAAAGTTAGAGTAACTTCTATTACCCTCCTCCCCCATCCCTCTGCTCCTGTAAAGGGGTATCCAACATCTCCAGTTGCACAATATCTATGCCTGTTCTTAAATTTCACAGTACCCACAGGCAACGTGAAGTTAGTGATGTAAGATTGGAAACTCCTAGAGGGCAGGGACTAGGTCTTGTCTTTTGCTCTCTTCCAGGGGCTGGGGTAGAGTTACATTATGGTAAAAGTCCTGGCAAGGAGATGTAAATTTGAATACTGGCTCTGACAACTCATAGGATCACAAATTTTGTTGACCTAGATGGGAACTTCTAGCTTACTTTGTTTAAATAACTGCCTTTATTTTACAGAAAAGAAAATGGGGGCGGCTAGGTGGCCCCGGAGTCAGGAGGACCCAAGTTCAAATCCAGACTCAGACACTTAACACTTGCTAGCCGTGACCTTGGGCAAGTCACTCAACCTCAAATGCCCTGTCCTCTCCCCTCCAAAGAAAGAGAAAAAAGCAGAAAAGAAGACTGCAAAATCAACAGTTTAGTTAGGACTTGATCTGAGTCCTCTCATTCCAGATCTAGGGCTGGATCCGACTACGTCTCTTTTGACTATTTGTCAAGTCATTTACTCTCGGAGAATTTCTACCTCTTTCCCTATAAAAGGTGACTAATATTTGCAACCTACCTCCCTGCAGGAAGGCTGTAAAACGCCTTATTATTATTATTATTAGATTATTAGATATAGAAGACACCAAATAAATATTTATTTATTAGAAAGGCTATCTAATGTCAATTTTCAGGAACTCATTCACCTTTACTTCCTATACCAGGGGTTCCCAACCTGGGATATGAGGCTTGTCAAGAGAATAAAAGGAATGTTTGATAAATAATCATATTATCCTATAAAATTAATCCAATATAGTATTGTTAGCACAAAAAAAATGAGGAAGTGGGAAAGAGTGAGAGTATTATGTTGCACCTGAAAAATTTCAACTAAATAAATAAGGTTTGAATATGAAGCATTTTTCACATTGCCCTAGGGAAAAAAAATCAGTAGCAATGCTTTCCAATCAATGAAGCTACAAAATTTGGGGTGTGCCCTTGGAGAAATATATCCTATTCTAACTCAATGTGTTCACAAGGCTTTAATTACATTTATGACATTTCACCTCCATGAATTACAATTCTCAATCCTGTTGTCAATCAAATTCAAAACAAGAAACAAACTGGATGCCAAATATGATACATTGGTGTCTCTTTTTAAAGCGTCAGAATTCTAAGTGCCACCTATTCTAAGAATAAAACTTTTGGTTGACTTTCTTTTATTGTGCTCTGATAAACATTTATCATTTTAGTGACAAAAATTATGTACAAGGTAATTTATGAAAAAACCCTTCGTTTTCTTTCTTATGTGCATATACATGAAAAAAGTCTAGAATTAATTACTTTTCATTATGAATAGGAGGTGTAAGAATGCTCATTGGAAGCCAAGGGATTCTCTAAAGAAAAAGGTTGGGAACCTCTGCCTTAGAGCTATTGTTAGTAAATTATTTTCTGTGCTACAACTAGGAGTCAGAAGACTTGGGATCTAGTCTTGGCTCTTTTGTCAAGAGCCAAATCTTGTGTATGTCACCTCTCTTTAGCTTGCTCATTTGTCAAATGAGGGGATGGATGATTGCTAAGGCCCCTTCCAGCTCTAACATTCTCTGTCTCTTGAGGAAAGAGCAGAAGGCCTGGAACGGCAAGTCTTAGATGGCCAACTCGGGAAACCTATTCTGCATCCTTTCGGTGCCGGTGTGTCCCAGCAGGAGGGACCCCACTGAGATCAATTCCATTCAATTAACTATAGACAACTTTTAAACAACAAGAAACAAATCAGCCAAGTTAGAGAGGAGCCTTAAAGCTTACCTCCCAGAGATGCTGGGTGTTTCTGACAGCTCCCGCCTGCACTTTCTCTGGGGGGAGAAGCACTCCCTGAAACGGTCCGATCCAGGTGCCCTGCTGGATCCTCTGTGCAGCGCAGATACCATACGCCAGACCTGGAACGGTACTGGTGCACAGACACACTTCCCGAGGCAGGTCTCGAAGCCACTCGGGCATCTCCGGCGGGGGCGCCGCGGCGGCCGTGCTGCTGGTACCCACCAGCCGGCGAAGGGAGTGCAGGGGACCGTGCATGGGGCATTCACCATTACGGTTGTCAGCGCACATGTCGCAACCTGCTGAGTGAAAAGAAGGGCCGTGGGGAGAGGGAGAGGAGAGACACGTGGAGAAAGAGAAAGGTTTAACAAGAAAGCCGAGTGTGTTTATTCAGCCCTATCCACCCCTACCTCTACCCTCCTCCCCCGCTCCAGCCCTGCCAAAAGATCTGAGAGTTCTGCACTGGGATACACAGCCCTGGAAATGGTGCGCTCCTCCCTTTTCTTCCCCAAGGGAAGACTTGTGTCCCTTCTCCTTGTGACCGTGAAGGCCTTCAGGTGACCCCAGATCTGATCAGCTTCTGAATTAAATTCAGTATAAACGGACCCTCCGTGATCTAAAAACCAAGTCTCCACAAGGAAATATTGACTGCGTTTAAAAGACTTTTCGGACTCTAGGCCTCGATTGTGGGTGGCATCTTTCGAACTGTGATGTCAGAGCTAGTTTTCCCTCTCCCTCTTCTTTTCTTTCTTTCTCTCCCTCTAATCTTTTCTGTCTCCTTTTCCGTTCTTTCCCCCTCTCCACCCTCTTCTTTCCTTTATTCTCTTCTCTCCCTCTCATCTTTCCCTCCCCTCCTTTCCTCTCCCCTTCCTTTCCCTTCCTTCCCTTCCCTTCTTCCCTTCTCTCTCTCTCTTTCAATCTCTCTCTCTTCCCCCCTCTCTTTCTCCCTCTCCTTCTCCCCCTTTTCCTCCTGACTTTTTCCACAACTGGAGGTGCACTTTTTAAGAACCTTAGAAATATTTCCCCTGGAGTTAAGAACAAACATCTCACTAACTGATATGTAGTAAAATTGTTCCCTGTCCAGACTAGAACTTTTCTTTTTTTAATCTTTGAAGCTGATTCCTCTTACAATCCCAAATATTCCCACAAGGAGGAGGTGGGGGAAAGGCCCTGAAGAACCCCATTTGACCGCTCAGTCATAATTTCTGCTGCCCAATAAAAGGTCCTCAGCCTAGGGAGTTTTCTGTTAAACATTCAGAAATATAACTCCAAGAACCAAAAAGCGCTAGTCTGCTTTTGGTTAGTTCTTACTGGTCCTCTTAATTGGTATTCCTGTCCTTGACGGGGAAAAAAAGTCACCGCTGTCAACAGTAGGGCTGTGGAAGTATTCTTATACTTGTTAGTGAGTCCTGGGCTTCCTGAGAAACACTTGGACCCGGCATTTTTAAAGGAAGAAACATCTGACCTGTTAAACCCTAACGAAAACGTTATGTTTGTGTTTTGTGTTGTTATTGAACTATTGCACTGCTTTTTTTCTTTGCTTCCCTCACCTCCGAAACTAGACAGAGAAATTCAGCATCCCAAGGGATTAATACGAAGGTGGGATCCTTTTTTCTACCTGGAAAAAAGGAACCAAGTACAGCGGCTGTCGTCCCTACGGCCACATACTCCCACTGGAAGCCTCCTGAAGAAGTGGGAAAAGAAGCCCCTTGGCATTACACGAGTTGTCTTTCTTCGAAAGGGATAGCACAGGAGGGAAGAAGGGGGAAAGGAGATGATTTCAGGCTAGAAATGAAGAAGAACGCACCACAAAACTCACTGTGTTTGGAGCCCTGCAGTATCCACTCCACCCGTCCCTCTCTACGGGAGCCCTGGAGATTTTGCAAGCAACCTCTAGACCAGCCCAGTTGGGAGCAAGTAGGCACAGGCGGCTGGGGCCGCCTTGTCTCTGACGGGAGTCCTGTGGTTATTAATGGGCTTCGCGGAGACGTGGGGTCTGCTAGCCCCCTCTGCTTCCCGACCAGGCACTGGAGAGCGCAGCCCTTGGGGCCAGCCATCTCCAAGCCTTCCTCATCCTGTCTCTGGTTTTCCTGGAATAGTCCTTCTTCCTTCATCCATGCCCTGGTCCCACCTTTCTCCGAGGCAGGAGAAAGACAAGGTTTCCCACCCAGAATGAAGCCATCGACAGACTGCCCACTGAATGCCATGAAACGTAAGCCGCTGCTAACCTGGAAGGTAAACTGAATTCCGGAGCTGTTTCAGAGTTGTGAGCTCCTGAATCAACATCCTACATCTTAATTTGCCCACTTTTCAAGCCCCTAGGAGAACTGCTCTGATTTTGCAAGCCTGTCTGCATAGCCTTCCCCGTGTGAGGTGAACTTGCCCCCCACCCAGCCCAAAAGAAGCTCAGAGAAAGTTGAGGTCACCATCCTTTACCCTCAGGGTCCAATGTGTGAGCTTGGACCAGTTCCGCTCCTGCTCTGAGTTTTCTAATTTGTAAAATTAGGCTTCCTAATTTGTAAAATGAGGATAATAAAACTTTGTACTACTTCCCAGAGTTGTGTTAAAAATCGGATGAGTCATTCTAGCACTTTGTAAACCTTTGAGCACTGTTTTATATACCGGCTCTTACTATTAAGCCTTTTCTGAAGTAGACAGCTAGCCCTCTTGGGCAGCTCGCGGGTTCTTATCCATGTGGGCTAGGTGAAGCTACTCTGGAGACCTAACAAACTCAAAGGCCGATTCCACAGCTTCACTTTGGAGCATTTTTCTTTGGGAAGCAACAGCCCACAAGTTCTGGTGAAATGACCTAAATGCTCCTCATTAATTCTGTGACTATGCAACAGTTACAGAAATTCACAGTAACACCAGTCTCCCCTCCCACCTACTCCCACACCCAAGTAACTTTTAACAAAATAAACTCTGTATGGTTAATATTGTTTTCAATGTTCTTGCGCTTGAATTCACATTTTAATTTATTTGTTCCTGTCACTAAGTTGGAAGGGGGAGCAGAGTGGTAAATAGGTTTATCTAGGGGTGCTTACCACAGTTTTGGGCACAAAGTAGGTGCTTAATAAATAGATTAATCATCTTAAACTATTTAAACAAATTTAGAAGGCCCTGACTTACAGCTGCTCATATAAAATGTACAAGGGGTCCCTTTACTCAAATCTTCATTCCTGAAAAAAAGTTTGAAGGGATAATTCATTAATTCTACATAGAAACTGCTGGTTTCTTGGGGTTTCTTCTCTTCTTTAAATGGAAATAAGTTGACATCATGGGGGCTGAAGTTTTTTATATCTCTCAGGAACTTCTCAGCAGAAATATCTTCCTATCAGTCAGTCATTCTCTGTGTAAAATAGGTTGTGTAACTCTGTTTGGGGTCCAGGTTTTACCAAAAGGCAAATACAAAATAGAATTCCTCCTCCTTTCTCATTGGGTCAACAATATCTCAAATTTTGCCTCAGGTGATTGATGGAGAAAACTTTAAAAATATGAGTGATCACATTCAGAAGGAAGAGGTGAGCCCTGTGTCAACATGGCAGATAAATAAGAAATCTTAAAAATGGGGTAAAAAGTTTAGGAGATTTTTGTGTCCAAAACCAAGACTCAACAGAATGAAAATATTTCATCTGAATAACTATTTTGGGGGCTGTTGAAAAGACTGCAATCTGATTGGGTCACAGAGATGCTTTTGCCTCATTCCCACAATCTTATGTTTGGAGAGATTAAAATAAAAATATGAATGGGAAAATAAATAGATAACATTCATAAATTTTTTTTCATACTCAGCGTCTGAAGATCTTTCAGCACCTTTGCAAAAAATAACTAAGAAACAAATGACAATAAGCAAAGGCAATTTGCCCATGAAAATAAAAATAAATCACCCAAGGGAGTTACTTAGATGACTTTCCCTTTCTGTTTCTCTCAATAAGGCTATATGGAATGCAAGAATATTTACTATTCCCTCTCCAGATATTATGAACCACTGGCAGTAGACATTTAGTGGAGACACTTTTTTTTCACTTCCATCACAGCTTCACACATCACGTTATTTTAGGATTATAAGATCACAGATCTAGACCTGAAAAAGGTGTTAAGGACTATCTAGTCCAAGAGCAGAGAACCTGTGGCCTTGAAGCTACATGTGGCCTTCTAGGTCCTTGGGTGCAGCCTTCTGATTGAGTCCAAGTTTTACAGAACAAATCCTTTTATTAAGGGGATCTGTTCTTGAGGTTTGGGTTCAGTAAAAGGACTGCACTTGAGGACCTCAAGATCACAGGTTCCCCAACCCTGATCTAGTCCAGTGTCCTCATTTTTCAGGTAAGGAAACAGATTCAGAGAAGGAAAGTGCTCACAGTCCCTGAAATAGTAAGCTAGAGGTGGGGAAATGGTGTTTGAACCCAGATTCTTTGACTACAGAGCTAGTACCTTTCCTACTGTACCATACTGATAGATAAAATAATTTGAAAAGTTATGTACCTCAGCTACCAAACAAGGGACTTAAAGACTTTAAATACACGTAATACATGATAACACACACATACATGTCATATCTCCAAGAAGCACTCTGCCAAGAGAGATAATGTGGTTTATGGAGAAAGTGTTAGAAACTAGGCTTTGGTACTTCTTATCTGACTGACTTTGAGAGTCCCTGAAATTCTGGAAGCTTCATCTTCTTCAATTATAAACTTAGGATGCTTATACTACCTACCTTACCTGATTGATCTCGGCAAAGAGCTTTGTAAATCTTAAAAGTGCTAGAGAAATGCAGGTTATTATTATATTTCCAATATATTGCACTTCAGAGCATTACTCTGTGATATGTGATGGAAACAATAATAGGATTTTGCAGATGGAGAAACTAAAGCTCCTGAGAATTGGAAAATATCATAATCAGTCAGTAAGACAAGCAGTTTTCATTTACTATATCTACAACACATAAAGATACACATTTTACTGTCATTTATGATATATATACACACATATATATGTGTGTGTCTGCCTCTCAGTACACACACACACACACACACACACACATACATAGGTAGAAAAGAGCTGTCCAGAAGGACCCAAGTCCAAGACCCAGCTGTGAAACATACTGACTGCGTGATCCTAGACAAGTCACTTGACATTTCAGTGATCTAGGTAGCTCACCAGAACGATAAATTACAAAGAAGTTGTATATCTACATTGATAGAAGGAAATTCCTCATATAAGAATCCCTTACAGTACTGAAATCACAGTTTACATGCCTATCCCCAAAGCTCTATATTGTGTAGTAGGATTTGGGGCAAAAACTGTTGGCCAACTACTCTAAAAATGCATCAATGTGTATTTTATTTTCTTGTGTTACAAAACCTCTTCTGTTGTTGAAGATATTTCAACTTTACCTTTTATCTCAAAGTATTAAAAGAATTTTTATGATACGTGGTTTTTAAAATGAAACAGCTAATTCTCTCATTTGAATAAATAGAGACTATAATAACATGGTATATGGATGTGTTTTCAAGCATGTCATCTGTGAAGATCCATAGGAAAGCCTAAGAGAAAATCAGCCTTACATGCTTCTTCTAGGAAAGCATGATATGCTAAAATAAATATATTCTCATTCATGGAAATGATAACAAAGATAGAAAGATATCTCTAAAATTAGGGTTGTAGACACAAAAACATGAACAAAGTTTTCTTGGCTTTAAAAGATAGTGGAACATTTTATATATTCTCTTAATACAGTATCTCGAAAGGCACTTTAACCCAAAGATGTTTCCTTTGGTAGGAATTCCTAGCCATGGAGTTCATGGCCCTATTTCTGTCTAGAATATGTCCTTTTGTTTAATGATCTAGTGCAGAATGCTTCTCACTGCCACAGTACCAAGATCATTAATATAAAGGTTATAACAATCACCTCTACATAACACTCACCAAACCCAAACGTGCACAAGGATACTTTAGAAAGTGGCTATGTTTTTGACGTGCTTACTTATTTGAACTTGTATTTCCTATCAGCTCAGAACTGTGGGTTGCTGGTTTTTTGTACTGTGTTCATTAACCAGCTGACTGAAAATCTTGCTATGTGATTAAGGGAAGATTCTCTTTATTAGAGGTAAACTTTCCTTCATTGTAAGCTTCTTTGTCTCCACCACGACCTTCAATTTCCTTAACTTATTGTCCCCCTTAGATGCTGAAGCAAGGTTAATTAATAAGCATTAATGGAAATGAATGAATGACAGGTCCCAAGAGCACCAGCCTGAGTGAGGACCTCAGCTTTGTCGGCTACAAGCTATAGATCTTATGTGGTTGTTTTAGGTACACTCTGTCAGTAGCCCAGTAGCCCCAGTGTCTCAGAGTCTCTGCAAGCCAGACCCAGCAGGATCCAGGAGCCATCCAGTCTCTCAGATCCTGTCCTAGACTTTAGATGTTCCTTTACAGATACCCAGCATTGTTGGCCCAGCAAAAGCTGCAGGCACGCAGCCGAGTGGCAGCCACTGCTCTTCGCCAGGAAGAAACAAAGAGAAACAGGCAAAAGACAGAGAGAGAATAAGAGTGATAGGGAGACTTCAGTGTCTATACTAGGTGGATAATGGGGCATAGGCTGTATGTGTGTACATTATGTGTATGAGAATGCCACATATCATCTCTGTGTGTGTTTGTGTGTGTACTTGGAAGGGTGTCTATTGTGCACTTGAATGGAGGATGGAGGGGAAAAGGTCATTGGAGAGAAGTAATTTGCCCCTTGGGAGCAATATACATTATAGTAGTCTTCCTCCCCCCCCCTCGTCCCCCCACACTCACAGCCATCAGTGCTTTCCCTTCTCTCTATCATGTCACCTCTCCACTTTCCTGGGTTGGTAGGGATAAGTGGGAGGGGCTGGTACCTTGCTGTTAGCTATTTTCTTTCAGACTTTTGGATGCTATGCTCCTTGGCCAAGTTTGCACCCTAATCACACATCACAACTTTGACTCCCCCAGCTATCTTTTCCCCACTATCCCTTCCCCCATGCCTGACATTCTCCTTTGAATAAGATCAGGTTCGCTTCTATGAAGCTCAAATCAGAAATCAGACAACAGAGCAGATTATCCTGGGAAATAATGAGAGCTATTTCTCTAAAGGGGAAAAATGCGGAGACAAGGGTGGTTCAAACCATCATTACTTCTCAAAGGATCTTTTGAAAAGGCTTTGAAAAACAATAAAACATTACCCTAGAAGATAAAAGGGAGTTGTCTTTCCCTCAGAAAGGCTTTGGGATAGCAAACTCACCTCTGATTATGCACATATGCAAGTGAATATGTATATTTATGTATATGTATATAATGGGTGAGTGGCAGGAGATTGGGAGGGAGGAAATGTTGGCTTTATTTGTCTTTGAATGACTATTAATAAATTAAATTGGAGTGAGAGTAGCCCAGGTTGAAAGAATATTGTGTGTAGATAAACCTTACTGCCCCCTGCCCCTAAGAGACCCCTATATACAATGTAGAGATGATGGATAGGAGCTGAGAGGGAAGATCGAAGCTGGGTCTGTGCTGGCTCCACTCTCTCCTACAAAACTGTAGGGCAATTAATTGTGGCTTGTCCCCTCATCCTTCATCTCCTTGTGGCACATATCGATGGAGATTACTGCTGATGGACCATTTTATCACCTTAAATAAACAGTCACCACCTTTTCTAACCTCAACCTAATATATGGCTATATGTTCTGTTTAAGGGTGCTGGATAACTAATGATATAAAATAACTAAATCATATAGTTACCGGATCTTCTGGACACTGACACAAGAAGGAGGCAAAGAAAAATAGAACAGCAAAAATCAACAGCTTCAAATGCAGATGCCTGATACTCGGGGCCAGTCTCTCTGAAGCTAAATACACTCCTTCCCCATTAATTGACTGGCATGCTGAGTATATACAAACTACTTGACTGGGTAACATTGGTTTTACCCAACAAATTTATTGTGTAGCTGTTTGTTGCACCATGACTAAAAGTCATCAGTATGTTCATAGTGGAAGTCCTTTTTTTTCCCCTAGAGGTAAAGGAATAGGCTACAAGGGGATAAGAAAATATTCCCACTTCTTGGGGTCGTCTAACTCCTTTCCTGTCAACTTGGGCACTCCATTTGACAAATAAGTTCTTGGTCTTAATTTCCTAACCTCTTTCTTGTCCCTCATCTCTACCCACAAAACAATCCCCACAATCACCCACACCCACCCGGAATTCAACTTTGCTGAAAGTCCACACTTCAACGACAGTAGTGGGCAAAGAATAGGAGCAAAAACAAGGTGGTTTTTTAAAAATCTCTTTAAAATGGCAAAGGTATCTGTGCTTAAGCCACAGGGCAATTCCTGAATTCTTTTTTAAAAACAAGGCAAAACAAAAACTTGTGAATCAGCTAATTTACCCAGTTTAGGTACTAATAATGGGGAACTCATTTCAAAGGGAGAGCAAGTTTTCTTTTTATGGTTCTGAGAGACAAAAAAAATCAGCCAAAAAAAAATCCTGAAAAACTGAGTCACTGACAAGAGAAATAATGTAGAATTCAGGTTCTATTTATTTACAGTACAAATTTATTTTAAGATAAAAACAAGAAGGAAGTATTGCAGGAGTTACAACAATTATAAGAGTCAGCAACAGTCTCATAAGCTTAAATGAATTATAAATGTGTTATTTAAATAACAGTGAGTAGAAAAATTATGAACCGAGGTACGATTTATGCACTCAACTAGTAAAGACACAATTTTGAAAGGAGTTAAGACAACGAAGAAAATAGATGGGATCAGTTGGTTGGATCGAAGCAATTTTCAAATGTTTCCTGTGACCACAACAACTTCTCATCTGTCACCCAAGGTGAGGTAAATTATGATACCAAACCTCAAAACTAAGGTGTTAATGACTGTCTGTCCTACAGAAAATCATCCTTACTTGCTAATGCGATTCAGGAAAGTTATTTTTCTGTGTGTAAGTGGTGAAAATGATCCACTTTAAAAAAAATCAATGATAGAAATAAAACAATGAACCGAAGGCTTCATATTGGTCAAAGTGGAGTCGTGGCAGAACAGAACGAGAGAAAACCTGTCTATAAGACTTGTATCCCTCACTCTATACCCCCACCCCACCTCTTCACACCGCAAACATAGACAGCGTTCTAAAAGCTCCCCATAAGTTTCCACGTGTTGCCTTCTCTTGCAAATCGGCTTTTCAATTAGCAAGCAAACCAACGCCGTAACCCCTTCCAGGAAAGTACAGAAATAAAAAACAAAAGAAAAACATTTGGCAGTCTTTGAGTTTCTTTAGGACCCCCCCCCCAATTTAAAAGCAATCACTTCTCACTTCATCACTGTAAAACACATTCCACTGTTTGAAATAACCACCTCACCCAGCTCAAGGAGGATCCTGAACCCCAACCTGGAAATCATGCCTCCCAAGTCATACGACTACCCTGGTCAGCTTGCCATTTTCTTTCTCAATTGTCCTTTAATCAGCGAGCTATCTGATGTGCTGTTTGTTCTAATAAAATGGTACTTTTTCCCTTTCTCTTTTAGTTTGTCTCCACCCTCTCCTTTGCATTTAACCGGACTCACTTTAAGATTTATAAAGTCCTTTCCATACTTTTAGCACAATCAAAGCAAGAAGTCAGATTAGCACAATATACAAATGCATTTTTTAAATGATTAGCTTCCTTTGGCTTCAAGGAAAAGATATCTGGGCAATAAATATGTTCAATATCCATAGATTAATGAAGAATCTAAAACCCTACAGCATTTTCTTCTCTGGTGACTAGTTTTCCTCCTAGTGAAAATGTAGCAAACATAATCAAAGGAGTCAGTTCTTTTAAAATCCCACTATAATGTTCTGAGCCAAACTACAGGCTCCATGAAGCAATTAGCAGAGCTCGATTATTATTCCATTTCACTTGCTCACCAGAAATGCTTTTCCCGAACCACTGTTTAATCTTTTAGAGGTTTATCTGAAAGATTTTTAGAACTGCTTTCAAAAGGATACATTTTTCTTAAAGAGTCTGGCCGGTGACCATAAGTGTATTTTGAATTCATTTAAGAGAAAGTTATTTATGAGGCGACATTTTCTGCATCCTTAAATTCAAGAGCTTTCAAATTCTAGAACAAAACTGGAAAGGATTTTTTTGTTTGGTTGCCTTCTTCGTTTTGTTTTATCCTTTAAAACTTCTCTGAGAAGCAAGTCAAGAGGTGGGGGGGGGGGGATATTATATCTGTTGGGTTGTTGGGTTTTGGTGGGTTTTTTAAATATATATAATTTTCTCACTTTTCCCCCTAGTTATGATCATAATTTACTTTCCCCTGACCAATATAATCAAATTTGTGCACCCTAACACTAATCTAATTCCCATTTGACAATGGAAATATTGGGCTTGTTGGCTCTTCAAGCAACTATTAAACAAATGGTTGTTTTATAACGAATTGAGAAGTTTCAGGTAAGAAGGTTCTTTGAGAAATAATAGCTTATAAAATATGATGAAAAGGGGATTAAGAACAAGGTATTCAAATTTTTCTTATACAGTAGAGAGGAAAATGAAATAGCTGAAAGAATGGTGATTTTTAAAATCTCATATTGCTTTCAATTTGAGAACCTCTTAACTTATTCTTAATATTACGTCCAGACGTCACTGGCACTATATTTAACATTTTAAGATCTGTAAACAGAAGGTGTGACATGTTAAACTACTGAGACCAACAAAAAGAAACTGCTGTAAGTCCATAGCCAGCTTTGGTCATCACTTGAAATTTTACTCCAAACCCTCAAAATGCTTTTTAAAATGTAATTGTCTATCCGGGAATCATGGCTAAATTAGTTCTGACAGTTAATTTGATCTATGACGTGTGTACCTGAGAGGTAAGGAAATGCATATCATATTAAATTACTACGTCAAACGTTTCACCAGACAAAAATAATAATAAACTTTCGGTATTATTGACGCTACCAAGATCTACAAGGCTGCCGAGGTGAGTGCAGGAAGGGGGCAGCCCCGAGCCCTATACGAGGAAATGAAAACTTTAGGGTTGCCTGTCTTATCTGAGAAGTAGCTTTTTTTTTGTCTTCTCTCCTTATTTAAAGATGAAGTTCAAAATAATTCCCTGGCCATTACGTTTGCCACAGTTTAATCTAAGAGAAAAAAAAAAACCAGTTCTCAGAAATGTCTAAGAGAATGGCGGTTGCTTTCATCTGATTGCTGTCTCAAGGCCCCGAAATTAAGCTCTCCAACCACTCACACCAAAAACTTTGCGAGAGAGGTCCGAATTTCCACCCCTCCCATGATTATAGAGGGGTCACTAACCAACCACCACACTCCCGAACACACTCACCTCCCTCAACTCCTCCAGCCACCTCAGGGTTGGAAGAACCCTCAGACTTGAGAGTGAGGGACAAGCCTTCCTCTCCCTCGTGTTGTTCTCCCATCCCATTCCAATTCTATCTTCCAGCTGCTATGTCTTTATCCCGGCAAAATCCTGAGTTTTTGCCTGTCCCAAATAGTCCCTACTCCACCCTAGAAGCGATCGTTGTTTGTGGATGTAAGTGAAGGGAAAGGAAGCCATGGGAGAGTTCCCAGTCCTCCACCATCCCCCCCACCCCCCATCCCGTGCCGGAAAACTTTTACAATAGCACGATCGGGGAACCAGGCAATTGGGCAGTCAGATATTCCCCATTTCCACCTCCCAGCCCGTTTTTAACCAGCTCACCCTCCAGAGACCGAACTAAACCCTACGGGAGCGGGTGAAGGGGAGGGGTTAGAGAGGGCGCTACGTACGGTTATTGGGGTCGCTGGTGTGTTGGTTGAGGGGTATGATCTCCATGCGCTGCTGTCCATACAGGTAATAGTCCAGCTCCTCTGCCGTGCAGCGAAATCGAGGGACTCCTCTGTCGCAGGCGGTGGCCCCGCTGCTGCACTTAGAGCCGGAGCCCGAGCAGGAGCCGACGCATAAGTCCTTGCCCTGCAGGGCTCCCGAGGGCAGCACCTCGGAGCTGGAGAGCGGCGCGAATACCGGGAGCTGGGCCACGGGCAGGGCGGCCAGGCCGGCCAGGGAGGCGGCCGTGGCCGCGGCAGCGGCGGCGCACGACGAAGAGGCCGAGGCTGCGGTGGAGGTGGTGGAAGAAGCCGGAGTGGAGGAGGCGGAGGAGGCCGAAGAGGACAGAGAGGCAGGGCGCGGGCGGAAGCTGTCGGCCACGGGCTCAGCGCGCTCGGGCGCCGGGGGAGGCAGGGGCAGCGGCGGCGGCTGGCCCAAGACGCCGCCGCCCCCGCCGCCGCCGCCGCCCTTGAGCGGGGCGCTCTGCGGGAAGAGTTGCTGCCAGTGCTGCAAGTAGGCTGGGTCCACTTTCAGGAAGGACGAACCTCCGGGGTCTCTGGGCTTGAGCATGTCGGACGCCTGGAGTTGGGGGAAGAGGGGCGGGGAAGGGAAGAGAAGAGTGAGCCGAGTTTAGGGGGAGCGGTCAGACCCGGGAAAGGATGGCCAACGCAGACGCTGGGGAGGAGAGGAGAGTGACCTAGCTAGGTACGAGTTCCAGTCCGCCCGCGGCCAATCCCAGAGAGGAGGGCGCAGACTCGTAGAGCTCCGGAGAGAGAAAAGCCAAGGTTTTCGGAGTTCTGGGGAGCATCTTCCATAATTAGATCAACTGTCCCAGCAACCTCCCTTCTCTATCCCCTCACTCCCACCAGTTTCGTCACCAACTCCGAAACCACAGAAAGTTTGCTTCCAAACAGCGGAGCGAAGAGGAAACCTAACTGCTAATTGGTGGGGGTTCTCAGAACATGCTCACCCTCCCTGGGTGCCCCCCAAAACTCTTTCCTAAGCTAAAGTCTTCCCTCTCTTCTCATCCTGCACCCCACACCCCCCGACCCAGAGAGAGAAAGCTGCGTTTCAGAAACTCTTCACCCTCACCAGTCTGTACACTAAAGAGGGAGCCTTCAAGGTATTAGGAGGACCAGAGCCACCGGAACTAAACAACTTAGGATCACTCAACACCCAGCGCAGGAAAAAGGGAGTCTCCTTCCCATTCCCATTATTCTCCCATCACCTCCCCAATCCAAAACGCACCCTCCCACCTCAATCCTCTACGCTTTCCTCCCAAGGGGTCTCGATTCCAGAATTTCACCCCTCCCCCACCCCTTACCTGGGAACCGAGGGGTGCTGGACTTGTAGTGGAGAGCTGGAGGGAAACGCCGTGTGTGTGTGTGTGTGTGTGTGTGTGTGTGTGTGTGTGTGTGTGTGTGTACGCGTGTATGTGTGCACGCGCGCGGTTACATGCCCCAGAGCAGTCTCTGAAGATCGAGAGTCGCCCAGGGGAAGAAGCGGAATGTGAGGGTGATCAGAGGGTAAAAGATCCTGGAAGCCAGCGGAGGGAGCAGTCGGAACTCTGAGCTAGAGGTGGCTAGGACAGATCCCGGCAGCCCAGACCCGCGGTGGGGCTGCGCTTGGCAGCCGAGTCCCGGCTCTTCTGCCTTGCTCTCTGGCAGCCTCCCCGCTGAACACGTGGGTTTTACGACAGCACAAAATACAAGTGTGTGTGTATGTGTGCGCGCGCGCGTGTTTTAGTGGAAGAGAAATCGAGATAGAAAAATGCAGATAGACAGAGGCACAGACACCCTACAGAGACCTACACTGACACAGAGAGAAGGCAGACAGGCGGACGGACTGGGAACGAAGAAAAAAAGGCGAGATAAGCGGTTATAAATCCGCAGGATCCAGCTGCTAGTCTGATGAGCTCTCCCTTACATCCCGTCTAACACCTTCCATTTTTATTTTATTTTATTTATTATTGGCATCTCTCGTTCTGTTGGTCTGTCGTTCTTTCTCTGATCCTTTTAGGTGCTTTTATTTCCCTTATCTTGAAACAAGAGAAAATTACGAAACGAAAAAGGAATCTGCCCATGCCAACGTTTCGGTCCTGGGAGCGATGAACACAGACTCTGAGGATTTCCTGGGAATTCGTGCTTCCCCTCTAACCCTCCAACGCTTGCCCTGAAGTGTTTGAGTCAACTTGATGTTTGAGTCAACTTGCCTACCCATGCGTATCCTCTAAAAGAGAAATCCTCCCGGGAGAAAGTTCTATTGGATGGAAGGGGTGGCGATGTTGCTTGAGAGAAACATTTAATAAGAAGTCGGTGCAGTTCTGATTTCAGGGTTTAGAAGTCTGGGGACTCGGTTTCTTCTAAAAGAACTGTATCTTGCCCTGGGACTTATATAATATGACTGTCCTGTCTGCAAGGCTTTCTTTTACCTGAAAAAGTTATCACAGACTTTCTCCCCTTTACATCTCTGTCTCTGACCCTTTTCTTGAATTCTTCTTACAGCTTTCTCTCCTCTGGATCTCCTCTCTCTTTTGTCCCTCAAGCATTTCTTCATTCTTCTTCATTTGTTTGGATCCACATTTGGGTGGAACAACTGTGCCTTTACACTTTTGATTCCATATACCGTCTGTTCTCTCTGGCTACTGGAGAGGTCCACTTCCAGAGAGCCAGGAGGAAGCAGCAATACCCGCTGTTTACAATCTGCCCCACTGGAGCATAGACCTCTTTCCAGAACTCAGGTTTCAAATCTCAAACGCACTAGGACGCATTCAGGTTGAAAACACGTTCTATGCTGGAGCTTCTCACTCCACCACTCTCTCTCTCCGCCCTTCTTTTGCACTACCAGGATTTGGAATACGGGGATGTCTTTGAAAAGCACCAAGTTTTCCTCCTGTTTATTCATTACATATAGCAGATAAGAAAACTTAGGATGCGATGCTTATCTTTAACACACACATACACACACACACAGCTCGCAACACAATTATTTAAAATCTACGAGTCCTTTCATTTCCCTTTTTCTAACCTTTCATTCATTCTAGCAGAGCCTGGGAAAAGTTGCTGTTTAGATTTTGTCTGCGTCTAACGCAGGACATTTTAACACAAATTTGAACAGAGCTCCTCTAAAAATGTTTTGACTGGCGTCATTTTGACAAGGTCATCCGTCTTGTGCTATGTAGATTGATAACACCTAAGCTAAAGGCAAACACCACTAGGGGAAAAAAAAAAAAACTACGATTTTATGGGCTGTGAAGTTAACCATACAATCTAAGCTGTCTTTGATCAGCTTCATTGTGTCAGATAGAATGAATTTTCAGCCCTTTTCTCGACTAATCTACTCTTAGAACTTCTGAAATGTACTTGTTCAGGCTTCGGGAGAAGACAGAAAGTCTCTTTCTCACACTTTCTCTGTCAGTGTTAAGAAACAAGCAGAAGGGTTTGCTTCCAAGCAAGAGAAGAACGCTGCTGCCTCTCTGGGGTTTTCATTTGAATTCTCACGTTGTCACTGTAATATCATCAATTCTTCTCGGGCGTTTGCCCCTGTCACTGTGGCCTTTCCAGCTCTCACTCTAAACCTGTAAGCATTCTTGCCTTTCCACCCCACATCTTCCCAATTCTCCAAAGTCTTCCTTTTCTCTAGGAATCCATCACATTTCAAGGTTTGAGAAGCTTCTGAGATCCCTATTTGCTTTAGAATTTCTTGAAATGTGGGTGCAAAGTGTCTCTTATCAGGGCCAGGAATGTGAAATGATGCCCCATTTCCCCTACTCCTCCTTCACCGGCTCATCACTGGGATAGCACCTGTCCCCTCAGTCTTGAAGTCATGCTTCTGTAGTGGTGGAACATCCAGAAAGAGACAGCATATCCTCTTCCTAATACTGTAGAAAGGGAGAGAGAGAGAGAAAGAAAGAGGGAGGGAGAGAGAGAGAGAGAGAGAGAGAGAGAGGGAGGGAGGGAGACAGAGGTAGACTGATGTCCCCTGGGTTAGGGATCTCTTGTAACATCAATGAGAAATTAAGGTAAATTACTTACTCCTAAATTCGGGACTCTGGGAGAGGATGGGGCCAGAGCTTTCTGAGTTCTGGGTCTGAGGAATGAGGTGGAGGTAAGCAGGGACGGTTTTGAGCTGAAGAAAGCTGTCAAAATTCCCCCTCGACCCCCATCTGTAGGGTTACCAGTATTTAGGCATGGAAGCAACGGGGCCATCCTGGCGCATTTCACACAATTACAGCGGCAGACAGACTGACGACAATTTGAATGACTGGTGGGTACGGAAAATAATAGCAAATGGAAGAAAAGGAGAAAGTTTGAGAACAACCCAAAGAGAAAAGAGATAGGGCAGGACAGAGGCAAAAAGGAGATGAAAGAGAAACTCAACCAGGAGACCAGGTTGAAAACCGTTAGCACAGAGGAAAAGTATTTCTGGGAAGGAGTAGCCTTTGAAAAGTGGGAGACTGGGGAAGGAGAGGAGCAAATTATGTCAGTGCATCCTTGGTGTCAGTATATTCTTACAAGACCTAGCTACTAGTGGAGACAGGGTCCTGAGTTATGAGAAATGGATTGAGGATTCTGAAGGAATGGCAGAGAGTGGTTAGCTACAAAAAGGATTGGATTGCCTGGGACAAAATATCACTGAATCTTTATCTCACTGCCCCAGTCTAGCCCAATGTCTTCCTTCTATATAGACCTTAAGATTTGGAGGCCTTCTGCACCTTGGTTTGGAATCACCCCCCACCTAACTTGGCTCTAGGGATGTACTTTATCATCATCATGATTGTTCTTCTCTCCTATCTTCTGTTCAAATAGTCATGTATCTTATTGCTTGTAATGGAAGCACTTGATTCTCTTTCTTCTTTTCACTTTCATCCTCTCTCTCTCTCTCTCTCTCTCCTACTGTCACTCTCTCCCCTCCATTCCTCTCTTCCACCCTTCTCCATCCCCTTCTTTCTCCCCACTACACCCCCCCATCATTATACAGAGAAAGACGATGGAAACAAATCACTTCACCAGCTCAGGAAGCGATCAAACCTTTATAAAAGTGCATGGCTCCCAAATCAATAGGCGAATATTTGCTGGGAATTTGTTCCAGAGGAATAAATAAGGAGTGTGAGTGTATTAAATGGAAGGGAGGACCTAGTGGTGTTTTTCTTCATTGATTAATGACCTCTAAAATAAAACATGCGGGAAGAGGAGCCAGGATCGATAAATTAACTACCCAAATTCATCATTTTCCCAGGGAAAAAATTAAAATAATCCCCAGGAAGCCAATTCTCCTGTTGTCTGGATGTTGTGGGAAAGAGCTGGTGTTGAAGAAGAGAGGGGCTACCCGAGGCAGCTGAAAGGCGGTGAAGTGATTCTGCTGGGGAAAGCCTCTATCTGATTTCATTTGACACGCAATTAAAAAGTTTGCCTTTCATATTAATTAATTTCTCCTGATGAGGGAAGACAAATGGTCGGTTTCCCTTGACAGGAGTCCGATAAAGAATTCAGCAGCTTTTCTCCCTGCCCTAGGCCTCTCTTGGTTCTAGTTTTAAGGTCATGGGTGGCTGAGTTAATAATTCATTAATATAGACATTCTGAAAGGATTTGCTGATTCCTCCTGCAAATTCTCTTTCCAGGGAAGAGGAGAAGAGGAAGATGGAATTTAGGAATGAAGAAGGAAAGGAGAGATGTGAAAGGGAAAGGAGAAAGGGAGAAGAGAGGAAAGGAGGGGTAGCATCTTCCTCTCCATCCATATAAAAAACTTGGCTAAAGATGGGGCATCCAGATTGGAAAAGGGAATTTTTCCCCAAACATCCTCTCCCTCTTTTCCATTCCTCTAGAAAGTCCCTTGAAGAGCAAAGATATCCAACTTTGTAGATGTACAATGAGCAAAGGATGACCTGGACTCAGTGGGATCCCCTTCATCTGGTTCCCCAAAGAATATTCTTCACAACTTTTAGGAGACTCTGAAATCTGGAATCAGAAAGAAATTTCTCCTCTCAAATGAGGAACAGATATTAGCAAAGGCAGCCTCAGGTTCTCCTAAGAGTTGCCTTAGAAACCAAATAAGAACTGTTCAAGTATACTACTTTCTTTGCAAGAATGATGGTGTCCTAGGCCGTTGGACTGTTGACCATTTGAAGGGACATTTGAGAAATATCAAGAACTACAGTTTGGGGGATTTGTACATACACACATACACACATATATACATGCATGCCTGCATGCATACATACATACACATACATACATATATATTCTTACATTATTCTTATTCTGCTGCCTTTCTCTTTTTTTGACTGTACTTGGCTCATGGTCCCATCACCAAAAAAGGGAAAAACCCATGATAAAGCAAATAATTATTGCATTGAGGAATACTCATTCCTGATATACTGTTTTAGGGAGGGATTTAGTACCAATCTTCCTTAAGGCAAACCACTGAACTACATTAATTTCTCTCTTGGAAAAAAAAAAGATAAAAGATACTGACTTCCGCTCTGACCCTCCATTACCCATCATCCATCTCCCAAAATATGTAGTAAGAATCAAGGAGCTGAGTGAGGTGAGTGAAGTTTCTCATAAGAAAGAGGATATATGTAAGTGAATGTTTGTAAAAAAAAAAAAAAAACAAAGTTCTTTTAAATCACTGTATAGCTTATCCATGATTTTCTTAATGTCCTCTACTTAGTTATTCCCACCTATTGCTAAAGTGGAAGAAAGAGAGTGTTAATGACAGATTAGATGAGACGTGTCAAAAGTTTTGGAAGTTGCATAAGGAAGATGTATAGAAAAATTAGCACATCAAGTAAGGAAATTATTTTGTGGTGATGATGCAGGAGTCACACCAGTTAGCATTCTAGTTGCCCCATTTACTGTCAATCTGATGTCCACTGGACCATATACATGTGTGTTACTTTTTTCTTTTCTTCTTATAATGAATTTAACAATCAAAATGCTGTTCTCTCCATAGGCATCCAACATCACAAGACACTGGAGTGAAAAATAAAAGTTTTCCTTTATTTTGTTGAACTAGTACTATCCTGGAAATTGGAAACTAGTATCAATCTATCTTCTTACCACTTTTCCTCAGTCTCTGGCAAGCTTGTCAGCAATGGGATTTGGCTGCTATGGACAGCACCTGTTCCCTTGAATTGTGCTTGACCCTATAACTTATTTCACCCTGGCCACCCAACAGCTGTCACTCAAACAATGACTTCAGGCACTACAGATCTGATTTGGATATGAACTACTGACCTAGAGGTGAAAGGCTGTGCTGTCTATTACCAATCCCTGGAGTCACTTAATTCTCCCAGGAAATACTTTAACTATAGCCTTTGGTTTTGCAAATATACCTTCTAAAACCTCAGGAGTTTGAAAAAATCAAATGACCCTTTTATTTCACCAAAAAACTGATGTTTTAATACTCAATTAACCATTAAAATAGTTGCTTTTAAAAGAAAAGTTTGACAAATAAAGGAAAAATAACAGTTGGGCAAGAGATATACTCTTCATCACAAGATCTCGACATTTTCCACCCCTACCCTCTTCTCTTTGCCCCAATAATTTTATCATGATTTTAGGAAAGGATTTATTGGTCTGTCACTAAAACCCATAAGTCAAAAGCAATCAACCAAACTATTGATTAATCAACCATTATTTTCTGAGCACTTATTATACGCAAGACACAATACTAGGTATTATGAGAGTATCAAAGATATATGAACTGCTTCTCAAGGAGGTCAGGATGTATTTGAGAAGAAAAGGCATAGGTATGAAATCTTATTAAAGGAGTGTTGAATGAATAATACAGGCAGAAAATGCTATGAGTTCAAAAGTCATTATTGGCCCAGATTGGCAGGGAATTTATTGCCTGCATAACTTTTGACAAGTCATTTTACCTTTCTGGGCGTCCGTTTTCTCAACTATAAAATAAAGGGATTGGATTTGAAATCTCCCTAAAGTCCTTTTCATCTTAAATTCTGATCCCATGATCCTCTCATCCCAGAATTTAGATAAAAAGAAATGAGAGAATGAAGAAGTTAACTGTAACTCTTGGGTAGAGTTCCAAAGGGAATGTACTCTAGCCTCCAGAAGAGCTGGAATGGCTATGTGGATTGTGTATGTAGTAGGGAATCCCACCTCACCTCACTCCTATATGAAGCTGGCAGCAGAATTCAACAAAATAATGCTAGACCTAGATCTAAAGGATCTGGATTTGAACCTGAATCTGTCACGTTAGCATTTGTGCCATCTTGGGCCATATCCCTTCCCTAGGATCCAGTCGTCTCATGTATAAAATGACTTGATTGTAATAAATTACCTCTAAGAGCTGTTGTTCAGGTGTTTTTCAGTTGTGATTGACTGTTTGTGATCCCATTTGGAGTTTTCTTGGCAAAGATACTGAAGTGCTTTGTCATTTTCTTCTCCAGCTAGTTTTACAAATAAGTAAACTGAAGCAGAGTTAAATGACTTTCCCAGGGTAATACAACTAGTAAGTGTCTGTAAAGCCAATCAACAGTAGATTCCTGAGAGAATGCTACTGTGAACAACTTTTAAGATTCAGATTACACAGTATTAGTGAACACTCTGTTTATTCCATTACAAAATCAAGATTCAGTACAATATTCACAG
>CM053599.1:200278366-200306822 GCA_028646575.1 Pseudocheirus occidentalis
CATACAATTGGCCTCTCGCAGTTTGCCCACCATGGAGATGTCCTGTGTAATTACACAGGTACAGCCTGTATTGAATCGCTGCTCCTCCCAGTGGGAGTGGGTGACAGGGGAGGAATTGCAAGAATCTGGTATTTAAGGCTGTGCAATCAAATGCAATTGGGAGGTGATACATGCGGGGACGGGGGCAGGGAGGAGCTCCCTGCCCTGCTGGAGGGCTGGAGAGGTGTTGGAGGAGGGCATGGGGGGGAGCAGATTGTGGGAGGGGTCTTGCCATGGGATCGGTGTTCTGGGCTGGGGGGTAGGGACAAAAAGGGGAGAAAATTTGTAACTCAAAACCTTGTGGAGGGGCGGCTAGGTGGCGCAGTGAATAGAGCACCGGCCCTGGAGTCAGGAGTACCTGAGTTCAACTCCGGCCTCAGACACTTAACACAAAAAAACTAGCCTGTGTGACCTTGGGCAAGTCACTTAACCCCAAATGCCCTCCAAAAAGCAAAAAAAACAAAAACAAAAACAAAAAAAACCTTGTGGGAATGAATGATGTAACCAAGAAAATAAATTAAAATTAAGAAGTAAAAAAAAAAAGAATGTATCTCCTACCCATAGCTGTGAGAGATGTATGATCTATTTCTATTCTATTTTTTTCCTTTTTTCTAGTTTTTTAAAATAATATATTTAATATTAAGGGTCACATATCCATATTGTGTAATGTGGTGTAAGGTATTCCTGTGAGCCTAATTTATGCTAGATTGGTTTCCAGTTCTCACAGCAATTTTCTTTTTTATCATATAGGGAGTTTTTCAACAGGCAATTTACATTTTCCACTTTATAAAATATTGTATTATTGAGTTCTGTTCTTCTAGAAGTTCCCATATTTAGTCTTTTCTATTGATCCATCTCTATTTTTTTAACCAATTGTAAAGCCAAGCACAAGCAGCTTTCCAAAGGACTGCTGTTGTGAACAGCTTTCAAGGTTCTGATTATAGTGAACGCCCTATTTATTCAGCAACAAATCAGAGCAAACATTCACAGTAAATCAATGTTCAGCATTCACAATGTTACAACCTATCACAGAAAATCAAAATACAGCATTCACCATGTCACAACTCAACAACTTATCACGAAAATGACCACATAGTTTTCACCAAAGTGGTCACAATAGTTTTCAACAAAGTACAATTGTTTAGTAAATTGATCATTTGGTAACTCAATCATTCAGTCATCATTAAGGAGGCTTGCCTCCTTAAGGGACACAAAATACAAAAGTCAAAGTACTCCACCCCTGGGGTAGTCTCAACTGGAGATTAGTTTCCAATCATAAACAAAGTACATTCATTTAGTCAATCACAAAATCCTTAATTCAATGACAAAATACAAAAGTCAAAGTTCTCCACCCCTAGGTCACAGTAAATCATAATCTTCTCAGTCAGTACACAGTATTAAAGTAAAGTCTTATTTCAGTTTGACTTGAGGCTGGCTCTCAGCTTTCCTGGTTCCCCTTCCATGGTCCCAGCTCCTACCTGAATTCACCAAACTGTCACCTGGGTTCAAAGGCACACAGCTCCCAGCTCCTTGTCCAGCTCTCTGTTCAGTTCCTGTTCCACACTGAAGCTCACAGTGTCCAGTCCACCTTAAATCCTTCACAGTCTCTATTCTTGGGAAGTTAAGGCTTAACAAAGCCACAAACAGACAAAGTATCAACACCACATTCATGCTTCTTCAGTCTTCTGTAACACCTGCTGGCCCTTGGAAATCCTCAGCCCCTCAGCTGGCCCTCAGAAGAAGCTCCAACACCACAAGTTCCCAGGAAATTTTGACTTTCCCAGCTGGGGTTTTTCCTTAAGTACAATATTGCTTCTCCCTGTTCAGCCTTTTCCTGTTACATTAGCAACAGGGGTTCATACCTTCTGTTTCTTTAATAGAGGCTTAATTTGAAACTATGTGCTAAGTACCTCTTTGCTTTCCTATACAATGGGATCTTCAAATTTCATTACCATTATACCAATGGCAGATGGTTTTCATGGCTGCTGCTTTAAAATACAGTTTGAGATCTGGAAGTGCTATTCCCTATTTGGTCCTACTTATTTTCATTATTTCATTAAATAATCTCAATCTTTTGTTTTTTCCAAATGACTTTTGTTATTGTTCCATGAAGTTTTGTAAATTATCCTCTTGGTAATATGCTTGGTATGATATTAAAAGGATTGATTAATTTTGGTCGCATTGTCATTTTTATTTTGTTGATAGAGCCTTACCGTGAACACTGGATTGTTCAATCCATTCACATTTAATAATTAGGTTCATATGATCAAAGGGCTATAAAACTGTGCATACTCTTTGGTCCATCAATATTACTGCTAGTCCTATATCTCAAAGACATAAAAAGGAGAGGATCAGAAGGATCTATATGTAAAAAATATTTATAGCCATTCTTTTTGTGGTAGCTAAGAATCAAAAGGATATCCATCAATTGAGGAATGGCTAAACAAGCTACAGTATGATTGTAACAGAATATTATTGTACTATAAGAAATGACAAGCAGAATGATTTCAAAAAAACTGGAAAGGCTCATATGAACTGATACAAAGTGAAGTGAGCAGAACCAGGAGAACATTATACACAGTAACAGCAATATTGTATGATGAAGAACTGAATAACTTAGCTATTCACAGCAATGCAATGATCCAAGACTATCCCAAAGAACTAATGACAAAGCATGTTATCTACCTCCAGAAAAAGAACTGATATTGCTTGAATGCAGACTGAAGCATATTATTTTTCACTTTTTTTTCCTTTCGTTCTTTTTCTTATATTTGAGTCCTCTTGTACCAAATGATGAATGGAAATGTTTTACATGACTGCACATATATAACCTATATCTGATTGCCTGCCATCTCAGGGAAGGGTAAGAGAAAGAGGGATAGAGGGGTAGAATTTGGAGTTCAAAGTTTTTTTTAAGTTAAAAAAATTGATTCAATATGTAATTGAGAAGAAAAGAAAAAATGTTTTTAAAAAAGAGTTGGGTTCATGTTTTCCTCTCTCTTTTTTTCAGGTTACGATTTTTTCTCTTATCTTTTATAAACACAGTATTATGTTCCTTTAATTACTTTACTTTGATCTTTTTTTAAGGTGACTCATTAAGGTGAGCTTCTTACTGGCTCTCTTCCCTTCACCCCTGATCCTTTCCTGTCATTTGTTACCCTTTCCTTTTCGAATTTTGCTTCTTATTTCTTGTTTCTCTTTTGCTTATCTGGTTATTTAATTTTTTCACTCATCTTTTCTTCTCAATTAGATAGATTTCCCCTTCCTCTCCTCCCCTTCAACTAGTCTTGCTCATAAGTTTTATAAGTTGTCCAAAAGAATTTCTCTTACTTTCTTTTTTTCTTACTACTCTAGACCCTCGTGCTCTGATTCATGACCCCTATAATTATCTGGTCTCTCTCTCTCTCTCTCTCTCTCTCTCTCTCTCTCTCTCTCTCTCTCTCTCTCTCTCTCTCTCTCTCTCTCTCTCTCTCTCTCTCTTTTCTGTATATTTTATGCAATCAGAATTTCCATTCTAGGCTACCCCTTCTAGGCACCTTCTGCCACTGCCATGTTGGTGGACCTTCCCCATGTATTTTCCTTTTTCTTCACTTTCACATTATTCCTTGCTCCCAGAATAAAGATGCTGCCCAAGGGTAGGGTCCCACCCCTACCATGTCCTTGCTTACACAAACCATTTATAAACCCCCTTGGTTACCTTTCTGCTACATTTGCCTCAAAATTTCCTCCCTGGGTCCAAGCTCTTCCAGTCCCTTAGGTACCAGTTGCCCCAGAGGTTCCAACTCCCTGCCTCTCAACATAGAGCATGTAGAGATTTTCAAGCACCAAATCCCTCAGGTACCCAGTGTAAAGTCCCCATCCCCTTCACAGACCATCTCTATTTACCAAGAGTATCATTCATCAGTGGAATCCCCTCCCAGAACCAAAGCTCTCTTTCCTATGCTCCTCTGCAATCTTCCCCTCCCCTCCTCGCCTATTTCTCTGTAGGCTCTTCTCTTTCTGGGATCACAGAGATGACCTTCTTCTCATTGCTAGCTTTTGATTTAGCCCTAGTACATTACACACATTTCTTTAGACCTCTGTTCTTCTACTTCCTCTTTCATGTACCCTCCCATGTTGCAATGTAGTTCCATAAAAAAATTGATTCATCAAAGCAGGATGTCACCAAGTTCTGTCCATAACACCTGTCTGTCTCTTTGCTGTTACCTCTACCAGATTAGTGCCTTCAACCATGTCTCCTTTTATACATTAAGGAAAAAAAGGCTCTTAATGGTATTTCTGTTGTCTCTCACTCTTGCCATTCTCATCTGCTGCATTTATTCATTCCTCCTGTACTTCTCTCATTTGGGATATTTAAGAACCAAATAACCTCTTCATTTCTAGTATAATTTCTAGAAATGTTTCAAACTCCCCTTCATTATTGAACATCCATCTTTTTTCCTATATGGCTAATTTCAGATTTGTAGGATATGTCACCCTGGAGTATATCCTGAGTTCCATTGCCCTCTGGAACACATTATTCCATTTTTCCCTTTGTTTTCTAATGGGTGCAAAATATTCTCATATTATTCAAACTTCCTTTCTTTTGTGTTTGAAAGTCTTTCTCCTGATCACTTGCAGAACTTGTTGTTTCTGAATTGAACTGTCAAATTTAACCGCTATGTGTTTGATACCTTGAATTTTTTCATTGTTGTTATTTTCTGGAAGCAATCAGTGATTTCTTTCTATCTGAATTTCGTTTTCTATGTTCAGAGGTTCTGGGAAATACTCTTCTATTATTTCTTTCATTATAATGTTGAAGTTTTTTATTTGATCCTGTTGTTCTGGGAGGCCTATGATCCTTAGGTTTTCCTACACATCCTTGCTTTGAGATTAGCGGATTTAGCTTTCATAGTGAACATATTTTCTTTTAATTTCATTGTTTTGTGGGAATTTTTTTGTTTCTCCTAAATTGTCCTTTATTTCTATGTATTTGCATTTCCAATCTCTTGTTATCTTTATTATTATTATTATTATTATTATTATTATTATTATTATTATTATTTGGTGAGGCTTGCCTCGGTAGATTTCAGCTTGTTGGGGTTTTTTTTGTTCTACCTTGCTTTCTCTTCTCTCTTCTTCTCTCCTCTCTTCCTCCACACTCCTCCTCCTTTCTTCTCCCTTCCTCTTTGCTTCTTTCCTCTCTCACTCAGCCATAAATTTTACTTATAATTTTCATTTCATTTTGGCATCACTCAGGCATAGTGTATCATGTCCTCTTTAAACTCCATAGGTTTTTCTGTTTCATCAAATATTGCATCATTCTCCTTTGCTTTACAGTATTTATTCATAGATGCCTGAATTTTTTATTACTAAATGTAGAGGCTGTATTTCTTTCCACTGTTCCTTTTTTCTTCTTGATTTGTCTGTTTCAGGTCTCTGGTTTTCTTCTCACCAAAATCTGTGATAATTTCAGTTTTTTTCCCTCTTATTTTCCCCATCACTCACTTCATGACTTCCTCCCCTTGAAACATAGTTTCCATAGGAGCAGATCTGAAAATATCTCATCCTTCTTCCATTTTTGTCAATTCACAGTTCACCAGCCTAGATGTCTGTCACAGGTGACTACTGGATGATCAGAGCTGGCCCCAGAGGAGATACTGTGCTTTTTATTTCAGGCTTAATGGAGTACTGCGCAGTTCTTCACACATATGATGCCCTCTCCTGGTGTCTTTTCCTGTTACTTTCCTTCTTAGTTCTATGGCCCAGCAATGGCAGTTTAGAACTTTGCAGCACTGATACTACAGGGTTACGACTCCAGCAGATTATTTCTCCAGCGATGCTGCAGTTCTCTGCATGTCTTTCTTGGCCAAGGCAAATTTACACAGACTAGAACTGGAATCTTCATAATACTAGAAAGAAGAAGAGGAACTTGGTTGTGGTGGTTAGTTCTGTTTTAAGTGTTTGCTGTGTCCTTGGGTTTGCTAGCCAATAGCATAAGAGGAGATCAAGGACTACTGAATGAGTTTATGGTGAGTGAGCATCTGTTCATGGGTTTGACTGTGGTTTTTTTAACCTTCTTTTGGATTCTAGGTGTCCTAGATCATGAAGACAGCTGAAGTTGCTTTATCTTGGGTACATAATTTCTGTTTTAGAGAGGTTTAAGAGGTCATAGGGATCAAAGAAAATGTCCAGGCCTCCATCGGGTTACTCACATGACCCAGTCTGCAACTATTAATACTGCTTTGCATCTGTTATCTGCCTTATTTTTTTTTTGCTATAATGTTGAAAAAGTTGGAACTTAATTTCAGTTATTTTTTTCAGCCATGTCTGACTCTTTGTGACCCAATTGGGGGTTTTCTTGGCAGAGATACTGGAGTGTCTTGCTGTTTACTTTTCCAGATCATCCTACAGATAATGAAACTGAGGCAAATAGGGCTAAGAGACTTCCCCAGGGTCACACAGCTAGTGAGTATCTGAACCTGATTTGAACTAAGGAAGATATTTCTTTCTGATTCTAGGTACAGCATTCTACCTACTGTGACATCTAGCTGGGTGTAGAATTTAACTTTCCCTCACTGAATTTTATTCATGCTGATAATACAGGAATTAATTGACTTTTCCAACTATACCTTAAGAAGTGAGAATACCTTTTGAAACTCTTTTATAAAAACATTGAAAAACATTTTTTTCAAATGAAATATTTTGGTGAACTAGCAATTTATTTGGTACTAACCTGAACATGTGTATATGCACACATACATATGTATACATACATACATATAGAAATATACATATGCACACACATTTTCATACACATATTCATATATTATTAATGGATATTTTGAAAGAGAAGTATCATTTAAAATTATTCAAAACAAATGTCCATCTGGACACCAGTAAAGATGGCTAAGTACTTCTAAAAGACTTTACCATGGGATATCTTCCATTGATACTCCAACTTTTAAGATTTCCTATTGACTAAAGTCTCTTTAATTGCTTCATGGGATTTTTGGTTATATTATTATCATTTTTGGTAAAGTCAGTCCAAGTGTTTTATAAAAGAGAATATTTTTCTCTGTAAAATTGATGGCCATTTCTTGCGCTTTCATTTTGCGTTAATCATTTAGGTGTAATCTGATTGTTGTTTATTTTTCCTAAGGATGAATTTAAACCCAAAACTTTAATTCATAATTGCAATTAACATATACACTTTTAAAATAATATTTTTATTTCATACAAGACATAGATTTATGATATAACGTGGCACAGTAGATAACAGAGCTAGTTTCAGAGTCAGGGTGACCTGGCTTGAAATTTTGCTTCTGAGTCATACTGACTTTGTAACTTTTAGTAAGTCACTTAATCTTCCAGCACCCCATGCAACTCTCTAAAACTAAAAGTTACACAACAGTTATAGACCTAAATTGGCAGTTTTCTTACAGGGAGTTATCAACAATCAAAGAAAATACAGACTTAGACCAAAATAAATGTATTCCCTAAATATAGGTGTGAGGCTTCTGTATATTGTCCTTCTTCTTATTTTTAAATTTTTAAGTTCATTTTTAAACTTATTTTTATAATTGTTTATTGTCTCTTTTCCATTGTACTTACCAACAGAATAGTGTGGGTTCTTTTAAATGAAAAGAAAAAAATCTCCTCATAAAAAATATGCACAATCCAGCAAAAAACATTCCGACGTTGGCCACGTCCATGCACGTCTCATTTTGGTTTCTAAGTCCATTACTTATCTGGCAGAAGGTGGGTGCCATGATTTATCTTTAGTCTTTCAGGCTTATTTTTTATCATTACATTAATCAGAGTTCTAAAATCTTTTAAAGTTATTTCCTCAACAATGTTTTTTCATTATGGAAATTGTTCTCCTACCTCTCATTTTTCTCTGCATCGTATCATTTAAGTCTTCCCAGTTTCTTCTGTGGTCTTCTCCATTTCTTTTCATTTCATTATTTCTTATTGCACAATAATACTCCATTACATTCATATCTCACTTTGTTTGCCTATTCCCCAATAGAGGGGCACCTCAGCACTCACACCCCCAAAAAGCTACTACTAATAATTTCATATGAATTAATCCATTCTCTTTTTCTTTGATGGAGGAGGGAGGTGCCAATAGGTCTAGTAGTGGTATAGTTCAGTCAAAGGATAAGCACAGTTTAGTAAATTTTGGAGCATCATTCCAAACTGTTTTCCATAAGGAAGGAAGGAAGGAAGGAAAGAAGGAAGGAAGGAAGGAAGGAAGGAAGGAAGGAAGGAAGGAAGGAAGGAAGGAAGGAAGGAAGGAAGGAAGGAAGGAAGAAAAAAGGGAGGAAGGAAGGAAGGGAGGAAGGGAGGAAGGGAAGAAGGGAGGAAGGATATATTTTTAAAGCACTTAGAAAAGTGCCTGTTCTATGGTGGGATTCATATAGATCCTACATGTGTGTTGGTAGATACACTCCCAAATATTTTACAGCTTTTTAAAATTTAAATGGAATGTATCTTCCTCTTTCTTCCTCCTGGATTTTGTTGGTAATATTCAGGAAATGTTAATGGTTTATGTGAATGTATATAACATCCTGAAACCTTGCTGAATTTGCTGTTTCAATTAATTTTGGTTGAATACTTATAGTATTCTAAGCACTTTACCATGCCATCTGGAAAAGGAGATAATTTTATTTCCTTTTTGTCTATGATTATTTCCTTAATTTCTTTTTCTTATCTATTACTAGAGCTAGCATTTGTAGAACTATGTTGAAAAGTAATTGTGATAGTAGACATCCTTGTTTTACCTCTGATCATATGACAAAGTTTCTAACTTTTCTCCATTAAATGTTTGCCTTTGGTTTTTTATAGTTATTTACTACATTAAAGATGGGTCCATTTATTTTTATGCTTTCTATTGGTTTTTAACAAGAATGGGTATTTGTCAAAATTATTTTCAGCATCTATTGATATAATCATGTAGTTTTTAGTATTTACATTATTAACATGACTTATTATGGTTATAGTTTTTCCCATGTTGAGCCCGTTCTGCATTCCTATTAAAACTCCAACTTGGTCATGATGTGTAATCTTTCTAATAGGTTATTGCAACCTATTTACTAACATTTTAATTTTAAAAAAATTTTTGAACCAATGTTCATTAGAGATTTTGGCATTTAATTTTTTATCTGCTTTTTTTCTTCTTGGTTTGGGTATCAAGAACATATTTGTATTTCAGAAAAGTATTGAGAAGGTGTATTCTTTTCTTATTATCACAAAACATTCCTGCAATATTCTAATTATTCTAATTATTTTTTGAATGTTTTATAGACTTCACCTCTAAATCCATATGGTCCTGATTTTTTTTTCCCTTTGAGAGTTCTTTTATAACTTCTTCAATTTCTCTTTATGACACTGGTTTATATAAATAGATTACTCCTTCTTTTGTTAGTCTAGGAATTTTGTTTTTTGTAAATATCCATCAATTTCCTTTAAATTATGAGGTTTGGGGGCATATAATTGGACAAAATATATTTAGGTAATTTCTTTGACTTCCTCTTCAGCTATTGTGAGCTTTGTTTTCATTTTTGATGTGAATAATTTTATTTTATTTTATCTTTCTGAATCAGACTGTCAATCTAGTTTACTAGTTTTTGTAATAATTCTATATTAATTATCAGTACAGTGGGATTATATTTTTTCTTTCTCTGAAACATATTTTTTCACCATTTCCCTCCATGTCCAACTTTTAATTGAAGGCAGCTGATGCAGTGCCCAGAGCATTGAACCTGGAGTTAGAAAATTTAGCCTCAGATACTTACTAACTGCATAACCCTCAGAAAGTCACTTTAAAAAAAAATCACTCTTTGCCTCAGTTTCTTCATTTGTAAAATGCAGATGATGATAGCATCTATGTTCTATAATTGTTGTGAGGTTTAAATAAGGAATGTAAAAGCACTTTTACATCTCATGCTATATAAATACCAGTTGTTGTTTATTATATTTGAAGGATTATACTTAGCAGTCCATAAAATTTCACTATCTCTTTATACCGTGCAACAGATGTTGATGAATAGTGTTATTTTCATAGTGGTCTTTTTACAAATTCTTATCATGAACATTGAAAAATGAGATAACAAATGTCTCATGAAATGATGTTTCTTGTTGCCTTTGGATATATGACAAAAACCAGTTGTTGTTGTTTTTTGCCACCACAAGGAAAATCTACAAGCTCTCCTGATACTTAATTGTCATTTCCTTTTTTGTCCTACTTTCATTATAGAGAAAGCAATGAATCAGTTCCTCCAGTAATATGTCCACTAGGCCATAATAGTTCATATTTAGAGTATCAACAGCCAATTTTATGTTTGTATCTCCAGTTAATGTCTAATAATTGAATGATTCTGAGCTCCCTCTCTTCCCTTTTCTTTTACTCTGCCACTATAACAGCAGAAATAGAAGGAGGCTACTTTAACTTATGGAATATTAGAATCTCTGAAGAATTAAAGTGGAAGATCACTTAAAGAGCAATGTAGAGATGTAAGGTGGGGAAGAGCCAGTGGGCTGCAATACAACATAAACAAGGAACTATGCAAAAGTGGTACAAAAGATGTCATCAAAGAAATTATAATTTTTTTTAAAAAAAGACGACCTGGTCGCACTGCAAAAAGCAATAAACAATGGACAGTCAACGTTTTCCATTTGACCTTTCCAATGCCAAGAGATTGCAAGGAATGTCCCCAACATTCAGATATATCCTTTTTAGGAAATTCATGGAATAGCATGGACAAGTTGGATCACACTCAGCCTCCATACACACACACACACACACACACACACACAAACACAAATAAAATTTAATTTACCACTCACACAAGAGTGGGGAAGGAAGCAGATTTCCACAAAACAGTCCAAAGGAAGGAAGGCCTCATCTCCTACCTGAGTTCTTGACTGTTTCTCAGCAACTGCCTGTGATTTACTGTAGCTGTTGGCTGGGCCTCCCGTAGTTCCATTGTATGGTCTTGACCTTACCACTTCCAATCCACTCCTTCAGTCACCATCCAGTAAAACTTCACCCATTAGACTATGAGCTGATGGAAAATAGGAATTGTCTCTTACCTTTCTTGTATTCCTAGCACTTAGCATGATTCCTGGCACATGGTTAGTGCTTAAGAAATGTTTATTGATTAACTAGCAGGAGTCACATAATCTAGATTGTGATCTACATAATTAGATAGAATATCCATGTTGATTACATTAACAATTCATTAGAGTCATAGAATATGCTTCTGCATAAATGTGCGCTTTCTAGAATTCACTCAGGAGGAAACAGAACCGTAGGAAATGGTCTAAGTTAATGGGATTTTGAGCCCTTTAGTTGAGCATCATTCTGACTCTTCAGTTGCCCCCCCCCCCCATTAGTCAACAATGTTCTTTATGTAACTATGAGTTCCTGAGGGTTTGGAATTTGTCTTGGTCTTTGCAATTCCTTTAGCATTTAGGCCCTTTGCACATAGTAGACATTCAGTAAGCATTTAACAAAATTTGTTGAATTCTGTCAATTCTTCTTTTGACATATCACTGGCAACTCTCCTTTCCTTTCTATTCCCCTTGCTACCAACCTAGCTCAAGACTAGGTTTGCCATGAGGAGGAACTATAGGAAAGAGAATCAAGATGAATTTCAGAGGCATTCACTTAGGGCATGACCATAGTGGGAGAAGAAGAGATTTCCTATGTATTTAATTCCTATTCATAGTTTCCTACAAAATTCTAACTTACTAGGCGATAACTTCAGTTGTTTCTATGCTTCAGAAGAGATTCAAGAACAAGCAGGGCAAATTCCCAACCTTCTCCTATTTACATCTATGACTTACCTGCATAAGCTCTTTGGTCAATAACTAGGTCCACGTTATGTTTCGTATAGCTCCAAATGCATGTGTTGGCATAGGACATTGAGAAAAAGCTCTTTGTCATAAAACCACAGGGTTTAAGAGGGATTGTTTTAAGTCAGCTAGAAATAACCACTACTTCCAGACAATTATGTATTTCTTAGGGATCTCCCATAAAACTTAGGAGTTTGCTTGTTGACTTATATTTATTTATTTATTTATTGTTATTTGTATTAACATTGCACTTTGTTTAGATAGTACATTGTAACCTGTCAGTGTGCTATCACATATGTTATATCTTACTCAGTCTCCATATACACACAAAACCCTGTCAGGTAGATTGATAAAATGTTATTATCCTCATTCTCTAGATGGACAAGCTGAAGCAGAGAGAAGTTACACAACGTATCTGATGTGGCAGCACCAGGACCTGAGTTTAGATCTTCTTAATTCAAGACCTTTCCCCTATGACATACTGTCTCTCTAGCTCTTGGAGCACATGACCTATGACTTATTTCTCAAAGCAGAGTGCCTCTTAAGTGCTTCATAAATATTGTAGTTATTTAATAAATATTTTGAATGAATAGATGTATAGATTTCTCATGACAGAGATCCTGAAATAACTCTGGAATTTCTGAGGGCAGATTTTTTTGGGAAAGCGTGACTAACTGGTACAAACATCAGACTGGTAATCACACAAGCTGAGTCAAGTTTCTGCTCTCCTGCTTTCTTGTTATATGACCCTGGGCATGTAATTTAATCTCTCTTCATCTTAGTTTTCTCTTCTATATGAGAGGTTTGACTTAGATAACCTCTAAGCTCTCATCTAGTTCTGACACCCTGTGATGTAAAGAGTAGATAACTCTCCAGTTAGATATTAATATAACCATCAAAATTACTCCTATAACTTTATTAAAAGAATTCTTTTTAAACACTTTGAGCTCTTCTCTATCAAACTTTAACATATAAATATTTGGACTGCAAAATATTTCCCTGTGTTTCCATAGAAAACCAGTCTTTCAAATTTCAGAGAATGATTAAACATCTTTATCTGGTAAAAACCACGTAACTTTGCTTGAGTGTGTGTGTGTGTGTTTTCTTAGTCATGCCAGTCATGTCAACTCCACAGTGCCCCTCTGTATTGTAAACCACACAACCCCTTAGGGACAATCTACTAACCTCAACTATGCTCTGCAATTGCACAAAAGTGTGTTCCCTTCTCTAAGGAAGTGTGTTTATTTATAGTAAAAAAACACTGAAAATGTTCAAACATCCAGGAAATGTCTCCTGTATGTACCCTATTTGCTTACCAATGAAGAATTTCTTTTAAACAATTTCCTCTTTCAAGCACTCGAGCAACTGGGTGTGCCAAATGGCAGGGGGGTAAAGGGGGGAGAAGCAATTGGATTAAACTTTAGGTTTCTCTTCTGTATGGATGAAGTGTAATGCTGCTCTATAAAGGAAGAGTAGTCATCTGTTCCAGTTCTTTCAATCAAGCAGAACTAATCATAAATTTACAAGACCTTTTAAAAAACCCAAGGAATCAGAAATTCCACTTCTTTTGAAGTGTGTTTTAGTGTCTAAATATCTTTCTCATCAATGAAGGTGTGTTGTTTTTTTTTAAACAGAATATGCATAGTAGATAGAGGGGTTGCTTTAAAGTGAAGACTACATATGTTCAAATCCTACTTCCAATATGTACTAGTTGTATGATCATAGTAAGTGACTTGACTTTTCCATGTCCCAGAAAACTCTCTAAGATAATGTTATAAATGAGTTGTGGATCGACATCAGTGGCAAGAGTTTCCCAAATCAATGAAATCTGGCTTCACTTTAGTTTTCCTTTTTCAGTTGTCCTAGAAAAAGAACACATACAGCTTCTCTTCACCTTATTTTTCTTACAAAGCCCAGCTCAAGTGCCAGGGTCTCTAGGAACACTTCCTTCATTGCTTCAGACTTTTATAATCTCACTTGCTTCTCATTGACTTTAATATTCATTTGACCATTACCTACAGTACAGTTGGCTACTAATATTTTTTTCATTGATATTTTTTTATTTTAAAACATCATATAAAACCCCCAACTCAAATAATTAATTCAAATTATTCAAATGTCCACAATGGACAGACACCCAAAATAGGGCGGCTAGGTGGCACAGTGGCTAGAGCACCAGCCCCGGAGTAAGGAAGATCCGAGTTCAAATCTGGCCTAAGACACTTAACACACACACACACACACACACACACACACACAAAAACTAGCCATGTGACCTTGGGCAAGTCACTTAACCCCAATTGCCCTACTTTCCTCCCTCCAAAAATCATATATAAATATATATGGAGAGAGAGAGCAATTACATATATATTATCTATAAATACATATAAAAGAGTATTTAATTATTAACCCAATTTTAAACTTTACTAGATTTTGTTGAATCAAAAGATAGTCATGTGTTATTTAAGTTGCCAACAACAGCATCCATTATTTTAATTCAAGTTTTGTTGCAGTTTAAAGTTGGGTTCATTTATAAAGTTGTGGTAATTACATATATTATCCTTTTGTTCCTACTTTGTTCATTTCACATCCCTTCTTGCAAGGTCTTCCCACATTTATTTGAATCTTCATATCTATCATTTTGTTATCACAGGAAAATCCAACTACATTTATGTACCACAATTTATTTAGCCACTCACCTGCCACTAGACAGAGTTTTTTTTCAACTGTTTGCTGTAAGAAAAAATGTTGCTACTAATATTTTCATGGTAATAGGACTTTTCTTGTCAACTTTTGTGGGCTATCCCAACAAAAAGAAATTGGGTTGAAGGTTATGAACAATTTTGTAATATTTTGCATCATTCCATATTATTTTCTAAAATGTTTTAGCCAGTTCAAAGCTTCCCTGGAAGCAAATTAATATGCTTATTGTAACAAATCTCTGCCAGCAATGACTTTTTTCTCCAACTTGATGAGGTCAGAGGTCTTTTAAATTTTCAGTTTCCCCACTATGAGTGATTTTGAGCACGGTATTTTTTGTTGTTGAAAGATTGCACTTCTTTTGAAAACTTCAAGACCCTTGATATGTATTGTGCCGATGCAATATTTACAGTTCCCATGATCATGAAGAAGACTGTGACTATAAGTGTCACATGACATTTGATCGCAAAATATATCAGATTCTCCAGGTAAAAAACAGAACTGAAACATTTATTTAGACACCAGAAAACCAAATCCCAAAACCACTAAGCCAGTTCCATCACAGTACTAAAGATATTCAGAAGCCATAATAATGCTGAGAGCCAAAGCATCCTTCGGCCTTCCCGCAAACCAATATGAGATCAGTATTTACTCACAAATATCTCTATCTCCTTCATGAGTGTCCTCTCTCTCTCCTAACATCTCACTAGCTCTGTACCAGCTTCTTGTGGGCTCTGCTTCCCTTCAGCAAAACTCCCGCCACAGGCTCCATATGATCACATTCAGTCTATTAGGGGGCAGAGCTTACTTTCAAAGCAGGGGAGGTCTTCACACTCCCCCCTCCCCAGGTCTATTAAGGGGCAGGGAAGATCTTCAAATTCTCATTCCCATTACATGAGGATTCAATGAAACAAATTAATCAAAACAAATTCAGCAAAGTAGAAAGTTATAAAATCAACCCAACATCAGCATTTTTGTAAATTGCTAACAAAAAACAAGATAGAGAAAAAGAAATTCCATTCAAAATAATTACAGAATGTTTTAAATATCTTGACTTTAGCCTATGAATATATTATTGGAATATCACCACCATCATCATCACAGACTATAAAACATTCTTCATAGGAATGGAAGATTATATAGCTTTTGTTCAAGCTAGACATTATAATAAAAATGAAGATACAACCTAAATGAATTTACAAATACATTGCCGTAATCAAACTACGAAGTGGATTACTTTATGGAATCAGACAAAATACACTAGAAAGAACAAAAGTTCAAGTCTCTCAAGGGAAATGATGGAAAAAGTAAGGATGAATGTGGTAGAGTATTACTAGAACTCAAACTATATTATAAAGCATTAATCATAAAAAACTATTTGGTATTTATTTAAAAACATAAAAATTGACCAATGGAATAGACTAGGTAAACCTAGAATTTGGTGAAGTCAGAAGTACTTACTGCTATTGTAAGGTTTCATTGTTTTGACAAGGATCACTACAAAAGCGAGCAAGCAGTTCAGCAGAAATTGTGTTTAGATTGCATATTGCATCACATCACACAAATGGATGGGTGACTTAAATATTAAGTCATACCATATAAAAATTACAGGAGAATGGAAGGAGGTACTTTGCACAATAGGTAGAAGGAGAATTCTTAAACAAAGATGAGTTAAAGGTGACAATAAAAGACAATGAAACAGACAATGTTGATTACTTGACATTTTAAAATTCATCATTGGACAAAATCAATGCAACTAGAATAAGAGTAGATGTTGTAAAGCGGGGAAAATATGCATAGCAAATACCACTGATAATGGTTGGCTATCCAAGATACATAAGGAACTGATACAAATATATAAGAATAAGTGCCATTCCTCAACAGGATAAGTGGATGAAGGATATGAACAAGGAGCTTTCAAATGAAGAAATGAAAATGATAAACAATAACATGAAAAAATGCTCCAAATTGCTACCAACAGAAATGAAAACTAAAATAGTTCTCAGTTTCAAAGATGACCAAAACCATTGATCTTAGTCATCTTCAGTAAGGTATTCAAGAGATTTAGAAAACATTCATACTACTTTTCATCCATACTTTTGGTGGACCAATCCAATAGAATCAGTTTAACCATTTTGGAAAGTAATTTATCATTTTACTGGACAAGTCCCTAAAATATAGATAGATAGATAGATAGATAGATAGATAGATAGATAGATAGATAGATAGATAGATATAGATATAGATATAGGGAGAGAGAGAGAGAGAGAGAGAGAGAGAGAGAGAGAGAGATGGGAAGAGAGAGAGGGGGGAGAGGGAGACAGAGGGAGAGGGAGAGAGGCGGAGAAGGAGAGAGGGAGAGAGGGAGACACCCTTTGATCCAGCATTACTACAACTAGACTGAAATGCTGAGAAGGTCAAAGACAGAGGGAAAGGTTCCACATACACAAAAGTTTTTAGATTCATGCATTCTGTAATAATAAGAAAGTGAAAATAAAGTATACACTCATAGATTGTAGAATCACTGAATAGTGATATATGAACAGAATAGAATGCCATCACATTATAAGAAATGATGAATAAAAATAATTTGGGGAAACTTAGAAGGACTCACGCGAGCTGATGCAGAGAGCAACAAGAAAGTGAATTGGACAGTGATACCAGTAGCCAGCACTTATACAGCACTTTAAGCTTTCCAAAATACTTTTAAAATATTTCATTTTTTTCCCTTGCAACAATCCTGGGAGATAGGCACTATTATTATCCCTATTTTAATGATGAGGAAACTAAGACAGTGGTTAAGTGATTTCCCTACAGTTAGTAAGCATCTAAGACTGAATTTGTTTTTTTGTTTTTTTGGTTTTGCTTTTTGGATGGAAGTTGGGGTTAAGTGACTTTCCCAAGGTCACACAGCTAGTTTTTTGTGTTAAGTATCTGAGGCCACTAAGACTGAATTTGAACTCAGGTCTTCTTAGCTCTGGGTCTGTGGCCTATTCCCTCATCTCTTCTGGGAAAGGGATGTCATAGATGCCTCCCAGTACTCTCTCCTTCGATGGGCCCCCTCAGAGATAGGAGACATTTCTGCTTCTTTCTTTTTCTCTTTCTCTTCCCTCCTTTTTTTTCCTAAGGGGACTAGGCCACACTCTCCCCCACTCTCCCTGACTTTCTGGCTAGAGCTGAAGATAGGAGATTTTAATCAGCCTCCCTTTATATTGCAGCAATAGACATCGTTCTAGAGGCAAAAGAAAAGCCACAGACACTGTTTTAAATTCTACTTTGGGGAAGCATGTTAAATTATTGGTACAATCACATAGCTAGTGAGCCCCAGAAATTTCCTCCAACTGCAGACCAGGAAGCTGTGCTCTCTATCCTACGTGAAATCCTATGTAAACTTTAGCTAGCTGCTGTCTCCATTTAGCTCCTCCTGCACTTCACTCATGTTATCAGTTGTTGTTTTGTTGTTTCCAGTCATGTTCTACTCTTTTTGTTGTTACTGTTTCTTTGTTTTGGGGGGGGGAGGGGAAGGCAAGACAGTTAGGGTTAAGTGACTTGCCCAAGGTCACACAGCTAGTAAGTGTTAAGTGTCTGAGGCCAAATTTGAACTCAGGTCTTCCTGACTCCAGGGCCAATGCTCTATTCACTATGTCACCTAGCTGCCCCGATGTCCTACCCATGTTCTGACTCATTTCCCATAGGTCCTCAGAGAAGGGATCATCACCTCCTGGCAAGTGGGCTCCTTTTGTGTGGAGGCTGACTGCTGAGGCTCAGCTTCCCAGGGTGATGTCCTTGAGTGCTCATTGCCAGGCCTTCTCACGGACTGGACTCCTGTAACCACCAGTCAGTCTCAAAGCTCCTCCTTTGCTGCGGCTTCCCCTCCGTACTAGTCAGTAATTGATGAGTTGTTGCTGGTTTTGACCAAGCACTTCCTATGTTCCTGTTTGGGGACATTTCCCCTATCGAAAATGAATCAGGTTTCTTTCTATCCAACACTCTCATCCTTATGACTGGGCATTAGTTGAAATTTTCTTTTGTGGGTTTTTTTTGGTTATGCTTTACATATATATATATATTTTTTAATTCTGTTTCCTTCTCATAAAACATATTGTTGACTAGGTATTACGCTGTTTTATTTATCATGTGATATAATGGATAGAGCACTGGCCCTGGAGTCAGGAGGACCTGAGTTCAAATCTGGCCTCAGACACTTGACACAAAAATTAGCCGTGTGACTTTGGGCAAGTCACTTGACCCCAATTGCCCTGCCCTTCCCCCTCCAAAAAAAAAAAAAAGAAACACCTTCTATGTACAGACTACAGCATAATGGATAGAGAACAGGACTTAGAGTCCAAAAGACCTGAATTCAAATGCCCCTCCTGATACTCACTAGTTAAGCAACCCTCGGCAAGTCAGTCAACCTTTCTGCGCCTCAATCAACTTGAAGTTTACCTACTAAGTCATAAATAGGTTGCACTATTTGTATGTGAATTGGTATATGTATCTCCCCCACAACAGAATAACATTTTCTTGACATATTGAAGAACGCACACATAGGGTATGTATGTTGCCTATGTAGGTTGTGTGGATGTCCATATGGGTTATCTAAATGAAACTTATGGGAAGGCTTTACCCACTCTTTTCCAAAGAATATTTTTATTCCTACCTGGAAGGGAGCAAAAGGGGCCATGAAATTATCCACTTTCCTCTCCTGAGACAGGGGGTACAGGACTACAATTGTATCTATTACCTCCCTTAAATATTGCTAGTCTAGGGGAAATATTTTTTCTTAATGTCAAACTTTCCTGGTTCCCATATCTTAAGGAGCAAGGTGGGGGTTGGGAACAGGGGGAAGCTCACATCAGGCTTGGTTCCTTTCCATCAAATGCATTTATAGAAAAGTCCATCAAAAATTGTCAGCAGTGAATAGATCCATTTATCCAAGCAGATGGCAAACAGAATTCAGAGATGTTATAAGACTAAATTATACCAGTCAATACATGTAAGGAATGAGCTCTTCCACTAAGAATGAGGTTTCTTCACTCAAACAAGAGAGAATCTCCAGCCTCACCCGAGGAGAAATTCCTTGAAGTTATTGGGAAAGCAAATCAGAAATGAGAGGCAAAATGAAGCATTTGTTCCTCTACATGTATGCTGCCTCCCAAAGTCTGTTTTCTTAATCCCTAGATTTCTCTCCCAAGTGGTTCCAGACCACATGTGTCCTTTCTTGAAGCAGGCAGCAAAAAGGTTTCTCCTCCTCCAAGCTGTAGTCCCAGCTCTGCACCCCACGTAGGCATGTAGGATAAAGTCATCATTTTCTCCCCCAATGAAAGTCTTATTTAAGTGTTCCAGTTTAAGGACAGAATTATAGGGAAAGCACTATAAGTTAGAGACAGTCCCTGTGAGCCACACGGTTTTGGCTTCAGAAGAGTGAATCACCAGCAGCTGTGGTGGTTTCCAGACTCCTTAACCCATAAATGCCAAAGAGCAAGTAAAAGGTCAGTCAGTGACTCTGCTGGAAAAGGAAGGGCGTGGTCCAGCCCCTGCCCCCAAAGCAAGAGGTGGTAGAGTCACAGTGGCTGCAGCTCCTTCCCTGCAAGGCTGCCTCCAGAGCTCCTGGCCGGCAGATCAAAGAGGAACCAACCGAACATTCAGAGGCTAAGTGCTCTTGCTTCAACCTGCTTGGATCTGGATCAATGTCTTGGGTGGAGGTGTTCTGGGGTGTGTGGCCAGTGGGCTAGTACTTGTGGGGGCTGCAGAGAGGGCTCCCCACTAATAGCTCTGGCAACTTCAAAAACCACAGCAATTTGGGACAAAGCTCTCCTTTATGGAAGCAGGATTCTACTGTGGCAAAGAGCTCAAAAGTCAAATAATTGACTGGCAACATGAGCAAGCAGAGGAAGCAAAGCAAGCACAGAAAACAAATCTTAGATTCCTTTTTGGGGGACAAAAAGGATCAAAGCATGGAATAGGAGGAAGACAATGAAGTCAAAACTCCTGCATCAAAAGCTCCCAAGAAAAACATGAACTGATTACAGGCCATTAAGGAATTCAAGAAGGATTTTGAAAATCAAGTTAGAGAAGTAGAGGAAAAATTGGGAAGAAAAATGAGAAGAAAATCATGAAAAGCAAGTCTGAATTTAAATAAAATCCACATTTATTATGAATGAATATGAATATCAAAATATCAAAATCCACATTTAGTATGAGAAGAAAATCATGAAAAGCAAGTCTGAATTTAAATAAAAAACACATTTATTAGTACCTATTATATTCCAGGCATTGTTCTAAACATAGGGGACACAAAAAGAAAAAACTAAGAGTTCTGATGCTAAAAGAGCTTGCATTCTAAAATTCTCAAGGTTTACTATTTGCTAATTAAACCTTTAAAATTAGATCTCTACTGAAAATAGGAAAGTTCAGAGTATCACTTACTATGTTTGCAAAGATCCATGAATAAATTCAGTCAGTACATTCCAATTTAGGCTAATCTAACTACTAGCACCATCTCTATAGGAAATATGAATGAATGAAATTAAATGCAATTATGGACACCTTTTTTAGGACAGTATAACTCAGTTTAATTTATTTCATAGTTATAGAACATCTTGGTTTTAGCATAATAAAGTTGAGCTTGTATCTCACCACAAGCTCCATGGAAAGATGAATAGTGGGTATAAATAAAATACAGTGCGTTACCAATGACAATTCTCACATTAAAAATAGCACAAAGGATATCGTCATGGACATGCATGATAGCAAGAAGTGATGGACTGGTCATGTACCAAGAGTGAGGGATAACGGATGGAAAAACAAGTGCTACAATGGTATTGAAGTAATATTGAAAAAACCACCAAAGGAAGGCATTCAAGACATTGGGCAGATTCTTTATGGGGGATTTCTTTTTGTAAGGTCCATTAGACTATGACCGCCATGATTTATTTCATAATGTCTGGTATGTGGTTTCTATAACAATATAGCATAGTTAGAGATCCTACCAGAGATCAGTTTGAAAATAGTAAAATTCATAGGGATTAGGAATGCATATTTGGGAAGAGCTGAAATAGACTGTGAAGTATTTAAATGATTAATTTGATGATTCTACGAAATCTGAACCATAGCACTATAGCTTATTCAAATGACTCCTGTCTTATCTTTAAGATTGTTACTGATATTTCATAATAGGACCTAGTCTAGCCCCAGAAAATTAACTGCAGGCCCCTCTTATGAATGTGGAACAACTTAGTGTACGAGGTCCTGAAAAGACTCAAAGTGAATGTTAGTTAATTCATTGTATGGAGACTCCTTTAGGAGAATAAGAAGTTTAATAAAAAAATAAAACTCAAGTTACAAACAACTTGGCACCTTTGTTTTTGTAGACTGTCAAACCTGTGCAGAGGGCTTTTTCAAAATTGTAGTACAGTCATGTTGAAAAATGGCCAGGCAAATGAAAACAGAAGCCCCGTGCTGACTCCATAGTTAGATGAGCGGTTACAACTTTACCTTTCTTCTTCCTCAGTTTCTATTAGTGGGTCTTAAAGACTTCATGCCTCTTTGAGACCAGCCAGTTTGTGCCATTCTTATGGTTGTTCCTATGCTGTGTGTCAGACTCAAATAGAAATGGATTCCTGAGGGCCATATCTTGTTTAGGAAACCAAAAAATCAACATTATGCATATTGTATTGTACTTTTTTATTTTGCTAAACATTTCCTAATTATATTTTAATCTAGTTTTCAGACCGCACTCAGGAGTTTTGCTGTTGTGACCCTGGGACATCAAGTTTGATACCCTTACTAGGTTATAATGCATGTGAGCAAAGGGGGAAAATATGGAGTTCCTAGTGTCCACAATTGGATGGCTTAACCCTAAATTTTCTTTTTATAGTCCAATAAAATTTTTGTGCCAGAATTATCTGCCAGGTTCTTAATGTTGAAAAAACAAGTAAAACAAAGACAGAAGCATAAATGATCTTTTTCTTTCTGTTAACATACAAGTTGATTTTATTCAAATGACTAAATTTTATAACCAGGAATATGTTTGTGTTACAGTATATATGTTTTCAGGATGAGTTAAAGCTTATCCCAATGTTAAAATAGACTCAAAAGCAATTACAAAGGAATTGTTGAAAGGCTTTGTAACCAGATACCATTAACCACCAAAATTGCTGCTGAAAGCCATGATCTTCAATCATATATCCCACTAAAAAGGAACTTTTACTCCTTTGGAGTTTGAAGCAAAAGGACAGGGTAACGTTACTAGAAATGTCTCTAATGTAAAAAGAGGATTTGCCACTCCAGAAAGAAGAGGTTATGCTTCATGAAGTAAAAAAGACTATACATTAATCCCTTATGGTCCAGCCTGATGAACGTCTTTCAGAGGAAACTGGGAAAGGTTTGAAGAGAATATCAAGTGTACCGTTACTTACAATTTGGAAAAGTCAGTTGTCCTCATCATTACATATCTTTACAACTATCCAATTGCAATACATACAAAAATTATGTAGTGCAGTAGATATAGTATATCATAAGATGTTTGGGGTTGAACAACAAATAGGGTATGACCTCTCCAGATGAGTTATGCCTGTAATAGAACAAGTATATATAAATTCATAAAATTCATTTTGTAATAGCTAAGGATAATTAGTTATTACTAATAGGATCAAATGATAATGTGACTTTTAAGTTCCAATTGCCCCTAAATTGGACCATCTTTATCTCTTTTAACCTCTCTTTACTATAAATATGGAACTCTCCACATTTCACTTTAACATAGAATGTATAGAAAAACAATATTATAATGGTTTTACCCACAAACAGCTCATTTTTGTCATCAAGGACTTCACTGTGTGGCAGTTCCTGTTTATCAATCTAGTGGAAAATAATGGGCAGTTTGTGTGAAGGGTCAGCACTAAAGCTCTGACCCAGCAGATGGACAAAATCATAAACTTCCCCCAGGTCAAGGAATCCTACCCTAACCCCATGCTTTTCCTCAGTGGTACTAACTCTCAATTCATCCAGCCTAGTCACCACCCCAAGATCAAGCATCTTTTCCCTAAAGTTCAGATCCTGTCTTTCCCAGGGGGTGGTCACTGGATTCATAGCAACCAAACCCAAGATGTCATGGCTGGTGTTTGAGGCTTCCTGTCCTAGCAGTTAGCTAATTGAAAGGGTGAGGGGGACACTGACAGGGTCAAATCTATTCTTTAGGAGGATTACTTTAACAAGGAGTAAAGTATGCACTGGAGCAGGGAGAAATTTGGTGGGGCTTGGGGGGAGTGACAACCAAAAGACTGTAGTCCAGGTGTCAGGCAGCTAGTTATTGTAGTAGATGGACCACTGAACTTGGAATCAGAAAGCTTCATCTTCATGCGTTCAAATCTGGCCTCAGACACTTCCTAGCTGTCTGACTTACCTGCTTGCCTCAATTCCTCTTCTGTAAAATGAGCTGAAGAAGGAAATGTCAAACCATTCCAGTATCTTTGCTAAGAAAATGCCAAGTGGGGTCATGATGAGTTGGACATGACTGGAACAACTCAACAACAGGTATTGGGAGTGCAGTGCCAGAGGAGAGAAGGAAAAAATATGTGAGAAGTTATGAAGGTAGAATAAAATTTTGCAACTTATTGAATATGGGGAATTGGAAAAGAATAAGGTATCAAGGATGACACCAAGGCTGTGATCCTCTGGGTGTGAGAAGATGGTAGCGACCTCCACAGCAATAGAAAGGAAGAGGAGAGGGTTGGAGAGTAAAAATAATTAGTTCATTTGTGGACATATTGAATTTAAGTTTAAATTGGATATCCAATTAGAGATGAGAATGTGAAGGTCAGAAGAGAGGTTATGGCTATAGAAATAGATCTAAGAATCATCTAGATAAAAATGATAATGAAATCTATAGAAACTGATGAGTTAATTATATAAAAGAAAAACAGAAGAGAGCCCTGGACAGAGTACTGGGGGATACCCATGGCTAATAGGTGTAACCTGGATAAAAATACAACAAAAGACAATGATAGATGGGAGGGGAACCAGAAGATAGGAGGGGGATGAAAATCTAGAGAGAAAAGTGTATCAAGAAGAGGGTGACTGCAGTACTAAAGGTTGTAGAGAGGCCGAGAAGAATAAGGAATGAGAAAAGGCCATAGGATGTGGCAATTAACAGAGCAATGGTGACTTTGGACAGAGTAGTTTCAGTTGGATAATGAGGCCAGAAGTCAGATTGTAAAGAAGAAGAAAGAAAGTAGTGGCACTTATTGACCTTCTAAAGGAATTTAGTCAGAAAATTGAGGTGAGATACAGGACAATCATTTATGGATATAGCTGGCCAAGATCTTCCCCATTATATATTTAATACACAGATGTTTACCTGGGCTCAAATGGCCCCATAGCACCTAGAGTCATAATCCTTATTTGCCAATCTTGAGCCAATTGGGGCACATTAAAATCTTTGGGTTTTTCACCCCCTCCATGAATTACAGCACAGATCTAAAAGGAGAGACATTACATTACAACTTGCTCCTTTCCAGTCAACATTATTGGAATCCCCCAAAAGAACAGAGAAAAGTTAAAAGCCACTTTGGGAGCTCTTACATCACCACTGCAATCTGAATGCAGATTTAGGGGATCACAGCTCTGCCTCCCACCTCAAATTTTCCTAAAGCCTCAATTAGCTGCTTAGAATATTCTCTGATAAATCTCATTTGGACACATAAATCTTGTGTGTAGAGTTTGGTTTTTCTTTCTTTTCTCTTCTCTTTAAGAGACATTACCACATAATCATTATTGATATCAGATTTTGGAAGTGAAATGGGTAGGAGAAATTGATTAAGTCTCTTTCTTATTTTATAACTCCTAGAGCTCATACTGAAAACTCACATTCAATGAGTGACCCTAATTTACTACTCAACATATGACTTCAGTCTGACGTGTGTTAGAAATATAGATCAAACTCCCATCCAATGCTTATTCTACCAGCAGACCAAACAAGAATCACAAATCAGTACCAGAGTATTCAATTGGAATGGAATAGTAAGTTGATAAATTAAATCAACAAATATTTATTAAGTACTGCATTAGGCAATGGAGATACAGAGGCAAAAAAATTAAATCTCTGTTCTCAAGGAGTTACATTCTACTGTAGAATATCAGGTATATGTATATGTGTATATGTAACAAAAAATAAATAGAACAAATATCCCCCAAAAATCAGGTAATTAAATACTGGAGACAACTAGGTGGCTCAGTGAATAAAATCCTGGGCTTGGAGTCAGGAAGACTTGAGTTGAAATCCAGCCTCAGTAACACTTACTAGCTGTGTGGCCCTAGACAAGTCATTTAACCTATAACTGTCTCAGTTTCCTCATCTGTAAAATAGGGGAAATGATAGCAGTTAGCTCCCAGGATTTTTGTGAGGATAAAAATGAGAAAATATTTACAAAGTACTGTATAAATATGGTGGCAGTGATGGTGATGGCGAAGATGGTGGTAATGGTAAAGATGGTGGTGATGGTGGTTGCTAATGGAGAGTCATGGTAGTTATACTAAACAGGTAAATAACATGGTCAAGTCTGCACTTAAAGATAATCACTTTGCAGATGTATGGAGGATATATTGGAATAGGGAGAGAAGACAGGGACATCAATTTGGAGGTCATTCTCTCAAGTGAGAGATCATGAAGGCTTTAAATCAGGTAGTGGCTGGGGGAGCAGAGAAAAGGAATCAAATATGAGACATGTTATGGAAGTAGAAATGGCAGAATTTGCCCATTGATTGTATTTGTATGTGTGGCGTGAAGAAGAGTGAAGAATCAAGGATAACACCTAGGTAACGAATCTGGAAGACTGGGAAAATGGTAGATCCCTTGCAAGAAATGGAAAAAATTGGTAGGGATGTGGTTCAGGGGGTAGAGAAAAGGGAAGACAATGAATTCTATTTTGAACATATTGTTTTAGATGTCTCTAGGATATCCTGCTCAAAATGTTCAGTAGGTAATTAGTGATGGGGGACGGAAACTCAGGAGAGAGACTGAAGATGAACATATAGCTCCCTTGATCATTTGTGTATAGAAACAAGAATTAAATCCATGAGAGATTAGAGATCACCGAAAAAATGAATAAGAGAAGATACGAAGATGAAATATAAATTCTTCTTTCTTACTTTTAAAGCCTTTCATATGCTGTCTTCAATTTATCTTTCCCATCTTATTGTGCATTACTCCCATTCCCACAGTCTACTTTCCAGTTAAATCTCACCTCAGGAGACATAAGAGAAGAAGATTCATGACACCAACAGTCAAAGGATTGAGAAGGGAACCAGATCTTATTAGGAATCCACTATATCCCAGTCACTGTGCTAAATGTTTTATGAATGTGATCTCAAATAATAGTAAATATAATAGATCAAATTTCATAAATAATTTTAAAATATTTTAATAATTTAATTATTTTAGTTATTTATTTCTATTTATTATATATAATATATATTATTTATTATATATTAAATAAAATATATTTATTTATATTTATTATGAGGGTGATAATTATAATATAAATATAATTATAATTTTTATTCATCAATAATTGTAAAAATAATTTTAAAATACTAAGCTAATAGCAAATATATATACATATATACACATATACATATACATACATATATACATATACATATACATACAGACATATATATACACACACACACACACACATATATATATATATGAGGCTAAGGATCATTCTTAGCCTCCATACACAAAAAAGTTAAATTCTCCACAAACTCAAACATCAGTGGGAAGGGACAAATTCTCACTAAACACTGCAAGGTAAGAAAGGCTTCTGTGCCATCTGCCTTTTGCTCTCAAGAACTCCTATTCTAATCTTGAGACATCATGTAAATAATGAAGTAAATAAACTCTAACTCTTGCCTTAGGATTCTGATCAGCAGACCATCAGCATGACCATCATTACCACAGGGAAGCTTTATTCAGCTGAATCAAGGATGTGTTATTGCTGAATATCCTTCCTTGGCTGTAGTTAGGTAAATATCCTTTAGTTCATTGTTGGATGGCCCATGAATCTCTTTTCAGTCCAATCTGGATCCTCGGGTCCTAAGCCATTCTACAATACTTTTTTTTTCAGATTTTTAAAAATTTATTTTTTGTTTTCTTGTTTACATTATTCATTTTCATTACATTTTTGAATTACACATTTTCTCCCCATCTTGCCCCTGCCCCAACCCTAAAACAGCAATCCCACTGTAAAGCCCCTCCCCTGTTCTGCTCTCTTATTTTCTGGTAGGGCAGGGAGGGTCTCCCTATCCCAGCCCCTGTATATCTTAATTCCTAGTTGCAGGTATTGCAGAACTTTAAATTCTAGATTCTTTCAATTCCTCCCTTGTCACCCACCCCCACTGGAAGTACACTCAGTTCAACACAGGCTGTGGATGTGTGATTATACAGAACATCTTCACAGTGGACATATTGTGATAGTGATCGTCTATCTCTCCTTCCTATCCCTCCCTGCCACCTTGTTCTGTTCTCTACTCTGTCCCTCTCCATTTACTGAAGTGTGTGCTTCCAGCATCCCTCCCCCAGACCCTGCCCTCCCCTCTGTCATCCCCCCCTCTCGTCCCCATGCCCCCTACTCTTCTGTGTGGCATGATGCCCAGTTTAGAGTTCATGCCATTTCTTCCCTAAGCCAAATTCAATGAGAGTAATTGAAAATAAAATTGTAATAGTTATCCCTTGCCTTTTCTCTATGGGATGATTAATCCCATTTTGTCTCTCACTGTCTTCTCTCATTCTAGTCCTCTCCCACCTCAGAATTTCACCTTTTAAAGTATCATCCCTTCACATTTAATTCATCCTATACCCTCTATATATCCA
>CM053599.1:200319840-200374091 GCA_028646575.1 Pseudocheirus occidentalis
GCGGTATTAGTCTGCTGTTCTCTTTCTCAGCTTTATCCCTCCTGGTTTACATATTAAAACCATATTTATTTCCTTAAAGGGGTTTGGCAAAGTGCTTTGCTTCTGGATTACTGACAATTACTTGAGTAGCATAGGAATTAATTGCCTTTTAAATGTTTGGTAGAATACACTCCAAAATCCTTTTGGAGCACTGTTTTGTTTTTGTTTTCCACCTTCTGGGCTCAGTTTTAGTCACCTTCCTTGTTTTGTTCATTTAATTTCTGGTGTTTCATTTCCATTAAATTCTCCGCACTAAAATTGTGCATGACCGAATCTGATCGGCAGCAAACTCCAAAGAACCGCCTCCATCATTTCTTTAGCATTCCGGCCTGGTACAGGGGTCCATAGCCAGACGGCTCTAAATAAATGGTTTTGCGGATGTATAAGCTCGGGGACAAAGGGCTCTGGCCACTTTGCCAACCAGGACTTCAAAGCACAATGACTGGAGAAGTGAGCAGTCCTGCCTCTACTCAAAGGCCATCCTTCCGGCCCCAGGCAGAACTTGAAAATCGAATCTGACTGAGCCTCCCCGGCCCACCGCCCCGCCCTGAGGTTTGGGTACTGCCAGCTCAGAAGGATGGGGGGGGGGGGGGAGGGGGAGAGTGCGCCTAATGCGCAGGCGCACATTCTTAGTCGGCCAAGCTCCATTTGTTGCTTGCTGCTGCTCGCAGCTTCCTCTCGCAAAATGCGCTCTGCCGGCTCGCTGCTGTTGCTCCTCGCCCTGGGTCTGGGGCTCTGCGCCCGCGTGCATTCTACAAGGACTGGGGGCGCCAGGAAAAGAGGACCGTCCGTGACCGCCAAGGTGACTGAGCAGTAAGAGCGGCGGATCCCCGCGTCCGGGGTTGCGAGAAAGTGCTTGCCCACCTCCTCCTCCCTTCTGCACTGACTCCGATCCCCTGCTCCCCTGGCCCCCAAACTGGCCCGCAGTACAGCTGCTCGACCTGGAAAGCCCCTTCCAGACCTTTTCTCCTTGGGCAAAAGAGATGTGTCTCTCTTCTCCCCTCTTTGCAGCCCAAGGCAGAAGGGGACTATCCCGGGGCTGTCCTGTCCCAAGAAAGAGGCGCTGCCAGCCGCAACAGGCCGGGCCCTGCCCTCCCCCGCTAAGTCGGGGCGGCGGGGGGAGCGCAGTTGCGTGAGCATACGTCCCGCGGCTGCTGGTGGGACAACTACGCCAGAAGGTCGGGAGCTGCAGCATCCCGCAGCTTTGAGGCTGAGGTCCCTTAGACATGGCTGTGGGTGAGGAGTGCGGTTCTACAAAGTAGAATGGGCAAAACTAAAAGGTTGATGGAGGGGGAGAGGTAGCTGTTGGAGTATGTGGGCTTTGGGAGGAAAAATGTGTGTGTGCACAAGCACATACATGCACACGTTCATACATCTATAGGATTTGCATTTAGTTTGTTTGGCTTCCATCCTATTAAACAGAAACCTACATTCGCTAAAGCTACATCAGTATACTCCTCCTACTCCTCCGCCCCTTGACTTTTTATAGAGAGTGTATTCCGAATCAACTCAGCCTTTTCCACAGGAAGAACTCATTGCTAGTACTTCCTACAGCTTTTCTGGGACTCAGGAACAAGAAAGGAAAAATAGGAAGGAAGGCTAAAACTAACCTTACATAACTGGGAGGGTGCATATGACAGCAAAAGGATTTGGTTCTAGGCATCAACATGTCAAACCTCAGTTGTTCTCTTGTAAGGTTAAGGTAGCTATCAAAAAACCTACATCTACAAACATACTTACGCTTAGTAACTGTTTAATATACATTTAGCTAGAGTATAGCTCTTTATGGCTTGAGGCTATGGTTTGATTGTTCAGGCCACAATGAATAAAATATGTTCCAGTCTTTCTCTGTAGTCACTCTATCAGTAAGTAATTCTTAAGCTCCTACTATGTGCTAGGTTCTGGAGAGTTAAGTACAAAGAATAAAAGTCTTTTTGTCTGACATTTTCTTACAAATATTTGCCTCCTCGTATGCATAAGGTTTGTGGGAAAGTGGTAATGATGACAATAGGAATAATATCAACAGTATTTGGAATAACCCATGACCACTGCTAGAAATCTCAACAGAACCAATAATGTCATGCAATCAGAAATTTTGGAGCTTGAAGGAAACTCACAGTGCTCTAGTTCGACCCCTTTGTTTTATACTTTAAGAAAATTGAAGCTTAGAGAAGTTGTGCCCATGGTCATAACTAGCCCAGGGTCACACAACCAATATTTGAATTCAGGTCCTCCTGACTCCAGGGACTGTGCTCTGCCCCATTCACCACCTAGCTGCCCCCATCATCCATTCTTAATGGGAGATGGAGGATGAATAAAAACTAAGCAAAGTACAAAGTACAAAAGTACCATAATTTGGTACCAATGGAATCTGGAAAGACTTTGAGTTAATCTTCCAGTGTAGTTAAAGATTCTGAGGTGTCTGTGAGGAGGAAACACCTTTGCTTAATCATTTCACATACATTGCAGACTTGGAGGATAGCCTTTGCAAAGGGATAGGTAAGAGGAAGAAATGAGTTTAGGAAATAACAAATACATCATTTGGACTGGAACCATGTGAAATAAATTTGGAAAGATAAGTTGGAAGAAGACTGAAGGATTTAAAATGCCAAGCTGAGGAATTTATGGTTTATCCTAGACATAAGGAGCTATTGTGGACTTATTAAGAGATTGACATGGGGGTAAGGGGATTTGGTATATCTGTACTTTAAGAATATTATTTTGGCATCTTAATGACTGCGGAGTGGAGAGAGTAGAGATTAGAAGTCCTGCTGTTTAAAAAGACAATTAAGCTATTGTAGTAATCCAGTTTAAAGGTGATTAAGGTCCTGAATTATGGTATTGGTCATGTGAATGGAGAGATGGAAATGTATTCCAAAGGTGTCGTGGATGCATAGACAGCAAGACTTAATAACAGCTTGAAAAACCTGGTGGAGAAGAGGGAGGGAGTTAGAGTTGGGAGGAGAGCCTCGGGGTTTGAGAAGATTAAAGAGTAGATGATTCTAATAACCTGGGTGAGTAGGTGGATGGTGCCTTTAACAAAAATATCAATCCTAATTCTCTACATCCTCCACCAGTTGCTCATAATTCTAACCGCTAAGGCCAAATAGAATAAGTCTTATACCTGGCAGTCTTTTACGATATATTTTGTTGAAGGAGAGCCCTTAAGGCTGCTTTTGCTTTGCCAGCTGAAATACTTAACAAATAAGAAATACATTTTATATTCTTTGCACTTTTCAATCAGTTGTATCACTGTAAAAATGAAGTTTTCTGCAAACCATCGTTTGTAAAATCCTGCCTGTTCCCTTTTCATATAGTCATCAAGAAGGCCCCTAATGTATCTGTAGAAAAATTCTGATAAACATTTTATAGACTTAGGAAGGAGGTATGTAAATCCTCTTGGTAAGCTTTTTTATTTTTAATACTGTCTTATTTTTCCCAATTACATATATGAACAATTTTAACGTTCTTTTTTTTAAATTTGAGTTCTAAATTCTTTCCTTCCTTCCCTCTGTTCTCCCCTCATTGAGAAAACAAGCAATTTGACAGAGGTTATAAATGTGCAATCAAGCAAAACATATTTCCATATTAGTAATGTTGTGAGAAAAAACACAGACCAAAAAAAAAAACCCATGACAAATAAAGGAAGTAAAAAAAATAGTATGTTCTGGTCTACATTCAGACTCCACTAGTTCTTTCTCTGGGGGGGTATTAGCATTTTTCAGCATGGGTCCTTTGGAATTGTCTTGGTTCATTGTATTACTGAGAAGAGCTAAGTCATTAAGCATCATCATGCAATATTGCTATTTCTATGTACAATGTTCTCAGGGTTCTGCTTATTTCACTTTGTATAAGTTCATGTAAGTCTTTCCAGGTTTTTCTAAGACCATCCTGCTCAATATTTCTTACAGTGCTGTCATATATCACAGTCTATCAGCCATTCCCCAATTGATGGGCATCCCTGCAATTTCCAATTCTTAGCTACCACAAAAAGAGCTGCTGTAAATATTTTTGTGCAAATAGGTCCTTTCCCTCCCCTCTTTTAAAAAAATCCTCTTTGGGATACAGATCTAGTAGTGGTATTGTTGGATCAAAGGGTATACACAGTTTTATAGCTCTTTGGGTGTAGTTTCAAATTGTTCTCTAGAATGGCTGAATCAGTTCACAACTCCACCAACATTAGCGTTTCAATTTTTCCATATCCCTTCAAAGAATTATCATTTTCTTTCTCTGTCATAGTCAGTCTGGTAGGTGTGAGGTAGTACCTCAGAGTTGTTTTAATTTTCATTTTTCTAATCAATAGTGATGTATTTTTTCATACGATTATAGATAGCTTTGATTTCTTCATCTGAAAACTGCATTATTATATTCTTTGACCATTTATCAACTGGGGAATGACTTGTATTCTTACAAATTTGATTCAGTTCTTTATATATTTGAGAAATGAGGCCTTTATTAGAGACACAGTGTAAAGATGGTTTCCCAGATTTCTGCTTTCCTTCCAATCTTGGTTGCATTGGTTTTGTTTGTGCATGGTCTTTTAATTTTAATATAATCAAAATTATCCATTTTATATCTCTATCTCTTGTTTGATCATAAATTCTTTCCTTCTCCATAGATCTGACAGGTAAACTATTCTTTGCCCTCCTAATTTGGTTATATCACCCTTTATGTCTAAATCATGTATCGATTTTGACTTTATCTTGGTTTATTGTGTAAGATGCTGGTCTGTACCTAGTTTCTGCCATACTGGTGACCTTTTCAAAAGAAGTAATATTATTATTTTCTTCAAGACCCTCAAGATTACAGTCTAATGGGGGAGACAAGATGCAAACCAAGTAAGTCATATGAAAGATAAATAGGAAATAATTAAAAAGGGAAGATGTTAGAATTAAGAGGGGTTGGGAACAGTTTGCTGTAGAAGATGGGATTTTAACTGAAACTTAAAGGAAGCCAGGGAGGTCAGTAGACTGAATTGAAGAGGAAGAGCATTCCAGACATGGGGGATGCAACCAAAGAAAATGCTGAATCAAGAGATGCAGTGTCACTGGATCAAGAGTATGTGTCAGGGAGTAAGATGTAGGAAGAATGGAAAAATAGAAGGAGGCTATGTTATGAAGGGCTTTGAATATCAAACAGAATATTTTGTATTTGATCCTGGTGACAAGAGGAAGCCACAGGAATTTATTGAGTAGGGAGGTTGACATGATCAACAAGAATGGTAGCTGGTTGGATGTGGAGGCTTAGGGACATGCAAGGATGATTCAGAAAGAATAATCCTAATTGCCTGGAACATAGTAAGTGCTTAATAAATATTTATTGATTAATTAAGAATGGTGGTAAGTTCAATTGACCAGAGGAGGTTTAGAGGGGAATAGGGTGAGAGAATTTTCTCTTTTGGACTTGTTGAGTTTAGAATGCCAACAACCAGGTGGGGATTTCTGTTTGGTGACATAGGACTAGAATTCAGTATCATAACCCAGTGTTGTAAGGGAATTTAGAGGTAATCTAATCCAACCTTTTCATTTTATGGTGATGTATGAAAAGTTTGGGAGACATGATTTCTGGGTAATTAATCATTTTTAGTTATGACCAGGAAAAATTAATAAAAGGATGGTCATTTGGCATTCTCTCATAAACTAAAAGACCTCTCATGGAGGCCTTTTGACACAGACCCTTGGAAGAACGAGTATTTCTGACAATTAGAAATCAATTAGTTAATAATTCATGAGAATGAATATTTTAATGAAAGATGAACCCTTTCTAATGACTTTATGTCACTCTTACTCCTTTCTGTTCAGACACCCCCGACCTTGACAATCTAGACTAAGGATCTACCTCCACTCAAGCTGAATAGAACACAGTGGACTGGAATTTACCTAGATTAGACTGTTTTCATTTAATCAGAACTAAGCGTCCCCAGTTGGGTGGGGTCTCAATAAGATTGAGGAGAAAGTCAATACAATCTCACCATCAGCCCTGTTCTTCCAAGGCTAATTTGACTTAGTAGAGAATGATGTAATGGGAAGGGGAGAAAAACCTGGATTCTCACCCACCCCCTGCTCTTAATTGGTTATTAACATGAGAGAAATAATCACTTCTCTCATTAGAGATTAGGAAATAAAGTATAATGATGTGTGACTTGTCCAACATAATGCAACTGTCTTTCCTTGCTTTCCAGTCTTCTTGTTACCATACCAGTTCAGGCCCTTTAATGCTTCTTATCTCAGATGTTGAAGTAACTAATCTGGTCTTCCTGCCCCTAGTCTCATCCGTTTTCTCATTCATCCTGCAAAACAGATGAATCTTTCTAAAACAGTGATTTCTCATAGTCTGCCACAAATACACAAATTCCTTGTTTACTGTTTCAGGCCCTCAATCATTTCAGTCTATCTTTCTTATCACCAATTGCTCTTTTACATATGCATTATACTCTAATCACTGAGTTCCAAATAGATGCTGGTTTCTCTGCTTTGTGTTTCCCTTCCTGCTACCTATAATATCTTTATGTCTTCATTGTTACAGATCTTATCCTTTTTCTCAAGGTCTAATCCAAATATTACATCCTCAATGATACTTCACTTAACTATCCAGACTATAAAGGGTCCCTTCTTCCTCTGTATTCCTATTTCACTTAGAGTGGCATGCAAATTAGTTGGGACAAGGTAAAATAATTAAAATTATTGATATACTGTACTATAAACCAGTAATGTCACACTAAAAGAGAAACTGATTAGGCCCAACATTGACTTAGAAAATCACAAATTAACATTATCTGTGCTAATATAAAGTTACCATCATCTATGTTAATATCTAAGTTGTATTGAATTTTTATTTCTTTTGTTAAATATTTTCCAATTACATTTTTGTCTGTTTTCAGGCACTTTTCAGGAGTATTTGCTGTTTATGACCTTTTTTTAACAGCTATACATCTTAGCTGTAACAACTATAAATCTTAAAATGTTTACATCTGTGCAAATCTTTTAATATACACTATATCCTTCTTTTGCTGCAATCACTTATCTTACAAAATTTGGCATTGAATTTCTAATATATTTACAGTATTCTTTAATTCTCCCTTGTAAAACTCCACTTTAATCACATTGGATTTTAAGTATATGTTTAACAAACAGTCCCTTTTTCTAATCCTGTCTGATGCTAGCCTATAGATTTTCAGTAGAGTTTAAATCAGGTGAGTGCCAGGCCATTGAAGTATGTCATCTCCATCTCCTGGATGAACTTCTTAACTTTGTGTGACACGTGAGATGGTACAAGGTTGGATTACTGTTTCTAGCTCCCTTGGGGAATTTCTGTAATTACAGTACAATTCTACTTTTCATTGTGTCTACATATTCAGCAGAGTTCATCAGTCCCTCATTGGGGACAAAATTTGCAGGCTCATTGGAAGTAAAAAATCCCATCATTTTTTAAGTGAATGTTTTACTGTCAAATTAAGATGCTCAGACCTGGCAGGCTCACCTGAACTTTTAACAATGATTTGAAATAGACTTGAACGAAGAATTGATTTTCTTCTGTAAAACTTACTTTTCCCCAAGGATATTTTAGGCTTAGTATTGTCTTAACCATAGTGTTTTCTGCATAACGATCATTAAAAACTAGGGGTTTGTTGTTTTTTTTAAAAACTGGTCTTCTCCCTGTTCTTCCAAAGAAGCTGATGCTATACTATAGAGAAATGAAAATCTTCCGGCTGCCAGGTCATTCTGAAGGTCTTTGTGTATTTGCTGTGGATTAATTAGTTTTGCCACCATAGCTTGTCAATGCTTGGTGATTTGGGTTTTCTCCCTCACCTCTGTGCTTCATGATGACTGATCTGTATCATTGTGGGTTCAAATGATCCTTGAAATGCCGTATCGTTCAACATTGAAATATCTTTAATGTCATTGAAGTGTGCTCTTTCAGAACTACACTTTCTGCCCATTCCCTTGGAATACTACCCTTTAAAATTACACATTTAAAACTCAGTCAAAGAGAAAAAGGAAAGCTAGCACTCAACTATGGGAGAACTAAGTAAAGGGGGACGACCAGATCAGTTTGGTACCATGTGGTCAAGGTCAGACATCCTGAATGAGTCTAGTATCAAAAGCACAAATATATGATCATTGCTTTCCTAAAAATCAAACCATATCAAAATGACTGTCTCAAATAATATGCAAATGATTTCAGTCTGTAGCATATATATGCCACTTTTCACAAATTTCCTTCCATTGTTTTTTATTATTAGCCATTATCTCTCTTGTTGGGTTGGGACGCCTCAACAACAAACACAATGTATTATGTGCCTTTGTAATCCTGTCTATCTTCTACATTGTTTCACACATGGTAGTTTTCTACAGGCTAATTTTGTAATCATGAAGAAGAGAAAGTTGCTTTCCTAAATCTAGTAAAGTGGCCCATTGTCGCCTCCTCTTCTGAGATCTACTGTCTGAAAGGGGTTTAATGGGGAACACGATACATTATTAACTTCTGAATTACAAATAGATAAAGGATAAGTAGTTGTCAGTTAATAATTTCATATTTTGGAGGAGGAAAAGATGGAATTGTGAATAGACTGCTGGTCTTGGAATAAGGAGGATGTGGATTTAGGTTCTGCCTCTGATTTTTACTACTTATATCAGCAGTTCTCAACTTGTGGGTCGTGACCCCTTTGGGGGTCAAACGACCCTTTCACAGGGGTCACAGAGGTTGCCTAAGACTATCAGAAAACACATTTTCAATGGTCTTAGGAACCAAGATGCTGTCTCCAGGCGGGTCTGCCCACATGCAGATATGCCCACATATGAGTATTAAAGGGTGGTGGCATTAGGAAAGTTGAGAACCACTGAACTATACGATCATGGACAAGTCACTTACCCTCTCTGAACCCCCAGGTAACTCTAAGATATCCACTACAGATGATTGTTTCTCTAATTGGAAGATGGAGTTCCTGCTATGTAGGTGTTTGACATACATACATATATACACATGTGTGTATATACATGTGTGTGTATGTGTGTGTATTCCCAAGGATAGCCAAGGAGGTATGCTTAGCCTGTGGTACATAACACCTCTTGCCAGAGAGAACTCAAGGTGTCTGCAGAATTCTTTGTGCCTTACCAGGTTCTCTGAGCAGCTGATTGTCACCCCTCATATGTGACTTTTTATGGGTGGCATTTTCTTATCTTAGTATAGGGTTTTATCTTAGTCATTCAATCATATGTCACATCTCATTTTGCCCCCATCCCACTGACTCCTTCCATTCATTTTATTCTTCAATATATTTCTCATTCAAGGTCATTTGAAAAGATACACCTATAAAAAGACTTTAATGAATATGGTGATTTCAGTTCACCCAATGTGCACCTTCATAAATCTCAATCTCCTACTCAGTCCTACTTCCCAAATAATAGAGAAGAAAAAATGCATTCATTTTTTTTTGCTCAGCCCCTAGAAGGTAACTGAGTAAAGGGTTGTTGTTTTTTTGTTTCACTTGTTTTATTTTACTCACAAACTGGATAATAACTAGATGTATGCTAATAAATGCAGACATTTCAAGGCATTTGGTGTCTTTTCTGAAAGCCATACACACTAGTTGCATTTTCCTGGCCAAATGGGACAGAAAGATACTATGGAAATGTAGGCAAAATCTGATTCCTTGCTGGGCTTGAGAGTGCCAAGGCTTTGCTTATATGCCTGAGAGTAATAAATTTAAAGTCTTCAGTGGCATGGTCTGGAATTCTATTAAATCACATCTCCAACACTTACTTTCTAAGCCTCAAACCATCTGCTCCCCCCAAGTCTCTTCTCAAGGGACTGTGAATCCCAGAAGGCAAACAGCAAATGAAGCTGTACCAAAACATCAATGTATCACCAGTCCTGTTAGATGCCTATGTAGGAGAGATACAAAGTCCTTGCCATTGAATAACTTAACAATCCAGTTTGGGAGATAAAGCATATGAACAGGAAAAGTTAACTATTAGAATGAGTTAAATAACAAGAGAAAAGATGTAACTTGCAAGACCCAATGGAAGAATGGTGTAGTACAACATGTGTCTTAGGAGTTCAGAGAAAGGAATGAAGTGCCTCTTACCAGCGTACCACATGCTATGGAGCCACTCTCCCAAACCTCCACTTATACTTGCAGGTCAAGTCCCCAGAATTTGGAGGGGGTTATTTTCTACCTCAGTTTTCTAGAAATAACCCTGAGGGATTACAGGTGTCTTTTCTAGTGTGATATTAATCTAGTTCACAAGTCCCCCTTTCCCCCAGCAGAGGTTTTTCTGTTTCATATTTATCCAGTGAGAATCAAGTAATCAACCAGATTTAATTAGCTTTCAGTTAGTGGTATTTACTAAAGTGGTACAGTAAGGTGGCACAGTGCATATGTAATGGTAATTAATTTAGCAGGTAACTGCTTAGTAACTAAGGGCTAAGTACTTCTGTGAAAGAAACAGAAGGTGTGAACTCTGTCTCCTGTTGCTGACATAACAGGAAGAGATTGGCTGAAACAGGAAGCCTGTGTGTGTGTGTGTGTGTGTGTGTGTGTGTGTGTGTGTGTGTGTGTTTAAAGACAGAAAGAATCAAGAATTTTTACTTCTGGTGGAGGAAGCGGAATCTGGGAGCTGGGCTGCTATGGGACTGAGAACTGAGTTGAGTATTCTATGAGACCAGAATCTGGTGAAGGCCAAAGTAGCTGCTGCCACCCAGAAGGCTGAGATTTCTTCTGGATCCTAGGGCCAGCTGAACTGCATAAGGACTGAAGAAGCATGACCAGGATAAGGCTTTGTTTGTTTGTGGCTTGGTTGATCCTTGAGTTCCGGGCAACAGAAGTTGTGAAGGTTTTGAGATGTGCTGGACCTTGTGAACTTCAGTGTGTAGCAAGAACTGCCAGGAGGACTAGACAAGGGCATGGAAGCTGCCCGTCTCTGAATGCAGGTGACTGTTTGGTGGAGTCAGTTAGGAGTTGGGACCATGGGAAGGGGATCCAGGGAATCTGAGAGACCACCCTGAGTCAAGATGAAGTAAAGGCTACCCCTTGGATATTGAACATGTGATGAAATTGAAGTTTACTAGACACCATGGGGTAGAGGGTTTGTGTAATTTTCTAATGATTATATTTAGTGATTAATGATATTTAGTAATTGTGAATCTGGATAAGTGACTGATTAAGTTAACTTACGATTGTCCCATGAGTGGAAGACTGACTTGTATTGTGAAATGACTGAATGATTAAGTAAGGAGGATTTCCCCTTGAGGAAACCAGGTGATTATTCTTTTATTCTTTGTTCCAAAAACTGTGGCCACTTTGGTGGAAACTGTGTGGCCATTCTAATGTTAAGCTATTGTGAACACTATATTGTGATTTTCTGTGATAATATGTAATGTTGTTAATATACTGTACCTTGATTTTCTGAGAAAGTTTGCCTTGATTTGTAATGGAATAAATGGAGTGTTTACTATTCGGTATGATCAGAACCTTAAAAGCTAGCTATTCACAGTAGCATTCTTTTGGGAAGCTGCTCATGCATGGCATACATGGTTACAGCATAAAATGATGGTCCTGGAGCCAGGAAGACTCATTTTTCTGAGTTCAAATTTGGCTTCAGATACTTACTAGCTGTATGACCCTGGGCAAATCCCTTAACCCCTTTTGCCTCAGTTTCCTCATCTGTAAAATGATCTGGAGAAGCAAATGACAAACCACTTCAGTATCTTTGCCATGAAAACCAATGGGATCATGAAAAGTCAGACACAAGTGAAAATGGCTTTCCAATTCCCCCAAAAGACTATGTGACATACAGCAAAGTCTGTCCCAGGTATATGTAGAGTCCAGGGAAAACTGGACTCAAACTCAAACTCAAACACATATAGCAAAGTAGTATCTCATAGCTTCTGGCTGCTGGGAGTCCATTTCTCCCTTTTACAGGTTACTCATACAGTTTCCCTTAGGTTATAGCGTAGCATTTATGTTGTATACTTTGTAGAACTTTGAACAGGAGTTTCTTCATTGAAGCTGGTCTTTTCTTAGTTTCTCATGTAGATACTGATGCCAACCACTGCTCTCCCAGAAATTTTCTGCTGCTAGGATGCCAATAAAAAAGTCCAAATTCTTTGGTTCTTCAAAATTTACGGAGTTGTCCTTCTGATAAGGAGGGAGCAAAAGAGAGAGATTGAGCTAGTCCTCACCCCCCACCTCAAGCAATTTTCTCTAGAGGGTTTAGCTAGAAGATTGCCACCCAAAGGTTCCTGATGCCCAACTCTCTAGTTCCCAAACTGTCTCACTATTTTATAGATGGCCCACAAAGTAAGACCCAATGCCCTCAGTCAACTGGAACAACTGAAACATTTGCTTCCCCAGTTAAGGTATCGGAAGGTAACTTCATCACTTATTCAAGAAGTTTGAGCAATTAATCAGACAACTCAATGATCTCTGACTCTTTCAGCAGCATGCCAGTTCCCCAGCTTTGGTTTTCTTAGCTTCTAAAAAGTGAATCTTCATAATCTCCCTTTTTTCTTTGAATTAAGTTAACTTACCTGGCTTACTCTGAGAACCCTACAATTTGCTCAGTTTCCTCATGGTACTTTAAAAAAAATCCTATATCTTAGAAACTGCATCTGTTTGTAAAATTGTCTGATACTAACAATATTCCTGGCTCTTTTTTTATTTGTAACTGGATTGCTGCTTCTGAAGGGCAGGATCTTCATTTTTCGGAGTTCTATAAAGCTATATATAAATAATAACTTTCCTGCTGCTTTGGCCGTGTAAAAATTGTAAAATGCCACATAGAACACTAAATACCACATCATACTGTGACAGACGCACTGATGTATTGGCAGGAGCTCTTGTCTTGTAAGCAAAGCTTGACAGTCTTTACTTAGTGATTTTTCTAAACTGTAAGACATCTTTTTTCTTTGACAACCCTTCTTATATTTTTAAAGCCATCTTTCGAATTTTTTTTTTGCACATTCACACAGTAAATTGGTTCATATAATCTGAACTCACTAATAGAATGCCCTTTGACTCCTTGGCCTTTTCAAGCATTCTGTCTCCAAATCATGGTTATACTATGATTACATGAAAGAAAGTATGTATGGTTTCATTTCAGATCCAATAGTTAAAACATCAAAAAAATTTATTAGGTCCAAAGAATGTCTTATCATTAATCAAGCACTGAATTGCCAACCAATGCGTGTTTGTTTTCTTTTTAGAATGTTTACAAGTAAGGCTAAATTGCATTTTTGTATCTTTGAAACCAGTGAGAACAAATTAATTGTGTGATTTGGGTAATTCAGGCTGATTTTTTTATTCTGAACTTAGGAAGCACCAAGTCAAATTCCACTTCCATATACAAAATAGAACAGCAATAGAAGTATACATGAAATTTCAAATCTCTTTTCCCTATAGCTTGCTTTTCCCTTTAAGTATATAATAAATTCAGCATGAAACTTTTAAAGACTCTCTGTTTGTCTGTGTTTTTTGTTCTGTTCTTTTCTGTGAGGTTTTTTTTTTTAAGTTTCAATTGTCCTCTTTCATTTTTGGTTGGAGAAACACTTTTATTAGCTCCCCTCCCCCACTCATTCTCTGTCTCATCATATTCAGTAGGTATGTGGTTTTGTCAACAGTTATATGATTCCAAAGAAATGCCATCTAAACTCTTAACAGCATAATAGCATATGTTGTACTATGGGCAGAGAGCTAAGGACAAATGACAGCTGTGTTTGTATCAGTGAGTGGCCATCCAATTCTGAAGGATATATTCTAATAGGCTCGTGTGGTCCAAATGTCAGAAAATGTTCATTGAATGCCCATTGGGTTCTTGTCATTGTTGGAAGCTACAAAAAAAATAAAGAAATTTATCTGGATGATCACTGTGGGTGCTTTGCCTCTTTTTTCTTTCGTCAGCATTTTTTCCCCTGTCAGTATTTGAATATATTGTCTTTGAAAACAGAAAATAGCATCCATGTCTAACTCATTCTTGGATTTCTGAAAACACAGTTTTAGCAAATACCTGGTTTTGGTTCTCCCTGGCAACTTGTACAATGTTCTCTGCACATAGTAGGCACTTAATAAGTGGTGAATTTATGGATAAGCAAATAAAAGAATGAGTGAATATTGTGATTGTGGTACGGCTGAATCTGAGTATTAAATAAGTCTTCAAAATCATTTATAAAATGGAATATTATTTTTAAATGCCATGATTTTAAACTGCATAGATTTTCTTAGATTATCAAAATTATGTACCCTCAAAGGACAATTATCTTTTTATATTATCACTAAGCCAAATGTCTGTGTGTTTAAATCTGAGGTATAACTTTTATGCATTTTGCTCATATGGTTCTTCTGTGTTATGTTCTTTTACCCTGCCCTTTAACATGTACAGGTCTTCTTTGACGTAAGAATTGGAGACAAAGACATAGGCAGAATTGTAATTGGCTTGTTTGGCAAAGTTGTACCCAAGACTGTGGAGAACTTCATTGCTCTGGCAACTGGAGAAGTATGTCTGGTTTATTTTCTTTCAAACTATATACAAGCTAGGATTTTACTTCCACTATTCAAAGTAAAAATATGCCTTTGAATAGATATGAAAACTGTAGCTGCAAAGAAACAGTGACTCTTTTTTTTTTGGAGGGCAGTTGGGGTTAAGTGACTTGCCCAAGGTCACACGGCTAGTTTTTGTGTTAAGTGTCTGAGGCCGGATTTGAACTCAGGTACTCCTGACCCCAAGGCCGGTGCTCTATTCACTGCGCCACCTAGCCGCCCCCAACAGTGACTCTTTTATTGGGCAGATCCTCCTTTTTAATTTTTGTGTTTTCCAGACATTTTTGGTACCTTGGATTCCAGGAGTTGAGACAGTGTGGAGCAAGTGGTGGAGCAAGGGGGAGAGAAAATCAAAGAAAGGAATTTGGAGATTGAGTCATATATTACTGCTGGTCTGTTCTCCCTAGCTTAGCGTTTCATAGGATCATAGAGCCAGAGCTAGAAAGGGTCTTAGGAGTTGTCTAATCCAACTCCCTCACTTAACAAACGAGGAAACTGAAATTTGGAGAGAGGAGATTTGTCCAAGATCACACAACTATTCAATAGCAAGGGTGGCTAAGGTCATCTATTGGTTTTCTTTTCTTGATATATTATCACAAGAATACAGTTAGCTCATCTAGGTCTAGAGCCATTTTTCTTATTTCAGGTACAACTGAATGCTAGGGTTTATCTCTTCAGTACTTCAAAACTATTGTATATGCAGTTGAGATTTTTCTCTTTAGAAAGGATATGGATACAAAGGAAGCAAATTTCATCGTGTGATCAAAGATTTCATGATTCAAGGAGGAGACTTCACTGCTGGAGATGGCACTGGAGGTAACTTTATCTTTTAAGCTTTTCCTACTCATCATAATGTAAAAAAATTAGTTTTGCCTAAGCCTTGAACCCACAAACTTGCAACTGCCGATAACAGTTATTGTTAAAACCAACATTCAAGCTAATTTTTTACAAAATTAAATTTTATTTTCAGTAAGTTTTACCTTTTCTCTCCCCTTCCTCCCATCCCTACCATTGTGAAAACAAGAAAAATAGGTCCCCTATTATAAACACACAGTCAAGAATAACAAATTCCTGCATTCTCTTTGTCCAAACACACACACACACACACACACACACACACACACACACACCTTAATCTGAACTCTGAATCTTCCACCTCTCAGGAGGTAGCTAGCTTGTTTCATGAGGAGACCTGTGAAATCATAGTTGGTCATGATGCTGCTCAGAGTTCCTAAGTCTTTCAAAATTGTTTGTCTTTACAATATTGCTGTTATTATATAAATTGTTCTCCTGGGGTGTGTTCACTTCATTCTCTATCAGTTTATATACATCTTCCCAAGTTTCCCTGAAATCATCTATTTCCTCATACCTTCTCAATTTCTTTATCACATTCATATATGGTAAGTTGTTCATCCATTCACCAGCTGATGGACACATACTCAATTTCTATTCCTTTGCCAGCACAAAAAAGAACTGCTGCAAATATTTTTGCAATCTTCTTCTTTCTTTTGGTCTTTTCGAGGTATAGACTTAGTATAGTTGATGGTTGAGATCAAAGACCAAGTGGAAATTGAAATAGGTCAACGGGAACAATGACAATGGGAAATCAGAGCATCTCCATTGGTTCAGTGTCCAGTATTACCTATGGAAATAATAAAGCAACAACAGTATAGCCTTCCTACCAGCCCATTATCTTTCCTCCATCCTTTATAGGTGGACTGTCCAGTAGACATGATCCACAATGTTCTCCCCAGTCCCATGGCTCTGACAACTCTCACCAACTGATTTGTGACAGATTGCTCCACTCCCTGCCTTACCTAGGGTCCCCTCTACAGCTGTTACCATAGGTCCTAGTGTCAAGAAAGAGAGCCTACATAATCCATTTGTCAATAAATGGTGACTGTAACCCCCTGAGACATCTTCCCTTGTGGCTCCCCTTCTGTGTGGCAATGGAGTTAAAAGGAAGTACAAACAGCTCTGACTTCCTTGACTTCTTCTTAGGTGAAGTAGTTGCCAGTGGGTCTGGTCCTGCATAGTGTGTTCATTTCCATGGCCAGTCTGAACATGGATGCATAGTGCTATTGAGGGAATTTGTTGGGTGCAGGCTTGACTAGCCATGTTGTTCCAATTGGATTTCTCAGGGAAGGGTCCCCTTAGGGAGACAAATATACAAGTGAAATACAGCTGTTGGTTTTTTATTTTGGCCACTATGGGGCTTATAGGGTTGTTATTTCCCCTCCAGCACCTGCTGTGTTGGACTTGATATTCCAACTAGTTTGACAGTCTTCAGTGGAGGGGTTACCGCTACAACTCATTGGACAGGCTAGAAGGGTCCTAATATAATTGTGGCAGTCATTTGGGTACCTCACAAGGTGGTACCTGGGCTTAAGCAACTGAGGGGAATTCTCTTGTCCCTCACATATATGCATTCAGGTGCCATAGTCATTTGGGCTCTAGAGTTTAGGAAACTCATAAAATGTCTAATTCCCTCATCTGGCAATCAGAGAGTCATTGGGACATGTGACCTATGGTACCCTCCAAGGAAGGTTGAGCCTGGACACCACTCCACATCCCCACTATTGCTAGCTTGTTTTAAAGGGGATGGGGTGAGATTATGATAGAGGGCAGATATCTGGGGTTTATCTTTTTCCCCTGCCTCGCAGGGAGGTAGACACAACACACATAAACTTTCCCTATTGACATTACACCGTGCAGACCCTCATCTCCTCACAATGTAACTACTGCAACAGCCTTCTGACGGGTCTCCCTGCCTCAAGCTTTTTCACCTCCCTAGTACATCCTATTAAAATGATCTTCCTAAAGTACAGGTCATAGCCCTGTTCAGTAAACTCCAGCGGCTCCGATCACCTCCAGGATCAAAAATAAAGTTCTCTGTTTGGCTTCTGAAGCCCATCATGGCCTGGGCCCTTCCTTGGTGGCCAGAGGCTTCAGTCCAACAGAGCTCAAACTTTCTAAGGCAGCTCCTTTTCCTTCAAGGTATTCAGAATCCCACTGTGACCTGTTCTACAAGTGATTCCCGTCCCCTTTTCTAGATCCTCCTTTCCCCCATATTCTTATTTGTTCCCCTATCACTGCCCAGTCATCTTCAATGTCTTTTTGTCTCTACATTGCTGCATGAGAGTGAGGGGGTGGGTATGGGGTGTCTGTTTCCCACTACCAGATTGTTCTCCACCCCCTTTTTCACCTAGGATCTCCTCTACTGTGGAGACCTCAGGTAAAGCTGCTGGTGATTCCTCACTTAGTTCACAATTAGAAATTACCTTCATGATGGTTTTTTACTTATGTTTGTCATGAGAATGGCAATATGAGATGACCAAGTCTAGTAACTCTTTCCTTCCTTCTTCAAGGAGAACCCTTGAACAGATGTGTTCAGTTAAATGCGGTTTCCTCCATTTTTTGCTTTCCTTTATAGGAAGATTGTCAAAATTTATACTATGAGACTTGGAAGGGACCTCAGTGCTTGTCCAGTCTGGTACACACACAAAAGGGGTCCCTGCTATAACGTACCTGATAAGTAGTCGTCCAGCTCTGCTTGGAGAGAGCCCAGGAGGTACTTGTATAGGCGGCTGCCCGTTCAACTTCTGGTCATGCCTAATTGGTGGGGAATTCTTTTCCTGCCACCAAGTCGCATCTACCTCTTTGTAACTGCGGTCATTGTTCCTGGGTTGTGTCCTTGGAACAAAGAGAACACATCTGATTCCTCTTCCACATGGCAGTCTTTCAGACACACGGACACAGCTATCATGCCCCTACTGAGTATTTTATTCTTTTGGAAAGTTTTGTTAATGCGGTTTTTTTTTTACATTACAAACTTTTACAGATTGTTTACTTTTTGAGACATCTCTTCTTAAAAAAAAAAGGAAGATAAGTAAAACTAATAATAATGACCACATCCAAAAATGCACACATCCCACATCCTCACTGATCTAATAAAAAAAAAAGGGAAATCATCTCTATCCCTTCTGCCTTACTTCCACCCCATTGGAAAAAGAAAAGAAAAGAAAAATGCATAATCAAGCTAAATAAAATTTCCTAAATGGCTATATACATACCTGTGCACACACATATATGTATATTCAGTGCACATGTATGTATATGGTACACACACATCATATGTCATTCTGTAATCTAAATCTATTACCATTCTGTAATGGGTAGCATGTTTTATCATCATACCTCTGGAGTCATGAATAATCATTGTATAAACTCATGAAGAAATGAATAGAATCAAAAGACCAATTTATATGAGAACAACAACGTTATAAAAACACAACTGAGTGACTTCTTCTCCAGGCTAGATATTCTCAGTTCCTTCAGTTAATCCTCATATAATCTGTACTCAAGCCTGGCACCATCCTCCCAGTCACCCAGACTCACAACCTAAGAAGTAGAATCCTCAGCTCACTGTTGCTTGTCCCACATAGCCAATCTGTTGCCAAGTTCTGCTAATTTTTCTTTTGCAACACATATAACCTTTCCCTATTCTGACATTACACCTTGCAGACCCTCATCTCCTCAGAACTTATCTGTTGCAACAGCCTTCTGACGGGTCTCCCTGCCTCAAGCTTTTTCACCTCCCTAGTACATCCTATTAAATTGATCTTCCTAAAGTACAGGTCATAGCCCTGTTCAGTAAACTCCAGTGGCTCCGATCACCTCCAGGATCAACATTAAAGGCTTTTGAAGCCCTTCATGGCCTGGGCCCTTCCTCTCTTTCCGGTCTTTTTACACCTTAGTTCTCTTTGTGATTTCTGCAGTCCAGTGATTCATGATGTTCTTCAAATAAGACCCTCCAGCTCCTGACTGGGAATTTTCACTGACTGTCCCTCCATGTGTAAGATGCTCTCCTTGTTCATCTCTGCCTCCTGGCTTTCCTGGTTTCCTTCAAGAGTCAGTCAAAAACCCACCATCTGCAAGATTCCTTTCTCAGCCCCTCTTTGTGTCAGTGCCTTCTCTTTGAGAGCAGCCTCATTTTACCTTGTGTATAATTTGTTTGCATGTTATCTCCATAGTTAGAATGCAAGCTCCTTGAGGGCAGGAGCTGTTTTTGCCTTTTTTTAAAAATATCAATCCTTAATAAAGGCTTATAGCTGACTGATTATCCTCATGGCCCTCTTCGGAATGCTCTTTAGCTTACAAGTCTTTCCTAAACCTTGGTGCTGAACAAAACGTACTAGAGGCAGTTGACTGGAGCAGAGTGCTGAGGAACCGTCCCCACCCTCCACCTGGGAGTTTAGGCCTCTCACTATGGTCCCAAATGTCATTTGCTTTCTTGGCTGCTTCATCATACAGCCCCACAATGAGACCTATAGGGCTGTTACTTTCCCTCCACCCCAAATAATTGATATTCCAACTAGTTTGACACTTTTTGGTGAAAAGGATGCCACTACAGCCCATTTGATAGGCTGGAAGGATCCCAATAGAATCGTGGCAGAAACTTTGATACCCTGCAAGGTAGGACTTGGGCTTAAGCTGCTGAGGGGAACTCTATCGTCCCTCACATACACGCATCATACAGCTTCACTAACATCTTTGTGTTTCCGTTCTTCCAGCAGTATTGAACAGGAGCCTTGTATCTAAGTATCTAACAGTTAAGTTAATGTCTACAGATTATGTGAAAATTAGGGGCTTCTTAGTATCCTCTCTCTAATTTTCCACTACTCTGCCCCAAGAAGGGAGCCTCATAGGCCTAAGGGTAATATTTAATTTTCCTTTGCCTCGTAACAGTAGCTAAATGGTTCATCACCTGGTAGGCAGTTGACTGGTAATGGGCCATCTCCACTTAGTGAGGTGCTTTTTGACAAGCAGACACAGTCCATTCCAGGGACCAGACCTGAAGCTTTCCTAGAGTAGTACAACATAGGCTTCTTTTGGTCATTCTGAGAGCTTAAGTTCCTTTGTATAATATCTATATAGCATTTTTCTTTTGAGAAAACGTGTTGAGTTCCAAACAAGTGACTTAAAAATGAATTTTACAATACAATCTATTGTCCCCTGTCCTCTCTAGTTAGTACCACTGCCTGGCATGGCTCCACACAGGGGCGGGTAACAGGGGCAAGGGCTCCTTTTGTTGACTTTCCACCTCTCCCCCTAGGGACATTTTAAAAACCAAAGAGTCCCTCAGATTGAAGATAATTTAACATGGAGAAATCTAATTAAAGTTTTCACATGCACAGACCTTGGACAGGCATCAATGTCTTCCCTTGATTTTGAAAGTTCTCAGGCTACAGAATCTGAAAAAAAATTAATCAGTTAAATATAGTATTAAATTTAGAAGGCATCCTGAAGTATTTAGAGTCATACAGAGAGCCTAGTCATGAAATACAATACAATACAGCATCCAGCAGATAAAAAGTTCCAAGAGAAGATATGGGTCACTGTTATTACACTAGTATGCAAAGCAAAGAATTTTTTTTTCAGTTTTCTTAGATTATAGGCAGCATTATGAAGTCTTTGAGGAGTCTTAACAAGCATTCCTAATCTAGTGCATCACCCAGAGGGAGAGCAGGCTCTTGCTAAACAGTCTACAAAAAGTTTTCAGTTCACACTCTGATTTGATGTCAACTCAAGATGACAAAGCATACCACAGAGGGTGATTTCAGCTACTTCAGAAGAGTAACAAGTCATATGAGGATTAATACCACTCTAGCAGAAAGAGAAAATGAATTAAGTAATTATTTGGCAAATTGAATGTGTTTTTTGCCCAGAAACCCCAACTTGGAAAATTTCAGTGATGACAAAATAAAATGGTATTAAACAGCAACAATCTATCAGAAGGTACAACAGATTAAGAACCATGCTAAAAATACTTAAATACAGAATCAGGTTTACAAATAAAGTGACAGTATCTTTCTACTTGAAAGTAATGAATGTTACCGTATTCTATGACCAGATATATCCAGTGGGAGAATTTGTCAAAACTCTAAAAATGCAACAAAGGGCATATCAAAGTCCATAAGAACCAGTTTCCTAATAATGTAGATCTTCTAAATACTTTCACATAAACAAGTCATTTGGATCTAGACACTACATCCAAGAAAATTAAACAAGTTTATAGGATCAAAGATTAGAAAAGAAACCTAGAGGTCATCTAGTCCAACATTCCATTTTATAGATGAAGAAATTAAGGTTCAATAACATTAAGAGACTTACCCAAGGTCACACTGGTAGCAAATGGCAGAGATGGAATTTGAACCCAGGTTCTCTGATTTCATTCCAGTAACCTGGAATTAGCATCTTCTGAAGAAAGAATATGGCATTCTATTACTGAGATAGTTTTTTTCTAGCAAATGCAATTACTAGCTGATTCATTCCTGCATTTTTCTTTTTCTTCTTCTTCCCCCTTTCTTAACCATATTCTTGTTCTTTTCTCTACCAAAATCAATAAAGTTATAAGCTGAAGGAAGTTCTTCCTTTCAACATGATCATTTAAAGCAATTTATTATGCATATCTCCACTGAGAAAAATTCTGTGACTTGAACTAAATAGTTTTAGGCATGAATTTTTGAATAACTGATATTTAATGCTTCCTCTGTTGGGAAAAACTGCCTAGTTCTTCAGCTTAAAGGTCTTCAACGATTTCATTTTCTCTTGCTACTTTTTCAAAAAGTACAACTGAGGCCATAATGTTTAAATTAACTGTGTTGTACAAAATGGCACCCAACACAAAGATTTTTTTTTAATTTAATAGAGGGGACAAAATTTATTTACAATTTTCTTTGCTTTTTGATTTGGGAGGATGTATGTTGTGTGTTTAATTTTTACTAACTAATGTTAAAAACTGATCTATAAAGAATTATATATGCATTTTCATGTCTAAAGAATAGCTATTGAATATAAAATAAAAATCAGGTATCATTTGTTCTAAAACCAAACAAAAAAATTAGAATCCATTATGTTTTATGTTGGTAACTCCCTATAGAGTATACTTGACTTTCTCTCTAGTACATTCTGTTAGAGAAAAAAAAATCCTTCCCTATATCATATATGTAGATATATTTACCTTTATTTGATTTTGTCTATTTTAGGTACTAGTATCTATGGAGACAACTTTCCAGATGAGAACTTTAAGCTTAAGCATTACGGCATTGGATGGGTCAGCATGGCAAATTCTGGGCCAGATACCAATGGGTCTCAGTTCTTCATTACTGTGACCAAGCCTAGCTGGTTGGATGGAAAACATGTAGTGTTTGGGAAAGTCATTAATGGAATGGTAATTGGAGAGTTTTTTTTAGCATTAAATTAATGAGTCATGTTATATAATTTAATTTTAAGCATGCTTAAAAGTAAATTTATCTACCTTGTTTGACTTTTTCTTGAGAAACTGATTAAATTGCAGATAATACTTTAATTGTGGAAAGTGATGGAGAAATTACAGTAGTTGAAGTTAATGACAGTTGAGCACTTTATGAGAAATATAGAAATTAAGAATGGAAGATACATTGTAATGAGAGAATCTGCATTTTCATTTCAAAGACATGTCAGTGGCCTTCGCGTCATATGTATAGACTAGTTTTCAAAAGTTATCTCTATTTCAAAAGTAAACATGAATGTGTTCAGCCCATTCATATTTTTTGGGAGTAGCTCACATTCAGGATGATTAATCTATTCATTTTATAAATCTTTATTTAGCATAGATTTATACAAGCTATAGCTGCTATTGTTTACGGTGTACAGATCCAGTTTTAAGTGGGCAGATTAATTTTTTTAAATTACCCTTCAGATGTCCCATTGGTATATCTTAGTAAATACAATTATTTTGATGATTTTGCTTTGAAATGTTTTCCCTGTTCCATTATTTTATGTTTGTACTTAACTTGCAATGTGCTTATTAGGCCACCATCATGAATTGAAGCCCCTTGTTAAGTCTCAAGTTGTGTTATGGCACACAAGTAGAATTCATGCTGGTGAAATGTTTTTTAATTGGAAAGCGAAGACAACTTTTTGTCATGTGGGAGATACCTGCCTATTCCCATTTGTGTTCTCTGAATTGAGGCAATAGTATTGGTGATTCTTTTTCTCCAGACTTTGGTTTGAAAGTAAATCAACCTGTCTCTCTTCCCTTTCTGCCCTGCCCCTTTTTTCTAGGCTGTGGTGCATTCCATAGAGCTCCAACAAACAGATGAGCATGACCGTCCACTTGCAGACTGTGTGATTACAAATAGTGGCAAGATAAATGTAAAAGACCCTTTTGTGGTTGAAGTTAATGACTGGTAACAACTTCAAGAAGATAATAAAACTGATGTTGGGGGCGGCTAGGTGGCGCAGTGAATAGAGCACCGGCCCTGGGGTCAGGAGTACCTGAGTTCAAATCCGGCCTCAGACACTTAACACAAAAAACTAGCCGTGTGACCTTGGGCAAGTCACTTAACCCCAACTGCCCTCCAAAAAAAAAGAAAAAGCAAAAAATAAAAAATAAAACTGATGTTAACTCCCACGGGAAACTTTGGGATATTTAGAGTGACTTTTTTGTGTTCTTCATTTTTTTTCCCACAAAAATACATAGCAGATTTGTTCAGAAACCAGAAAGCAATAGCACAGAAGAATCAGAAAGAACTTTGTAAAAACTGTTCATTTCAACAACTTGGCCCTTAGAAGAATGCAGAGAAAGAATAATGAAAATATGGGCTTACTGCTAGTGCTATTTACTAAGAAATTTTTGGTGTAGAGAACTTTGTATGATACTAAGGTGTGGGGAAAGCCTATCAGAATGTTATGGGGGTTTTTTAATCTATGTAGAGATAAGCCAAAAAAATGAGAACCACCATGCTGGCCTATAGGGTTGTGTGCAAAGGTTAGCAACATGATATTTTTTCAGCCCCATTGTTGGTCTTATGTTTAAGTACAAGTTCTTTTCAGCTGATGAATAAAATCAATGTGTGTTGCAGGGATTTTTTTTATAAGAATAAAAATAATTTGTACATTAAAAGTATCATTAAACAGCCTTTTTTTGCTTTTTAGATTAATATTTAAGTGCCTTAAAATAATGCAAAGAACTCTTATTATGATTTCTTTTAAACAAGTGAGTCATTTTGCTTAGACTGTATGCCAAAAATACTGGCACAAAAGAGTAAGTTGACCATCTGACTTGACCAGCTGACCATCTCTACTGTCCTTGATCTGCCTATTATAGACTTAGATAGTTTGTTAATGGAAAGGGCAGAAACAGAGATAGGTGAGAGAAACACTGAACAACTATCTCCACAGAGAAAAGAGACTCAGATAAAATGATTGATATATCTTGTTTTCCAGCATCAAAACTGCATGAGGGCACTTTTCTCGGTCAAAAACTGAGAAACCCTGATCCCTGGGACAAATATATATTGGCTAGCTATGGTTTGGTAGAAATATAGATTTTGTTTTATCACCATGAGATAGATGTGAATTATTTCACTGAAGAGATCCTCTTTTGGACCAAAAGGCTAGCTAAAATTAAGGCTCACAGGATGGCAGAGCAAAGTCCATAACAAAGCTGAGCTCAGAGAAGAGCTGACATTTGGACAGACATCCAGTAAGATCAGAGAGGAGACCTCAGAGCTTGTGCTTCCTGCTCCTTCCCCCTTTTCTCTAAGTTTTCTCTGGTTTGACTCAAGGCTGACCTGACCTGCATTCACACTGTCATGTCAGGGAAAGTTTCAGAGGGGGTGGCAACTACCTGGAATGTGCTGGTAAATGTTTAACAACTGGCTGACTGGGAAAAAATATACTCATAGCATATTTTTACATGACATATTTCTAAGTTTAAATTATTAACTTTTTCTCCATAATTTTTTCAAGTCTAGAGTCAGGGGTGGGGAACCTGTGGCCTCAAGTTCACATGTGGCCTTTTGGGTCCTTGGGTCTGGCCTTTTGATTGAGTCCAAGTTTTACAGAACAAATCCTTTTATTAAGGTGATTTGTTCTGTGAAGTTTGGTTTCAGTCAAAGGGCCATACTTGAGGACCTAGAGCTGATGTTCTCATCCTGTGGGTCTCCTAAGACCATTGGAAAACACACATTTCCGATGGTCTTAGGAACCAAGGCACCACTCCTCTATCTGTCTCCAGGCAAGTCTGCCCACATGCAGATATGCCCACATACAAAGATTATAGCATTAGGAAGGTGGAGAACCATTGACATAGAGGGTCACATATGACCTTGAGGTCACAGGTTCCCCACTCCTGGTAGACAATTAACAGAACAATAAGCCAAGCCTTCAATTGTAGTATTTGCTGTTTTCTAAGTTATACGTGCTCACAATGAAAATTGAATGAATGGCTCTGCTGACCCAGTTCAAACTGGTTTCATTACACTCATGCGACTATCACAACTCTCCCTTCCTACCATAACTCTTTGAACTTAGAGCATATGAAGGTTAACTTTGGTGGAAGGAATACACTCCTACTATTGTACGCTTTCTTCTGAGCCCCATCCAATATGCTTCAACTAATTTAACAAATAAAGCCAAGATGAATTCCAGTAACTCTTAATCAGAAACATTTACTAAGCAGGAGACAATGATTATTATTACAAGTGATAGAAGTAACATTCCTGTTAGCCTGTAAGCCAGGGACACAGGATCCCATTGATACATACAGTATCTGATGGGGGACACTGGGCCAAACTTACATGTGGAGGGAATGTGTGCTTGGGGCAACTTACATCACTGGATTATTGGCATTGACGGCCTTTGTTTTTCCCTGCAGGAAGAGACCGTACAACAGTTCACCAACGGGGCAAGGCTACTTCTCTTTTTTTTGTTATCTTGCTGGGCAGAGGCACCTCTTTTCTGGCTGCTTCCTTTGTGCCATTTATGCTATGGAGTTCATGTTTTCCTCTTTTAGCAAAAGTAGAAACCCTAAACTAAGGATCTACAGTACTTTGCTAGGTCTGCCCCCATGATTAAGCTCTGAGGGATCTCCAATTCTTCTGCAGTAGGTTGAAGTACAAGTAAAACAGTCAGATCTTCCAAGTTCAGCTCTGTTCTTAGCTCCATTCCAGTAAGTTCTTCTGAGCCCTGAATATTCTGGAAGCTTAAGCTCATCTACCTTAGTGTTCCAAATCAGGGTCTCTCCAATGCTATAATTCATTTCTATCTCATGGTGATAAACCAAAATCCACATTTCTAACATCTACAATATAACTAGGTAACATATATTGTTCCAAGGTCACCACGTAGTTCTGGGGACCAGGATTTTGTCCCTATTAAAGTCCTCATAAAATCAATTTCCAAATTCAGTAATGGGAAACAAGAAACTTCAATCATCTTCACCATATTTTTCTGAGTGGCTACTGTTTTCACTGTTTCTTTGACAACTGTCCTTGATTTTATCCTTTCCCATCAGCAAAAGTATCCAAATCTGAAAGAGTTACCTTTTTATATGGATGAGGGGGGAGACCATTTAGTATTTCTGGATTTTTACACAGTGTAACATTCTTTCAGAGCTCCCTTGAATCTCTGAAAAGATGATATCATACACTCTTAGTCCTTTAATTTGTGCATTATAATTATTGTACCGAAGTATACTTTTCAGTTTTCTTATTTATATGTAATACTAGGGCTATCTCCCCAACTCACACACAAATTAGGCTGATTATTCCAGGTTTAGAGCACCCTGTTGGTCTGTATTGCTAAAACTGTTGCTCATGTGCTGGTACATTTATCATTAACGGTGTGCCATTTTACACAAACAGCTCAAAGTGAAGTCATTTTCTGTACTGGTGTATCACAAACAGTAATAATAAGAAACTATCTCTACCTCATAAACCTAGGTTACACTCTCACCCAGATAACACAAGCATTGGTGGCAATAATGACACCCACACAGGGTTCGCCAGGAGGAGCATCACACATAACAAATACACAAGGCTAAGACAACCCACATTCCTGGCACTGCTGGGCCCTTTGTTTTCTCACCCTCCACCCATGATGTCTTCACAATATTTTGCTGCATGTACCACTCCATTAGGTCCATGTCCCTGCTCAAGTTCCCATGCAGATGGACTCTCTAGGCCTACTTTCTGCTGGTAATGGAGTCTCCTATTGGGTAAGCTGCTCTGTCATAAGATGTTATTTCCAGTGGGAGAGGGAAACAGAGGAAAATCCTCCCTCTTCCCTTCTGACTCTGCAGGAGGTGAAAATGTTTTCCTCTCAAGAGTTGGTTTATTCCTCCAGCTAATTCTCTTCTTGACTATCATAGGTGATTGACTTATTACTTTTTCTGGGTATCACGGAAATGGCTATGGCCCACCTTAAAATTCTATGAAATTGATAGAGAAATTTATCCACACCTCAGAAAAGTATAAAATTTTCTTTACACTTCCTTTATTCTCATTCTTTAAGTCAGAAAGAGGTGAATCATTTTATAAGGTACAAATGTACCAATTACACTTTTGAATTCCTTTTAATCTGAATGCTCAGTGTGTGAGTTACTTAAGGTTCCACATTCTTTTCAAGCTGTGAATGCAACCACTTAAATTCTTAATACCTCATTGCCTCTGTTACCTGCCCCTTACATCCTCCTTTTCAACAAGTAGAAGGGTTACTACATTAAGAAATGGATTAAGGTACAAGAAAATGGATCAAACATGAAAGGGTCCCATTCCAAACACATAGTTGCCTAGGAGGTCATACACTTACGGGATCCGGGGGGACTTTAGAACACCACAAGCCCTCTGGAGCTAAAAGGGTTATTTTAACCTTAGTAGCCAGAGGGAAAGAGAAAAAAAACCTTAGGAGTCTTTTGTAGGTACAATCAGTTCTGATTCCAGAACTGTTTTAAAAGATTTTTAATTATACTCTAGAAAGGGAATAGGAAATACAGAAGACCCATGCTCTTAACATAGAGTGTTGTTCCGTCCTAACCTATATCTGGAAGCAGGGTCCCCAAGCACTCACGTGTATTGGCACAAGGTGGGACAGATTGCACATGCTTGAAGGAATGAACCCTTACTGGCCAATCTCCTATTATACAGAAAGCCCTTCAACAATAGCCTCAATAAGTGGGTATCCAATTCCATTTAAGGACCTCTTTTAAGAGGGAATTCTCAACACCTATAGCAATCCATTTTGCTAATTGTGAAAATGTCTTCCTTTGTACCATGCTAAAGTCTACATCCTGTAATTTCCATCCATTAGCTCTATCACTGGTTCTGGGATTAAGCAGAGCAAAATGAATCCCTCACACGACAGTCCTTCAAAGAACCAAAGATAGCAACCGTGCCCAGTCAGATTGCACATCCCTCGCTAAAAGTTATTTTCTGCAGATTAAATACCCTTGCATCCTTCCAACAGTTTCCATAAGGCACGGAGTTAGGTCTTCTCACTTATATTAGAGATTCTCCTCCGGACTCGCTCTAGGAAGAAACCACTTTAAAAATGTAGCATCCAGAACTAGACGCTGCTCCAGATACGCTCAGGGTAGGGTAAAGAGCTCAGGGCGCTACCACCTCCAACATGCCGGAAACTATACTTAGATAAAACGGCATTGCCTTTTTTAGTAGTCGTACTGCACAATGAACTCCCATTACTCCCACAGTCCGTTGATGCCGCCAACTTCTTCCTTTTTCCTCTCCCCTAAAATTAACATAATTCATTTTTTAAAACTTAAGTGTTAGGCTTTATATCTGTTCCTATCTAGTTTCATCTTATTAGACTTCGCCTGGTTGGCAGCTCAGCCTACCTAGCTCCCTAGCAGCATTTACTGTTCTATCTCTTTATTGCTATCATGTTAAGACTTTAATTTGTCTAAGAGTGTTCTTACTTGTCAGGATCCCATCTATTCTTTCTAGGGAGGGAATGTACTTGTAAGAAAGCATCACAGACTGGGGGTGGAAGGAATGTTGTGTACCAACTGTTCTTACTATACCACCTTAGTAAATATTCATTTGGAAACTTTTTAACACTGGTTGCCTAAATGATTCTTCACTAATAATCCTGTTAAGCACACCAATGGCGGATCAAGCTAATGGCATTAGAGATTCACCCTTGGACCTTGAGGAGAAAAATCAGCCTTGTTTCAGGTCCTGAGACTCATCTGCGTCAGCTGGAGTTGGAATGAGAATCCTCAGAACTTAAATAGAATATACATCAATAAGTTGGGATGTTGGGGGTTGGGTTTTTTTTTGGCAGTCAAATTAAATTTAACAATAAACATTTACTGTATACCTACTATGTGTAAAGTTCTTTGCTAATATTGAGGATACAAAGGTGGAAAATTGCCCCATCCCTTGCTTGATAGGAATCGATCACAGAAAAGGGGAAATCTGCTACATACAAAACTACGCGTGACCTAAGGTAAAATAAAACAGGGATAAAAGAAAGGTCTATACAAAGAAAATTTAGAGAGAATGATCTCAAAAAGGATCATAATTACAACCAAAGAAAGGGAGATAATCTAGACATTAGCAAAAGTCTGAATAAATACATGGAAGCAGGAGAATGTAGTATGACAGGTCTAGTAAGAGCTAGTACACTAATACGCAGATGCAGGGTGCATGAAGGGGAGTACTGTGAAACAGGGCTGAGAAGGTAAAGTAAAAAACCCAGCCCTTCTGGAGAAGAGGGAGAATGCACTTCCCTCCATTTGTTGGAGATATGAGGGACTATCAGTCCGGAAGGTTGAATGGCCAGCTAGCTGCTCTTGATGTTGTCTTTTGAACTATGGGGCTCCTAATGCAGTATCCCCTTGAACTAACAAATCAGGTCACCAGAAGTTCATGGCTAGTTACAGTCCCTTCTGAGGGTACCCTTAAGGGATTATGGCTTCTTCTTTAATGCTTTGGCTGAAGCACCCAATCCAAGGTGTTCTCCCCAATATCTATCACTAGTTCCAGTCAGAATCTCCCTTATATCACTGATTGTCCTAATGATTAGTTTCTCAGTATCATTTAGCCAATTAATATCAGTTAGTTTTTACACAGGGGTATTTACAGAGAAGTTACAGAAAGACTAGATGTGTAAACACTTCACCCCAACCTTTAAGTACACACACTCCCTTCCATCATTTCAGTCCCAGGGGAGAATGGTCTCTGACCCAATCCACATCCCTCTCCACTCGACTGTCCATAGAGTTACCAAAGTGATTTCCTAAAATGACATTTCACCATGTCATCTGCATAATCAGTGAATGTCAGTGGCTTCTCATTTACTCTAACTTTAAATATTATTTCATTTTTCTCTTATCCTTTTTTATTTTCTATTTGTGTATAAGTTTTATAATCACATAATTATAGTGGAGTAGTAGCTAACATGCACATATATAAAATGAAATATGTAATAATAAAATATCAAATACATAGTAAATATATAATTAATAATAACCAATATATGTCATATACATATATTGTAGGAAAGTGCTCAATTGTTTTGCACTGACAGTAAATATACAATCAAAAATATTGAAGACTACAGTTCTAGGCAATTTTCATTTATAATTTTTGTTTTATTATGAACTTAAGCACAAATAAAATGTGTAGTTCCATAATAAGAGAACAGAAAAGATTATATATGAAACTGTCTCTGTGTATAGCATATTTTTATTGTTAAATATATATTTAAATATATAAATAGATTATATATTATATACTATGTAAATATGTAATAATGTTAAATACATAAAAAATTCAACGTGTAACTTTCAATGCTATCCTATTTGTGATTCATTATGGCCTTCCTTCTGATCTCTTTTCTGTGTTTAATACAGTTGTCCTCTTTATCTTTTTTTTATTATTATTATCCTGTTCCTAATTCCCTTTACCCTCCCCACCTACTCTCCACTGAGAAAAGAACAATGAAAAATACAGCCTTTGACACCAACATAAATAACCAAACCAAACGAAACTCTCGAATTGGCCATGTCCACAAATATATGTCTTATTAAGTATCTTTAGTCTGTCACCTCTGAGGGGGAAAAGTGTAATAATTTCTTCCAGTTCACTCAGCTGCACATGACTAGGAGTAAAGAAGGCAAGTGGTATAAGTAATCCAAGGTTAGAATTTGGGAAGGGATAATCAACAATAGGATAAGGGAGCAAGGGATTTGTGGATAGACAATAATGTTTAATAGAGTTGGCTTACTTGCCTTTTTGGTCAAGATAGGGAGGGAAGGAGAATGAACTCGTATGAGGGTGATGATCTGGAAAACAACTGAAGGGAAGACAGAAGACAGGTCATAGTGGACATGAAGAACAGGGGTAGGGGTCATAAGGCATAAAGATGGAACCATAAAAAAAATCATAGATAAATGAATTTCAGAGCTGGTGAACAATAAAATAGGATACTTGTGGGTGATGGCAAGATTAAAGCTATGACCACCTTTACATAGCTGAGGGGGAGTGGAGGAATAGATCATGTGAATTGACTGAAGAATTGAGAATGCAATGTGCAGGTCTGATTCAAGCTAGTTCCTTATTAGTTTGGGTTTGATATTTGAATGAGACACTTGTAGTACATGTCATTCAATAATTAACAAAAGGAGGTTTATTTAGCCATAGCATAGAAAAGATATTAAACAAGGGTACTGTAGTACTTACTTTGGGTTGATGTGTTCCCTTGATTCCATAAGGAACTGGGTCTGGTCAACAGGACAAGTTGTAGTGACTTGTGTGACCCTAGGTCATCCAACCAATCAGAAAAGACCAACTCCAGGTGGGTTGACCTTTATACTTAGGTGACTGGGAAGATACCTCAATATGGCCACAAGTCACCAGGACCCAGATTAAACCTTAAACCCTAGGCTAATTAATCTTGGGAAAAGCTTTCTTTCCTTTTAGGGAAAGAAGTACCCTAACATACAAGAGGTGGGGAACTCTGATAGCTTAGTGATCCTATCACAGGCAACTTAGGATATTTGAAGATGTGTCAATAAGAACGTTGAAGTTGCCTAATATGACGGTAGGGTAGCATGCTTCATCATCAGTCTTCTAGAATCCTGGTTGGTCATTACATTGATCAACTATTAAGTCTTTCAAAGTTTCCTTCTGCCTCCCTCTCCCCCCTTTATAATGTTGTAAGAAGGTGACAATGAGTGAATCAATGTAATCACCTTGCCCAAATTAATGCAAGTGTCAAGATACTAGACCTTGATATATTCATTAGGTGAGAAAAATCTTAATTACTCACTAGAGATGAACAAGGTCTGGATATCTTCCTAGGTTCCAGAGTAAGTCTGAGGGAACTGGTTACATCCTTTGAGGTTTGTGTAAAGCCAGGTAGATAGTTGGAATTAAGAGATTTGAGCTTTTAGCAGAAGAGCCACCCCTGAAAAGGAACTGGTTAGGGAAGGGGAAAAAAGGCCTTGGCTTCAGTCTTGGTCTCTCACCCTCTAATATTCACCCCAATTTGGATAAGAACCACATGAGCTTTGGGGGGAGATTCATGTAGTTCCTGTTAATGTCTTGGTAGATAGATTGCCAATTATGTTTTTTACATTCTATAGTTATTTTTAATGGAGCTTTTGTTTCTATCTCCTGCTAGATTTTGCTGGGAATATACAGAAATGTTGATTCAAGCAGGTAGGATATGCTGAATACAAATTCAAGGATAGGATGAATGCAAATTCAAGACTCTATGTGGAGTCCCTCAGTCCCCAAAAAGACACCATACCTAAGGGGAACATCTTTAGGATTCCAATGAAAAGGACTTCTAAGAGCAATGAAATCACTTTTGCACATGTTCTAAGCTTCATCCCACTTTCCCTCGGATTCTGCTTGTACTCTTGAGAGGATATGTCACAGACTTCGTTTGCGGAGGGGGTATATTTTATAGCCACTGTTCTTATTCTATCACCTTGGTAAACACCTCTTTCTAAAAGCTAATTAAGTCTGCCTGGCTAAATTATATCAACTGATAATGACAGGAGAGAGCACACTTGTGAGAACTCTTGAGTATTAGAAGAGGCACTTTCATTCCCACAGGGTTAATCCTAGAGTCCTCAGGAGATACAGTAGTCATGCTTCATGGACCCAGCTCACCAGTGTGGGTGGTATTTGTGATGGTTATCTCAGAGCATGCGCTATATTGTTCTTGTATAAATTAAGTCCTGCTCATTTCTGTCTGCATCAGTTCATAGAAATCTTCCCAGGTTTCCCATAATTTTTATAGTATCATGATTTATATCCTGCAATTTTGTTTGTTATTATTTCAATTAATTTTTTGTTGACTGCTTTGGGTTCTTTAGTTAGACCAACAGCTGCAGAAAATGACAGTTTTGTTTCCTTTTTGCCTGTGCTTATTCCCTCTGTTTCCTTTTCTTGTCTTATTGCTTCAGCAACAATTTCTAAATAGTAGTGGTGATAATGGACATCCTTGCCAAAGCCCTAATCTTATTTAAAGTCCTTTACCTTTTCTTTTCTTCTTCTTTTTTTTTTTTTTTTTGCTTTTTGGAGGGCAATTGAGGTTAAGTGAGTTGCCCAAAGTCACACTGGCGAGTAAGTGTGTCAAGTGTCTGAGGCCAGACTTAAATTCAGGTCCTCCTGACTCCAGGGCCAGTGCTCTACTTAATGTGCCACCTAGCCGCCCCCTACCTTTTCTCCATAACATGTGATGTTGGTTTTCAGTTTTACATAAATACTACTTACCATATTAAGGAAAGGTCCATTTGTATTTCCTAATGCTTTTAAAAACCAGTGCTGAATTTTCATAAGTTTTAAATGCATCTATTGATATGATCATACGCTTTTTATTATTTTCAATATTGATATGGCTCATTGTGTTTATAGCATTACTTTATAATGGATCTATTTGAATTCTTGGTATAGATTCAAAATGTTTCTAGTATATAATGTCTTTTAGGTATTTTTATTTTTAATTTTTTGTGTTAATATTCATTAGAAATATTAGTCTTCTAAAAATTACTTGCTTTGTTTCTAGCTGGTTTAGGTATCAAGACTGTATCTATATCATAGGCATAGTTTGGAAGGATCCATTCTTTTCCTATTTTAACAAAAAGTTTTTGCAGTAATGGAAATAATGGAATGTTTGATAGAAAGTACTTGTAAATCCACCTATCTCTGGGAGTATTGTCCTTGAGAGTTTGTGGCTTAATTTCTTTTTCTAATATGAGACTGTTAAAGTACTCTATTTTAATATGCATGTTTAAAAAATTGTAACAATTTCACTTAATTACTGGGTATTTTGTGTTTAATTGGGCAAAGTAGTTTCTGGTAGATTTAGTTATTTCATAGTCACTCATAAGTTCTCATTCTTTCATTTTTGGCACACTTATTTTTTCCTTTATCTTTTTTCATTCCACTAGCTATTTATCTGTTTTTATTAATTTTAAAAGTTACTAGCTTATTTTCTTCAAGTTTGTCATTCTCTCATTTGAGTTTCAAAATTTCTACTTTAGTGTTTAGGTTTTGTGTTGCTTTTCTGGTTCATGGATAGATTTCAAAGGTCTTTAACCCAATATAATTGATTTCCTTTGTAATTCTATTTATTTTATGCATTTAAAATATCATTGTGTTGTGGAAATGCTTGTTTTATTCCATAAATTAAAAAAATAAATTTTAAAAAATTATTCTGATAAGAAGTCTATTACATATCCCAGATTTAGATAAAGAAATGTCCTCTTAAGGATTGCTTTAACCACACCCCACAGGTTTTGGTATGTTGTCTTATTATTGCTATGGTCTTTTATGAAATTTTCTACTGCTTTTATGATTTGTTCTTTGATACATTAATTCTTTAGATTAAATGATGTAATCTCACTTTTCTTTAAAAGTTTTAATGAATGTAATTTTTTTTCATTATGGTCAGTAAAGGATGTATTTTGTGTTCCTGTTTTTCCTCATTTGTTTTTGTAAGGCTTTTACACCCCAAACAAGGATCAATTTTTGTAAAGGCATCATTCCCAACTGAAAAATATGTAACCTTCTATTACTATTTAATAATTATCAGACAGCTATAACCTCCAACTTTTCTAAAGTTCTCTTCAGGTCCTTATTTTTTTGTATTAGTTTTTCCTATGTCTGAAAGGGAGTACATTGACATTCCCCAGTATTAAAGTTTTATGATTTTCCCCTAAAATCCTACTATCTTTTTTCCCTTAAATTTTTAGATGCTATACTTAGTACATGTATATTAAATATTGATACTGACTCATTATCTATGGTGCCTTTAATGATACAGTAGTTTCTTTGCTTCTTTATTGTATCTATTTTTATTGTTGCTTCATCTGAAATCATGGTTGTTATCCTTGCTTTTATGAGTTCATCTGAAGTTTAGCAGATTTTCTTCAAAACTCTTACTGTTAAAACTATTCTTCAAGTATGTACCTTGCAAACAGCACATTGTTAGATTGTGTTTTATAATCCATTCTACTATCCTCTTCCACTTTTTAGGTGACGTCTTCCCATTCATCTTCACGGTTGACTGCTAATTTGTGTATTTTCCCCCATCCTGCTCTCTGATACCTTTTCCTCTCTTTGACCCCCACTGCCCTCTTAACAAAGCAAGTGGCAAATTAGAAAATTTGTTAAATCCTGGCAATGCATTACATTATGTAATGTTTCCACTTTATAGCGCCTTTTTGTTTACCTTTCTCTGCCCCCTAATCACAGGTTTTTACTTTCTTTCTTTTCTTCAGACTCCACCCTCTACTGTAAGAGTTTGTTTTGTTTAGAAGTACTCAGTACCTAACCTATCCTCCCTCTCACTTTTCCGTATCCCATTGAATTCAATGTGCTCTACACTAAGCTCTGTATTTTATCTTCCTTTTTTTGGTTCAGATGAAGTTGAGGTTCATAGGATGCTTCCACTCCTTCCTCTATGTTTTTATACTTTTTATCTCATGCATTCTTGTTATGGGAGGTAGTGCATTCTCTCTTTTCTTTCTCCTTTCCTCCCCAGTATTTTCCCTCTTCACTTCTCATTTCCTTCTCCCAGGGGCATCAAAATGGAACTAAATCACTTCTAGGTCCTCTGTCTTATTTGACTTTCTCTTTGAGCCTTGCAAATATTAGAATTCTGAGAGGACATTTGGAGTTTTTTTGTGTGTGTTTGTTTTTATAACTCTATTAGAATGTAAACAATTCATCATCATATAGTCCCTAACAATTGATTAAATGTGATTACCTTTATGGGTTTCTCCTGATTACTGAAGTACATGCATTTCACAGTTTCTACTTAGTTCTGGTCTTTTCATTAAGAATGACTGGAAGTAATTTTTTTTTCATTAAAGTTCTATTATCTTTCGCCTTTTGGAACATTGCACTCTATGCTCTCCATGCCTTTATAGCCCCTAATTCTTGTGTGATCCTGACCTTGGCTCCTTGTTATTTGCACTCTTGTTTTGGCTATTTGTTCTTCTTTGACCTGGAAATTCTTAATTTTGGTCATGATGTTAATGGGAGTTTTCATTTCTGAATTCATTTCAGCAGGTGACTGGTGGATTTTATTTTCACGTTACTTTCTGGTTCTCATGTATTTGGAGAGTTTCGTGATTCTTTGAATTATGGTATCTAGCCTCCCCTTTTCTGGTCATGATTTTCAGGTAGTCTGAAAAATCATAGATTATCTCTCCTTTGATCTGCTTTTCAGGTCAGTTTTCTATAGTGGATAACACACATTTACTTCTAGTTTTTAAATTTTGTGATTTTGGTTTTTTACTCATTTCTTGTTGTCTCATTGAATCTGATTCCACTTCTTGGGTAAGCTTAAAAATCATCTTTTCTAAGCTCTTAATTCTCCTTGCCATTCTTCCCTCCAACCTATATTTTATAGCATCTTTTTTTTTTTGATAGACAGTTTCATTTCTTGTAGGTATTCTTGTAGTATTTGTGACCAGGGTATTCTTTTCTCTGGATTGTTGTATAGTTACTCTTTTCTGGATTTACCTTTTGGATTACTCTCAGTTCATAGTTTTCCTTTGTTGTCTTCAACATCTGTTTGTTCTTATCTCCAGCCTTGGTTTCTGGTTTAGTGGTTTGTGTTTGGCTCAGTTTGATCCTGGATGTGGTAGCTAATATTAGGTCCTGCCTTCTCCAAGTATTCCTGTATTTTGGCTCAATATCCTGGCATCTCAACTTGAGTTTTAGTCCTAGTTTTTCTGTTTCCTTACACAGCTCTGAGCCCAGAATTGACTGTTCTTTGCTTTGAGCCTGATGGGCACTACCCTGCTGGGACCTGCTGGGAGAGTTAGGTGCTTCAATTCTGAAGTTCAACCTTGGCTTCTGTGTCTTGGGTGGGGCTGCCGAGATGCAAAGCTGTACTGCCTGGGGTACGGTCTGATTTCCTGTTCCATCTTGGACATGGCTGTCTCTGAGTTACTTGTGTGCTTCTCTGACTCCTACTGCAGACCTACTTGGGCTTTGCCTTAAATCAACTGTCTTTCCTCTGCTGGTTTCATCAGAATTCTGGCAGGCTTTTTGTGAAGTCCAAGAATAGATGGAGTAGGTTTTATAGCTGTTTCTCTTTGATTTTATTATTGTTCCTCCTGTTACATTACTGTAGTATTACTGGGGTATTTTAGGGCATTCCATTGCCCTCTGGGTCCTAACACACCATCGTCATCACACAATTCCAATAACGACAAAGATTTTGAGTAGAATGACATTATTTGCTCATCAGAAGTTTGTAGTTTCACCAGCAAAATTTTGTTCCTTCAAGTCTTATATCTGTTAGTTTACTTATAATTCATAGTCTCAGGCCACAGAAGCTTCCCTATTCTGTCTGAACCTGAAGTCTGTTCTACCAACGTCTTGAGTCCACACAAGCCTGCTCAGCATTCTCTCTTCTTATCTATAACAAATTCTCAGATAGTATGGTTTGGTAACAGCAATATTATCAATCAATCATACCAGACAACGTGTGAGATACAATACAAAGAGTGAAATAATCCCTACTGACAAGGAACGAACTTTCTAACTGGGATGACAAACATATATGTAAGCATACAGAGAAAAAATAAATACAAGATAGTCAAATTCAAGGTAGCTTGAGAAAGCAGGTATTAGCAGTTGGGAGGATCAGGGAAGGCTTCAAATAGAAGGTGGTGTTTGAATTGTGTATGGGAAGAAGAAAAGGACTTTATGAGATGGAAAGTGAAGAGGGAGCACTTTCTAGGCCTGGATAGCTAAGGAAGGTAGAGGCATGGAGATAGAAGACGTAGTGTCATATGGGAGAAACAGAGAGGTGATCAGTTTGTTGGGATTGCAGAAGCAGTATTTATTAAGTCCTTATTATGTGCCAGGCACTCTGCTAAGGGCTGAGGATACAAAGAAAGGCAAAAACAGTCCTTTTGCCAATGCAGCATGGTCTTAGGTGGGTGAGACTGGCAGATAATATTGCTCCTATCACACATGGTTACAGCTTCCTAAGATTGATGGCATCACTTCAAGTCTCTATTGGCCAGAAGCAGTTTCCCCTGTTTCTTTATCTTCTAGCTGATGAAACTTGTTAGCAAGAAGAATTTATCCAGTGCTCTGCTTTTAACAGAAAATTCTCCATTAGAAATGCAGGTAGGAAAAAGTCCCCATCATGGAAATATTTTCCTTGATAGGTATACAATCTGTATCAAGAACTCATCATTAGCACTGAAATATTCATTGTTGGCAACTGTGAAATTCACACTAGAAAATAACATTTTTCAAAAAGAATTATCGGGGCGGCTAGGTGGCGCAGTGAATAGAGCACCGGCCCTGGAGTCAGGAGTACCTGAGTTCAAATCCAGCCTCAGACACTTAACACAAAAAACTAGCTGTGTGACCTTGGGCAAGTCACTTAACCCCAACTGCCCTCCAAAAAGCAAAAAAAAAAAAAAGAATTATCCATCCATTTTTTTCTGTCTGGCCTTATTTATGTCCCATATTCTCCTTCTCCTTTCTATTTCTCATCCTTTACTTCTTTGCAGATTATTCATAACCAGCATTTAAAAATACTAGCTAACATTTCTATGGAGCTTTAAGATTTGTAAAGTGATTTACATGTTATCTTGGTTGATCCTTCCAACTACTATGGGAGGTGGGTACCATTTTCTCCAGTTTACATTTGCAGAAACTGAGGCAGGCAAAAAGTAAGTAAGTAACTTGCCCAGGGTCACATAGTTCATAAAAGCTTAAGAAAGGATTTCAACTCAAATCTTCCTGAGCCCAGAGCAGGGTTTTACCCATTCTACCACCTAGCTGTTCACCCTTTCCTCCTAGATACTCCCTTCTTTCTGGGTTTTTGAAACCTTATTTTCTCTTGTTTCTTCTCTGTCTGACTACTCACCAGTCTTCTCGGTCAGACTGTTCTCCATGTCCCACTCCAACTGTGGGTGTTTCCCATGGCTTTGTTCTCTACATATTCTCTTATGGATCTCATCAGCACCCATGGATTCAAATACTATCTTTAGGCAGATGATTCCCTGGTCTATACATCCAGCCCTAATTGCTCCCCTAAGCTCCAATCTTGTAGGCAATTCGGCAGTTCTATGGAGCCAATAACCACCCTATTTTATTAATGAATGTTAATTTCCTTAGAGAAGATGAATGTGAGAATCTCATGAAAACCACTACTGCTCCATATTTCAGTTAAACAGTCCCTGTCTTCAATCTTACAGCTTTTTTTTCCCCTCCCGTTGTATTCCTATGACTAGTAGAGAATCTTAGGCACTTAACAAATGTTTATTGGTTATAAATGACCAAAACTTTCCTATCGCTTTAATCTCAATAATACTGTTAATTCACCTTTGTGAACATTGGAAAACCTATTTTTCCCTGGCTTAGGTAGATTTAAAATTTTTAAAAAAAGCTTTGATTTTCCACTTCTGTGCCCAATGTGTATGATTCATAGGAAAAAAAGAGTGATCTTGTTTGTTTGTTTAAAGAAAAATCATCTTCTTGATAAACAGTTGGGGAATAAAAGTGAAATAATTAAATTCTATTTTAAACTGACTTAACTGTTCTTAGAAGTTTTCCAGGTCTTCACAAGATTCAATAAAATTATCTGAAAATGATATTTTAGGTAGGGGTACATGAAGCTATTCAACTTCAAATGAATTTCCAGATTTTAAAAGAAATGGTCAAATATAAAAAACAAACGAATGAATGAATGAATAAATGGTCAAATCTGATTCTGTAACACTTAAAAAGTTCTGTAAATAAAGCAAATAAAATCAAAGTATTTAGAATTAAAAGGGAAAAAAAGTTAATGGGGAAAAATCCTTTTGCCACATGTTTCTCTGATACCCAAGAAACAGAGAGAACCGAAAGAAATATATACGAACAAGAACCTTTCAAACAAGTGGCCAAAGGATATGATCAAACAGTCCTCAAAAGAAAGGCAGGTTATCAACAATAGGAAAAAACGCAACAGATTACCAATCAGCAAGATGCTCATTCAAACTATTCTGAGTTCCTACTCACACCCATCAGATTAGCAAAGATTTTTTAAAAGGGGAAAAATGACAATTATTTGAAGGACTGTGAAGGGACAGGAACAGTAGCAGTGAAGTCGTCCAACATTCTGGAAATTAGTTTAGAACTAGATTCAGAAAGTCACTAAATTGTACATCGTACAATTATGCACTGCCACGTTTATATCCCGAAGAGATTAAAGAAAGGGGTGGGTGCGGATGAAATGTTATATACAAAAATATTTGTAGTAACATTTTTGTTGTAGCAAAAAACTGGGAAAAAAGTGGGTTTCCATCAGTCGGGGAACAGGTGAACATAAATAAATGTAACAAACATAAAATAAGGAAATGGATGGATTCAGAGATGCCTGGGAAGAACTGTCTAAACTGATACATACACAGTGAAATGAACAATGACTTTCACAAAAGAGAAAAACTGAGACTAGTAACCATGATCAAGGCAATGACTAATTATAGCTCCAGAAGGCTGATGATGGAGCCCGCTTCCCATCTCTTGGTAGAGAGGCAACAGTAATAATGATAATGATGACAACAATATCAATAATAAACATTTATGTAGCACTTCAAGGTTTGCGAAGTACCTTACAACTGTCTTGTTTTATCCTTACAGCAAGCCTGGGAGGTAGGTGTTATTATCCTTTTAAAGATGAGAAAATTGAGGCAGACAGAGGTTAGATGACTCGTCCAAGGCCACACAGGCAAGTGTCTAAATCTAGGCTTGGATTCAGTTCTTCCTGACTTCAGGTCCAGCGCAATAGCACCTTCACCATTCAAGAGACAATGGGTTGATGGAACAGAGGTGCAGAATCAGATACACATTTTTCAGACATAAATATTGCGTGGATTTGTTTTTCTTGGCAATAGTCAAATGTTCAAAGTTAAATGTTCGTGTATTTTTTCTTTTGTGGGGAGAGGGGACAGTTGGTAAGAAATGAGTAGGTAGAGATAATGAATCTAAAACAAAGGGGAGGAAAAAGCATCAACAACTGCCAAAACCTGAATCGATACCATAATTGCTGTAAGGGCATTTGTATGGAGCCCAGAGTAAGATGAGTGATCTTCAAGTTTACTGTTAAGAAACATTTATATTTAACTCAGGGAAAATCTGATATTTGTAAAAGTCGTTAAACACTGGTGCCTTGTCAACAAACATTTATTGAGCAACTGTACATGTTACTGGGTATAGAAAACATTAAAAACAAAACAATTCTTGCTATCAAGGTACTTATAACTGTTGAGATAAAAATCATTGTACATATGTAAAGGAAAAATAGAAATAAAATTCTAAAAGCCATTGCCTAAGTAAAGCAAGAATAAAGGAAAGATGGAGTTAAAGAGAGACTGCTTTTTGGAGGTGGGTGTCTAAGTGAGTTTTTTTGTTTTTGTTTTTTTTATTTTTGGAGGCAGTTGGGGTTAAGTGATTTGCCCAAGGTCACACGGCTAGTTTATTGTGTTAAGTGTCTGAGGCCGGATTTGGCCAGCGCTCTATTCACTGTACCACCTAGCTGCCCTGTCTAAATGAATTTTGAAGGATAAGAGTAGTATTTTTAATACCAGGCAGAGTATAGTACAGGCAAAAGGGAATCACTGTAAATTCCATTTCTCTCTTTCCCTTACCTTTTTAAAAATGAATGCCTCTGGTTTTTAATAGCATGTTCATTTCTTAACATAGTCCTTGACCCTCTTCCACCCAGAAAGAAAAAGAGGGAAAAAAATGAGTTCAGCCAAGCCAGCATTGATCATGTTTAATAGTATATGCCATTGCATAGATTCTACAGACTTAGATCCCTCTGTCTGCACTAAAGTGAGGAGGACCTTTTTCCTTACTTCTCTAGGTCTAGTCTTGGTCGTTATAAATGGTTCAGCTTTGTTTTATGTTCCTTTTCCTTTATAGTGACATAGCTATTGTAGACAGTTTTCCCAGTTTTGCTAACTTTGCTTTGCTTCAGTTATGTCTTTCCATGTTTCTCTGAATTCCTCATATTTGCCATTTCTAGTGATGCACTCAAGTTCTATCTATTACGATTATGTACAATCTGTTTAACCCTGTCCCCAAATGATGGACATTCACATTGTTTTCAGGTCTGTCCTGCCATTAAAAAAATGTAGCTATGAGTATTTTGGTAAATTTGGGACATTTCTGTCTTTGACCATGTTGGAATACAGACCTAGCACAAGAAAAACAAAAAAAACCTCTCCCTGCTAGATCCTATTATACCCTTAAGCTATTGTCACACAGGCTGCCTCCCTTTCCTGGCCAAGCTGGTGGTTAGAGCACCAAGTCTAAGTCAGGAAGACTTGAGTTTAAATCTGGTGTCAGAGACTAACTCGCTGTGTGACCTTGGGCAAGTCACCGAACTTGAGCTTGTCTCAGTTTATCTGTAAAATGTGGATAATAACAACACTCCCTCCCAGGGTTGTTGTGAGGATCCAATGAAGTAATAACTACAAAATGCTTAGCACGGTGCCTGGCGCTATATAAACATTAACAATTATGAGCTATTGTTGAGCATTTAATTGCTTCTGCTTTTACTCATTTCATGGCCCACCGCAATCTGGACTCCAGTCTCATCACTCAGCTGAAATAGCTCTCCCCGGAGCCACTGGTGACCTGCGATATTCAATTTTGAACTTTCTCAACTTCTCTGAGGCACCTGACCCTGCCGACCATCCTCTGCTGTGGCTTCTCATGGCACTCTTCTCTCTCAGCTCTCCTACCTCTCTGACCGCTCCTTCTCAGTCTCCCTTACTGATTCATCATTCATACCACACCTCTCAATTGTGGGGATCTTTCCAGGACCTTCTTCTCTTTTCTTTTCTCTCCACACTTTCTCATTTAGTTACACCTCCTTAGCTTCTGTGGCTTTAATCGTCATCTGTATGCTGATGACGACAAGAACTATATATCTAGTTCTAGTTGTGCATTTTCATATACCTACTGGACATTTCAAAGTAGATATCCCTGTAGGTAGATATTAATCTGAATATTAATTTTAATTTGCATTAACATTTTCTCTATCCGTTTCTTAAGTCGAAACAACCAGCAAAACAACCAAACCCTGATTTGTATGTGTAGGAGATGTAAATTTTCCAAAGCATAAAGCCAATTCTTAAACCAGGGTAGCTAACGTTAGCACCCTCCTGCATGCCTCTCAAATTCATCATCTCCAAAGCTGAACTCATTATCTTTCATGCCAAACTTTCCCCTCTTTTGAACTTCTTTTAAGGACAACATCATGTTTGTAGTCTCCCAGGTTTATAACTTTGATGTTATCCTCTACTCTTCACTCTCCCCACGTATCTTACATGTTTGTAAAATCTTATGACTTCTACCTATGTAGGGGGAGCAAAGGCTGGCTTCTGGTGCTGCAGCAGCTACTGGAACCAGGGAAGTCCTCTGCAGACTCTTGTGGTATAACCCACCTGGTACTCTGTAGACTTGGTGGTTTGAATTTTAAAAGGGTCTTAGGGTCAGGAAAGGATTCAGAAATGTTTTCCATTAAACTGCCTGTTGAAAGAAACTTCCAATTTCACTTCAGAAGTGATATTTTTTACAGACTTTTATTCTAGTGTTATTTTTTTTTAAAACTAAAGAGCAAAGTTATTTTAACAAGATTTGTATGGTTGACAAATGCCTACAAGAAAACATGTAATCATATTGGACTAGGTAAATTTTAGATTTGTAACTACAACTTATTTGGCATTTGTTCCCTTTTCTCTATCCACACAGACGCTAGTCTAGTTCAGGCCCTGACAACGTCTTCACACTATTGAAACGGCCCCTTTGCCTTGTCTCCCTCTGCTATAATCCATCTTCCACATAGCTACCGAAGTAATTTTTCCCACTTCTGACTTCTAGCCACATCACTCCCCTTTTCAGCAAAGTCCAATAGCTACCTCTTGCATTCAGGATCAAATAGAAATTTTTTGCTTTGGCTCTTAAAACCCTTTGTAACCTGTCCCCAATATGCCTTTCCAGCATTAGTATACATTATATTATATGTGACTCCTGCTTTTGCTATTCCTTACACACGACATTCTATCCCCTAACCCACACTTCTGCACTGGTCCCCCCTGCCTAGAATGCCTAATCTTAACTTTCCCCTCTTGGATTGTCTTCTATTCTTCACAATTCAGCTCAAGGGCTACCTTCCATGTTAAGTCTTTCCTGATTCACTAAGCTATTAGTTTCCCTGACCCCCATACTAGATGCTTTGTATATATTTAGAACACACACATGCACACACACGTGTGTGTGCGTGCGTGTTTGTGTATAGTCTATATCTGTATCTATCTTCTTTGGATAGAAGATAAGCTGCTGAGTAATTTCAATTTCCTGTGATTTTTATTCTTTGGTTGGTTAACTATCTCCCCCTAACCATAGTTATGAATATATATATATAATACTCTCTCTATATACATACGCATATAGAAATAATGCATAGAAATAATTTATCTTTTAATTGTTTTTATGATGAAAACTTTGATATGTAAATCAAATGTCCATCTGGAACTTACTGCTGCATATAGTATGAGATATTGTTCTAATATTTTTTTTCAAACTACTTTCCAGTTCATCAAGACCTTATCAATAACAGCTTGTCCTTGCCCAAATAGTTTATATTCCGTATTTATTAAAAACTCCATTTTCGGGGTTCAACTGCCGCAGATTCTTGCTTGTGTGGTTTATTTCTGGTCTAGTTTTCCATTTTTAACTAGAACCAAAAAGTTTTGAGAACTGCTTTCTAATTTGGTGTTTGCAAGTACTATTCCCTTCATACCACTTTTGTTTCTTTGTTATTACTCCCTTGAGATTCTGGACTTTATGTTCTTCCAAAGGCATTTCCTTATGATTTTGTCAAACTTAATAAACTATCCCCTTGGAAGTATGGCATAGTTTGAAATCTGTAAATTTGGATAGTATTTTAAATTTTATTATACTGATGCAGCCCAAACATGAGTAATGACTATTCTTCCAATTGTTTAATTTGGTTATTATTTTTTAAATACTGTTATGTAATTATATTTATATATCTTAGCAGAGCACCTGGCCCAAAATAAATGCTTAATAAATATTGGTTTGCTGACTGAGAATATTTTGGCCATTTGGATTTATGAGGAAGGTCAGAGGCTGAATTTGGGTAGAAAAAGTTTAATGAAATTTGGAAAAAAAAATTGTGGAATATTTGGAAAAGAACAATCTACAAGACTAGCTTTCAAAAAGTTTTAGGAGAAGAGCAGGAACTGAGATAAGAACTTGAGCTGAATTAGAAAGTAAAAGAAATAGGAAGGTAATTTTAAGGGGTTTGGATATGTGAGGAGGAACTAAGGCTAAGTATGAGAAGAAATTTCAGAAAACTTGAGGACAAGATGAAGAACAATGTGAGTTGAAGTTCTCATTCTGAAGAAAGAAAAGAATTAAGGAGTAGGGGCCTGAAGAAAATTATAAGCAAAATGTAGCTGTCAAGATGAAGATTTCTAAAAAGCTAAATAAAACACATTCACCATCTACTCTTGGTCCTATTTCATGCACTGAATGTCTCTCATAACAAACCATTGCAATCTGGTTTTTTATCTCATAACTCCACTGAAACTACTACCAAGCAAGATATAATAATGAAGAGTGATAATGAAGAAAGAAAAATGAGTGAGATGCACAGAAGTTCATGAGAGGCAGAATGCAAGGAACAAGCCTGTAATGACTCAATCAACACACATTAATCAAGCACTTACCTCTTGCCAGGCACTGAGCAAAGTGACAGCAATACAAGTAGAAAGATGAAACCATTTCTATTGACAAGCGGACTGGAGGAGACAAGCACATAGATGAGTGTGTACATGTGAGGTAGCTTGGGAGGAAGGGCACGAGCAGTTGGGGAGAATAAGGAAAGGCTTCATGTAGAATATATCTCCAAGGAAAAGTGGGGTTCTACATGGAATATATTGACAGCATATTCAAGATATGGGGTTGGCCAGTGCAGGAAGTCCAGAGATAGGTGACTGAGAATGGTGTGTGAGGCACAGAGGAGCACTTCAGGCTGGGGCCACGTTGTGAAGCTAAACAGAGGGGATGGTATTTTCTCTTACAGGTAAAAGAAGTCACTGGAGTTGACTGTATAAAGAAAGAACTTGGTTATATCGGTATTTAAAGAAAAATTATATTGGCAACAGTGTGCAGCATGGAGTGGGGCGTAGCAGACCAATTAGGAGGCTGCTGCAGTAATCTAAGCAAGAGGGCACGAAGATCTGCATTAAGGTGGTACCTGTGTGAGTGGAGATTTGGATGGGAGATATGATGCACTATAAATAAGTAAGGCTTGGTGAGTGATTAGATATGTGGGGTGAGGAGAGGGAAAAGCAGAGGAAAATGCGGAGGTTATAAAGTTGGGAGCCTGAAAGGATATTGGGGCTTTGGAAAGAAACCTGGAAGTCTGGGGAAAGATAACAAGTTCTGTTTTGGATATCTTGGATGCGAGATGTCTCCAGGATATCTATTCTAAAATATCCATGAGGCAAGTGGTTATGTGGAACCAAATATTAGAGGAAGCACTGGGAATGATAATGAACCACGTAGATGCCAATGAGGTTACTGAATGAGAGTGTAGATGCCAGAAGAGGGCATGGGACAGAAACTTGAGGAACGCTCACTGTTAGGAGGCATGATACGGATGATGAGGCAGCAAAGACTGAGGAGGTGTGATCAGACACATCAGAGGAAAACCAGGTCGGAGGAGTGTGAGGAAAGCCCAGAGAGGGGAGAGTGTCCAGGAAGAAAGTGTGGTCAACAGGATCAAATACAGGAGATTGATCAAGAAGGATGAACACTAAGAAAAAATGATTTTGCAATTAAGAGATTATTGGTACCTTTGGAGTAAGTAGTTTCAATTGAGCGAGGAAGCTCAATTGTCAGAATATAAAGTGTTGAAGAGTGAATGAGAGAAAGTGGAGGCAATGAATGTAGGCAGTTTTTTTCAAGGAGTTTGGCTGAGAAATGGAGAAGACATCTTGAGGGTCTAGTGAAAGATTTTTAAGGATAAGGAAGACTTGGACATGTTTGAAGGTAGTAAGGAAGGAACCAGAAGAAAGAGAGAGGCTGAAGATGTAGGAGGGATGATTTGAGGTTACAATCTACTAGAGAAATCAGAACAAGGAGCTCAAATATTTCTACACAAATGTGTATAGATTAGGCAAAAGGAACCAGAGGTAAATGTAACTTCATAGGTATCACTGAGACTTTGTGGGATGAAACCAATGCCTGTAAGATGGCTCCGAATGGGTATACTTTATTCAAAAGAAGATAGGATAGGTAAAATAAATGAGGGGTGAAGTAGTAGCATTATCTATTCAGAAAATGTACTCACGAGTGAAAGAAATGTAGGAACCTGAGGGGAAGAAGCATGGTGGAGAACACTGGGTGAAGACAGAGCCATAGAAGTCATTTGGATAAAGGAATATACTCTTATCACCTCAACAGAAAGAGGAAATAGATGAGAAACTCAAGAAACAGATGATAAGCCCACAACAGAATGCTTCTAGAAGATGGATATTGCTTCGTGGTGGCCCCAGTATGGAAGTTAGGGGTGTGCAAAAGATATCATAGCGTCCCAGAGCTAGTGGAGAAAGGTCCTAGCAGATTAGCTCTGTTCTCTCCCTAGTCTCCTTCATCCTTTTCTTTATCAGTTTCTATCACCTCTCACATTAGTTCAAAATATATTCCTTTCCATGATGGACGTTGTCATATTTCCCAAAAGAAACCCAGAAGTAGCAGAAGACTCTAAAGCAGTGGTTCTCAACCTTCCTAATGCCACGACCCTTTAATACAGCTCCTCATGTTGTGCTGACCCCTAACCATAAAATTATCTTCGTTGCTACTTCATGACTGTAAATTTGCTACTGTTATGAATCGTAATGTAAATATCTGATACATAGGATGTATTTTCATTGTTACAAATTGAACATAACCCACAGGTTGAGAACTACTGCCCTAAAGTCTTGGACATTTTATAGACGTTTTTGTCATTTAAATTTAAATCTAGAGTTTATAATTAATTTAGGTAACTGCAAGTATAGTAATTAAAATATCTAAGGCTACAATTAGGTTTACTTTTATAAAAAAAAGATTGCTTGGCCTCTGTGCTGCCATAACAATCTGTCACTGCACTGCCAATCACTATGAGCACCTATTCTGTCCCTAGCATACAATAAGGTAATTTGACTTTTATTTTGTACAAATGGAAATATAGTTATAAAATGCTATTCATATTTCAAGCAGAAAAGATCAACTCAAATATTTTCTTGTATGTTAAGTTTATTTTACAGCCCAGTATTCAGTAATATACAAACTATTTTAGTATATCTCCAACATTGGAAAAGCCTGTTATTCTAAGTGGATGCCATTTTATTAGTTGGCAATACTACTTGTCTTCACCATGAAGCAGTGCAAAATGCCCTTTGTATAATTTATCTTAAAAACGCGGGAAGGCCTTGAGTTTATGCAATTAGGCTATTATTAGCAGTAGTGGAGTTCATTAGTTAGAATTCTAACTTTGTTTCTGCATACATCGCCACCCAGGAGCTTACTAATACCAACCGCCTTAAAATGGATTTGCTATTTAGTTTTCAACTGAAATGCCCCAGTGCAGGTGGCAAGCATGCATGCCTTTACTTTTTACCAATCAAATATGAATGGGATGTGCTGAGGAGTGGGGGGCTGCGAGGGGGGCTGGGGACAGCCAATACAAAGATGCTAATATTTTCAAGTTTCTCTCAATGTCCAGTTTAACCAATTTCTCACATTTATTTGTCCCAGTGTTTCTGTGATGACCTTTTTGGTGCTAGCTCTTCAGTATACACCTTTAGCCAGCTGGGAAAATCCCAAGGTAACAAGATTAGTGTATTGCAAAACCCAATCTAAACAAAGTTTGCCAAGTTCTTCTGTCAGGCTCAGTTTGTTTGTCTTAGCCTTCAGTAACTTACAGTGTTGCTCATGCAGACAAGAATTCTTTCCTACTGCACAAGAGCTTTCAGGGAGGCCACATTCAGAAGAACGCTCTCTATAGGCCTCCTTTTTATGAGCTTCTAGGCAGGCTGCAAGATCCTATTTCTTAAAAATATTGCCTTCACTTGACCAAATCCCAAGTTCAGTTTCTATTTTTAAAAAGCACAATTTTAAAGGAAACATACACTTCCCTGAATGTAGCTGGGACTACGAATTTTAGCAAAGACTATGGCTATTATGTCACGGAGTTTAGGTAATTTGGGAGATATCGACTTCCTTGACTAAGACTTTCAAACTTGCTCCAGCTTCTTTAGCCACACAGGATTTCTACCTGGGCTGTAGATGAGGGTAAAATATCCCATGGAGAACGCCTTCAATAACTACATTGGGAAAATCATCTGAAAAACAAAAGAAAAAAACATTTCTTATGTGCATCAATATAACATTTTTCAGAAAAAACTAAACAAGGTAAGACTCACTATAATTTAAGGAATGACATCGGTCTCCTGTTTATCCGTGTTCAGGATGAGCTATTAGTAATGCTGTTTCAGCACTACAGCCACTTTTAGTTCAGCACTAGGCACTACATGAATGCGCCACCAGATTTGTAGCTTATTGATTTAAGGGATGTTCTAATACTTAATGCTGCTGGGCTCCGGCTCTTTATCTGAATCTTTTCTCACAAGGAAGATGGATTACACTGGCAATTCAATTTCTAACAAAATCTCAATATACTTGAAAGAATTCCAAGATTTCTACTGGGAATACTTCAGGGCAGGTTTTCCATTGTGGTTTGCAGCAGCATTTAGTCCAAGTCATTTTGAGGATGCTGGTGCTATCAAATAGGCTTCTTCAGAGCAATAAGATGCTGCCCTGTCTTCCTAACTTAAAAGGGCAAATTTCCTAAAAAAGTCAACCTGTCATACTTGAAAAATCAGCCACACTTCCCAAGTAGATGCAAAGGAAGCTCACTGCTGGAGCCTTTTCCTACATGTTGTTTCCCAGAGCAGGTAGAATATGAATGAATTATGCGAACAAGAAAACTAAGCTATTTCGCACTCAAGCTTTCATTTTAAATCCATTCATATGTACAGTATTCCACAGGAGACTGTGATGTATGTGATACAGGCATTATAATCCCCATTTCACATACGAGGAAACTGGGGCTTAGGAAGGTGATGGGACCTGCCTATGGTCACAAAAGTTAGATGTGGAACCAGGTTTTTCTGACCGCTCCTTCTAGTGCTCTGTTGCTCTCAGAAAAAGTATGCCATTCATAGTAGATAAATTCATGCTACCTGCAGAAGCATGCTACTATCTGGAAATCAATTCCTGACGGGAAGTTTAAAATTAACTTTTGCTTTCTACCTACGCAGGATAACTGGATCAAATCACAACCCTGGACTGCAGAGTTTTCAGTTCTGATCTGGTCAAACTATTCAGTAGGAATAAAGGTATTAAGAAAAAAAATTCTAACTTTAAGAGGCTTGATTTCGAGCTGAAAAAAAAGCAAATCACAAATAGCATTAGTGGTATTTGTTAGACACTGAGTTCTCATTTACATCAGAATTCTTTCATGCCGGAAGGCTAGGACAACAAAATCAGACCCAAACTTTTAGTTCTATGACTATCTGTTTTCACTAGGAAGTGCAGGTGTGTGTGTGCATGCTTGTGTATTCATGTGTGTGTGTATGTGTTAGAGTGATACACATATACATATATATATTTAAATCAGTAACAATCTGAGCTAATAGTTTATACAATTATAAAGTTTACAGAATATGTATATCATCAGAATATCTGTTTATAGACATACTCTAGTTATCAAGGCTTTATACAGTTCAATAATTTTTTATATGTACCCAATCCTCAAAATTCTTTTCTCCTTTGACAATTAGTGAAAAATTGCTTTTAGGAGTGCTTTAATATTTAAGTGCTAACCTCTACAAATAAGTTCTAAAAACCACTTTTTATAGACATGTATTCTAGCATCATTAGTGTACTTTGCAAAAGAAGAGATTCTATTCTAAAATAAGAGATGCCTGACCTAAACTGTAGCTTCAGAGGTTTTAAAATACCTAGAAAAAAAAATCAAAGATCATACCAAACGGATATGACTTGAATGCTTTTTAAGCCAGAGAGACTATTCTCCTGATAACACAATAATGTATAGTTGTTGGAATGTAGGTGGCACAGTATATTTGGATTTAGATAGGTGGATCTGGAGTTAAATGGATCGGGAGTTCGAAACTTCCAGGGCTGTTGTAAAGCTAAAAGAAGATAATATTTGTAAAGGGCCTTGCAAATTTGAAAGCACCATGTAAATTCTAGTCATTGTTATCATTGTTGTGTACGCATTGATATTTCCCAAGGGTTCCTATGGTCAAGAGCTATTTCTTCATTCATCTCCTCTGGCAAGATTGTAAGAACAATTTTGTTAAGGTAGAGCCGAACATTCAGCTAGAAAAGCTTTACTCTGAGTGCCAAGGATCTGAGTAGTCCTTTTTTCCTGCTTATGCTTCTGTAAGGTTAATGAAGCTGGACATGCTGAAATATCCATCAGTAACAATATATTTTTGAGACCAAGAATTCAAATGATAGTATTATTGAATAAAACTATGAATAAATCTGTGATAGCTAAATTTTCTGTTTTTGAGGCCTTCCCTCATCTATTCCAGCATTGCTTATTTCACCTCATTTTCTGCTATTCTTCAACATGAAGAAAGCAAGCATTTGCTAACAGACTTATTAATACTGCATACTCATTCCTGTCTTTTTTTTACGATTGTTCCACTTGTTTGCTCTTTTGAGAATGTCTTCACGATGCCTCTCTGCCAATTTGAGTCCTACACTTTCTTCAAAGTCCAGTACGAGTCTAACCTGACTCAAAAAACTGGACTACTCCAGTATGGAGTAGTGATCTTTTTCTTCTCCACAGTACTATGGGGCTCTTATTCTGAACATTGTAGTTAAGGCCAGAAGGACTTTTGGAGAGCAGTATCTAGTATCGTGGAGCCTGAGTTGCAGAGAGGAAGACGGCTGAGGGCCTGATGGAGCTGCCTGGGACTTTTGAGAAATGCCACCTGGAGCTGCCAAGAACTGAGGAGGCATGGCTGTGGTGCTGCTATTTTGTTTGTCTGTTTTAATGTTGTTTTGCCAGATTCACCTGCTGGTGAAGGACAGTGCTGCTGTTGTAGAGGTCCTGGAACCTGGCTGTTGGTTCAGAAGCCTTGAAAGAGGATTTTCTTGTGATATGTTTACAGAAATCCTGGAAGGGGGGCCTTGCTGATGTTTACAGGGGTTCTGGGACTGTTCTACAGGCAGAGTGTGACTTGATGAGGACACTGGCTATGGTTTTATTGAGCCTTGTCTCCCCAGGAACTGAGATTGCTGAGGGCTTGCCTTGAGTGAAGATGGAAGAAGGGCCTTTCCTTGGGTTTTCAATGCTGAGATGATATCTTAACCTTGTTGCAACTTAAGGATGGATGGCCTTTTGGGGTCTCCTGCTCCTTTTGAGAAAGTGCTTGGTGTTAATGGATGGTATTGTAATTCAGTAGTGTCCAGAGGTAGGAAACCTTTGGCCTTTTTGGTGCTCTGTGACTGACTAAATGAATGGATTTTGTTTATGATAGGAAACTGTTCTCCATTTGAGAAGAGACTAAATGAATGTGCTGCCCAGGAGTGGGCCACTTTGACTACTGAACCAGGGGTGGGATACTTGGACCTTGGTACTTTGCAACTGAATTGAGAACTTACTTGCTAAACCAATGAGTTACTCTGTATTTTGACTTTCTTTGTTCTGTGAATGTTTTGCTGAATAAATGGGATTTGCTATGCTGGTAATCCAAACCTTGGAAGTTGCCTTTGCTTGGCGTTACAGCCACCTGCCAGATATAGATTATATCACATAATACTAGCTTTTGTGCGTGTGTGTGTGTCTGTATAAACACACACACACACATATATATACACACGCACAGACATATATGCACACATACATATAAAATGTTTGTATACGCACATATACATACATACATTACAATGTCTTAAAGTTTGCAAAAATGCTGTCCATGGCTTCTCAGCATCACACAGTTAAAAGACAACTCTACAAGTCTCAGGATGGAAGGAGATGTCTACATTCAGAGAAAGATCCAGAAAGATTAGAGTTTAAATAGAGACTGAAGCAATGCATGCTATGATTCTTTTCGATGTTCGGCTTTTGTTTCTCTTTTCTCATTGTTCGCTCCATTGGCTATAACACCTATACAACCAGACGATTGTACAACGTGAAGGAGTTTGCAGATCCTATACATGACTGTATG
>CM053599.1:200384324-200421987 GCA_028646575.1 Pseudocheirus occidentalis
CAACATGGTTCAGGGGAGTGTCTCAGCCAATAGCATTCTTCCAAGTCACAGGGAAATTCACACCTTCTCACCAATGGACACAGTTCTATACTTAACACTAGGTTACTAGGATCTACTTAATATCTGATCAAACAAATTAATTATCATTACAGGAAATGAGAATGATGCAAGAAAATCATGAAAAGAGAGTCAAGACCTGACTGAAGAAAATAACACTTTAAAAAACAGACTGATTCAAATGGTAAAAGAGGCCCAAAAAGCCAACGAGGAGAAGAATGCCTTAAAAAGTTGAATTTGACAGATGGAAAAGGAATTTCAAAAATTCACTGAAGAGAATAGCTCCTTCAAAATTAGATTGGAGCAAATGGAAGCTAATGATTTTTTGAGAAATCAAGACACTATTAAACAGATCCAAACAAATGAAAAAAAAAAAGAAGGCAATGGGAAATATCTCAATGGAAAAACCACTGATGTGGTCATTTAAAAGATCATTTAAAAATTATTGGACTACCTGGAAGTCATGATCAAAAAAAGAGCCAAGAAATCATCCTTCAAGAAATTCTCCAGGAAAACTGCCCTGATATTCTAGAACAAGGGGGCAAAACAGAAATTGAAAGAATTCACTGATTACCTCTTGAAAAAGATCCCCAAAAGAAAACTTCTAGCAATATTATAGCCAAATTCCAGAGTTCCTAGGTCAAGGAGAAAATATTATAAACATCCAGGAAGAAACAATTTGAATATTGTAGAAACACAATTAAGATAACACAAGATTTAGCAGCTTTCTACACTGAGGGATCAAAGGGCTTGGAATATGATATTCCGGAGGTCAAGGGAGTGAGGATTAAAACCAAGAATCACCTCTCCAGCAAAACTGAGTATAATGTTTCAAGGGAAAATATGGTCATTCAGTGAGGTGGAGGACTTTCAAGCATTCTTGATGAAAAAACCAGCGCTGAATAGAAAATTTGACTTTCAAATACAAGAAGCAAGAAAAGCTTGAGAAGGTAAACAGGAAAAAGAAATCATAAGGAACTTATTAAAGTTGAACTTTTTACATTCATACATGGAAAAAGACAAATGTAACTCATGAGACTTTTCTCAGTATGAAGATAGTTGAAGGGAATATATATGTGTATATATGTATACATACATATATGTGTATGAGTGGGAGGGTATATGTGTGTATAAATATATATGTGAATGTGTGTATATGTGTATACATGCATACATGGACAGAGCAGAGGATTAGTTGAATAGGAAGGGATAATATCTAAAAAATAAAATTAAGAGGTTAGAGAAGAATAATATTGGGAGGAGAAAGGGAAAGATATATTAGGGTAAATTATCTCACATAAAAGAGGCAAGAGAAAACTGTTACAATGGAGGGGAAGCACTGGAAGGTGAAAGGGGATGGGTCAACCTGACTCTCATTGGATTTGGCTTAAGGAGGAAATAACACACACACTCAATTGGGTATCTTGCCCTACAGGAAAGTAAGGGGGAAAGGGGACAAGAGGGGGGATGATAGAAGGGAGGACAGATTTAAGGAGGGGGTAGTAAGAAGCAAACACTTTTGAAAAGGGACAGGGTCAAAGGAGAAAACAGAATAAGTGGGAGGCAGGATAGGATGGAGAGAAATAAAAAGTCTTTCACAATATAAATACCATGGAAATATTTTGTTTAAGTACACATGAACAACCTATATTGAATCGCTTGTCTTCCCAGTGGGGGTAGGTGAGGAGGGAAGAAGGGAAAAAATATGGAACTCAAAGTTTTAAAAACAAATGTTTAAATAAATTGTTTCTTTTACATGAAAATGGGAATTAAGAAATACAGACACTGGGTATAGAAATCCATCTTGCCCAAACTAGAAAGTTGCAGGGGATTGGGGGGAGGATGTGAGAGAAAACTGATTGGGAGAAGGGGTATTCAGTGGGACTACTATCTTGGGGTGGGGAGTAGGGGAAAGTTGGGAAGAAAATTTGTAACTCAAAATCTTGTGGAAATGAATGCTGAAAACTAAAAGTAAATAGATAAATCAGGAAAACATATATTTAAAAAAAATAAAAAACAAAACAAAAGAAGCAGAGGGCCTGAGGAACAATATCACTTTTGGTTCTACGGGAGGTAGGGTCCTGAGATGCAGTATCACTTCTGGTCCCAAAGGAATAGGAGTCCAGAGGAGTAGTATCAATTGCAATCAAAAGGGATCAAGGTCCCTTCCATGGTAAGTATCAGAGTTAAAAACAGAGCAGTGACCATACCTCTCTCTAGATGACATTATTTTCAAACCACTGAAGATTTCCAAACTCCCAGAACTAGCTCTAGAAACAGCACTATGAAAAGGTATAAATCTTGGAACGGTGCTTCTCCTTCCCAACACACACCTATCACCATGACCACCACCCCCATGCCAGGAACAGAGCCCAACTTTTAACAACCAAAAAAAAAAAATCAAGAAATAGGCTAGAAAAATGAGCAAACAAAAAAAGAACCTGGACATAAAAAACTACTATAGTGACAGGGAAGGTCAAGATACAAATGCAAAAGACAATGAAGTCAAAATAGCTATGGGCAAAGCCCCAAAGGGAAGTGAATTGGACACACACCCAACAAGAATTCCTGGAAGAGCTAAAATTGATTTTCAAAATCAAATAAGAGTGGCAGAGGAAAAATTAGGTAAAGAAATGAAAGCAAAGGTGGAAAATTATGAAAAGACAATAAACAGCTTTGTAAAAGAGGCACAAAACTACTGAAGACAATAACACCTTAAAAAACACATTTGACCAAATGGAAAGAGGCACAAAACTTTACTGACAAAAATGACTCCCATAAAAGGAAAAATTGGCCAAATGGAACAAGTACAAAAGCTCCATGGAAGAAGTCAATTTCTGAAAAATTAGAACTGGGTAAGTGGAAATTAATGACTCCATGAAACAATAGAACAAAGTCAAAAGAATGAAAAAATGGAAGAAAATGTGAAATATCTCATTGGAAAAACATTAAATCTAGAGAACTAATTTGAAAATTATCCTCTAGAAGATTCTTGAAATCTTGCCCTCATAGGGTGATATAGGTTAGGGTCAATATCAGGATTCTTCTCTCTTCTTCTTCTCCTTCCTCAGCTCCTACCCCTTCACATGGATTAGGCTAAATTTAATACTGAGATCTGACTGACCCCAGGGGTGGAATAAGGCTCAAGTTGTATCTCTCTTGATAAAGCTTCTAAATGGAAATTCTGGCTGTCTAGATATGGTTTCCCGGGCACCTGCACACAAGGTTCGACTTACAAGGGGTCAGTACTCTTTGGGCTTGTTGGATAACAAAGACCATTTAAATAAACTCTGCCAAAGAGATGAATTTCCATAAGGAGTGGAGGTGGAGGCTATCACACAGCTAAGTTCTACTATATATCCTTTCTATGACAGGGCTAGGTAAACCTCCCTTTGTTAAGTGTTTAGTATCCAAGTGTCTCATTTCTTTCCACACTAAACCTCAATGAACAAGGTCAGATTCACACCTAACATTCTTTTAGCCAAACTATATACTGAGCTCTACTGTGTTCATTTCTTTGTTCAAATCATTTACATGCATGGAATAGAAAGCCTTGTCTCATCTCTATCAAATTAAGTTCCTTTCCTCTTCCAGGGCCCAATTCAGATTTCACTTCCTCTGAGGAGCTTTCCAGACATTCTTTAAATGCCTCAGTGCATTGTGCTCGGACCTCTCCTTTGTATTTATCACATTTCCCCAGTATCAGTACTTTTTGCTTCTTTAAATGCTCTCTCCCCATTCCCCACTTACCATTAGAATGTATACTTCTGGAGAACAAAGATTTATTATTACATATCCAGGTCAATGGATATAGTAGGTGTTTAATAAATATTTTTTAAATTACTGAACTTTGTCTGGAGCTCAATCTCCTCCAAGTTTGGTACCACACAATATGCCTGCCCTCCAAAAAAAGATGCTTGATTCTTAATTTCATTCTTTATTTTGTCAGATAAAACATTATTGGATAATGTGCTATTAGACTTATTGATAACCTAGTTCTCTGTACTGCTGATTAAAATCTTTGGTTGAGAGTAGAGTTTTGTTGCTTAGGGTTCTTCAGGACTTTTTTTTTAATACAAAGTACTGGAAAGTAATTAAAAATTATTTCCATATCTTCACATGTCACACAATTGTTAAGTATAAAAGACAATACTGAAACCTAGGTGTTCTGATTTCTATGACACCAAGAGTCCTCTCTGGAGTAAAGCAGAAGGACATATAAATAGTGATCTGTAAGTGTATGAAAGGCTACTTTGAGAATGATAAAGATATTTTCCATTTCTATGGTTAGAACCATAAAATAAAAACATATAATAGGTTTGTATTCATTATATCTATTTATCTATGAACAGGCAATGGGAAAGGGTGGAAGTTTAATTACCAGTGGAGTGAGGATGCCTGGTTTCAAATTGTTGCTCTCTTACATACTTGTATAACCATAGTAAGCACCTTAAACGTCTAAGGCTCAGTTTATTTAATGGCAAAATAGGGAAAATAATACTTGTGCAATCTGTTTCATTGGGCTAGTATAAGAATAGTGCTTAATAATCTTAAAGTAAATGTGAGTTATGGTTGTCTGTAACTTAAGCTGAGGCAAAGAAATAACCATAAAAAGTCAGATTCACAGATACCCACAAAACTAATTCTTGAGGGCAGAAATCATGTCTTATTTTTGTACCTCTTATGGCATGTGGAATTGTGCTTTGCACAAATATTTGCTTAATAAATGGTCATTTATTGTATTGTTGAAAGAAGGCATCTTATAAAAGTATAACTATGCTGGATTTCAAATAACTGTCAGCAGCTCTTGAGAAAAAGGATATGAAATAATTTTGTGTAACAAGGAATAAAATGCATTCAAATACACTATGTAATTCAATATTTGATAGTGTATTACAAACTTAAAAAGAGGTTATTAATCCATTTAATGTTGGAAATCCCAACCTGGAGTTGGGCAGTCAGTGAATGAGTGGAATCTTTCCATTCTAGGTTGGGTGAGATTCAAGTCAGTACAATGCTTCAGTTTTGGAACTGAAATAAAAAGAGACTTTACTTACTTAACTATAGCATGGGAAGAACATTCAGCAAGGACAGAGCATAGTTCAGTTAGACACTGCTTCCCTTCCTCTGTCTTGGTCATGGCGGAGTGGTGGTCTAGCCCAAGAGAAAGCAACTCCTGCCTGCCTCCTCATGAGCTAGCTTTTGTGCTTATACCACCAAGAAGATATGTTAACTGCCTGACCCATTTAACTTGAGCATGATTTCAATACCTTTTAAGAAAAAAATTATCTAGACTAGAAGGCAGATAGTACTTGTTCCCCAGCACTTCACATCCCATTAAACCATCCACCTGAACCATCCTGCCATTAGTCCTGTTGCTGCTCTACTTTGTAATTATAGAGTCTCTGAATTGCACCTCCAAAAATCAGTCAATGGGACTCATTCAACTCAGCTTTGTAACTCCTGCTCTAGCAGCAGAATAATCTTGATTGGCAAATGAAAGAGAAATTCAATAGACCATCTAATCAGCTCTAGAGCAGACCAGACTTCAAATCCCATCCAGCCTGGTCATTTTACCATCTGCCATATACTTAACCTCCCCTTCCCTCCTCTCCATTCCCATTCCACATTTTCTCTTCTCTGGGATCAGTGACCAAACCAACATTAGCTTGCTGCTGGGAAAGTCATGTCAATAGATCACTCTAGGGAACAATTTGATATCACTGTGCCTCCTTAGACCCAAATTCCCTTCCCTGGCAACCATTGTCCTCCATGTGTTGTTTCCCCCATTAGAATGCAAGCTCCTTGAGGAAAGACTCTGTCTCACTTTCATATTTGTATTCCCAACACTTGACGAATGCTTTCTCACAGGTGGCACAGTGGACAGAGCACTGGACTTGGAATCAGAAGGACTCACCTCCATGAGTTTATAGCTTCACATACTTACTAATTGGAAGACCCTGGGGAAGCCACTCAAGCCCATCTGCCTCAGTTCCTCATCTCTAAAATGAACTGGAGACAAAAACGGCAAACCACTCCAGTATCTTTGCCAAGAAAATCCCCCAAAGGAGTCAGGAGTCATACACAACTGAAACAACTGAACAATAAGGTTTAAGAACTAGAAAGAAAAACGCTAATTTTTCTTCTCAAACTATACCATTTTCAAAAGAATATTAGTTCCCATTGTTTGAAGTGGCACAAAAAAAGGAGTTGGCAAAACTGGCTATTTCTTCTTAAGTACCAAACTCACATACTAGAAAAGAAAATTAATAAACAACTTCTTTGTTTAATAAATGATTGAGCGGAAAAACAAAAGCCCTGAAAATAGACCATATCCCTTGAAAGCCCAATATTTACTCCACTAGAAGTGTCTTTTTTCTTGAAAAGGTGCAATTATCATCATGTAACACAAATCATAAAATCCCAATTTTTCTACCTTATCAGCTTTATAAAATCATGTTCCCAGAGGATACCATTGATTAGTTGCATATGTTCTTTTAGTGACATCCCAAGTACTTAATTGTCAGTTATCTTTTCTTCTTCACTAAGTAAAATATAGTCACAAAATTACAGAGGGAATTGTTCTGCCTTAACCTTCACTAGATGCCATCATGCAGTGGAAAACACTGATAAAATATCACAAGATAATGCTGTCCGACAAGGGAGACATATAAACACTGTAATGATTTCCCACGAGTTTCCATTTTAGAAAATTGTCACTAAAGCCAGCATAAATGGTGACACATCTCCACAGAGGACACTCTGAAATCGAACAATGGCATTCTAGTTAGGTCCAAACCTACTCAGCAGCCAATTATAACAGTATCTGAACATCTTGTTGAAAACTTGAACAAGAACACTTTGCTAACCTTCTAAGATCACTGCACAAGGCTGCATTGTTTTCACTGATTGGATTCCTTTATTCTTTCCTCAAACATTTAAAAAATACATTTCTTCCCATTGTCTACCATAGTTTCTTCAAAAAAACAAAATCCAGGGTGCACAAAAAGGCACAAAAAGCTACGCAATGAATTAAAGTAAGAGAGTTTCTAAAAGTCCTTAAAGCCCTTTCTCTTTCTATCTGCTTTGGTTTGAAAAGCCCAATATTAGGGTGAAAAAGTTCATGACAGTTTTTTCTTCTCTTCACTGAGAGATGCTTCATACTAGGCTTTATTCAGAGGTGCAGCTAAAAACAGGGAAGGAAGAAAATCAATACCTCTTCGCTACTGTAAGTAGGCCGCAGTGTCACTCTCCTCAGGGGCTGAGAACTGTAAGCTTTTGGAGAGCTTTAGAGTCCATAATCTTTTATTTATCCATTTTCTACCAGATGCTTACAGTTCATGGAATGATCCAAAGTAGAGCTGAAATTCAGCACAACAGACTAGTCTCAAAAGTGACCGTGCCTGTGTGAAAAAGTGAAAGTGTATGTACATCACTTATAATCCTTTCTATTCCTTGCTCAGGCAAGTTATGAAAGACATCTCCTTCTACATGCCTCTAATTTGCTTATAATAGAATACTTCTATGTTTAGCTTTTGTATCTATTTGGAGTTTATTGTGGTATATGAAATAAGTTGTTGTTCCACACCTAGTTTCAAGCCACACTTTTCTGCAGTTTTCTCAGCAGTTTTTATCAAAAAAAGAAGTGCTTGGCACAGTAGTTAGTATCTTTGGATTTACCAAGTATAATTCTACTGCTAGATTATTTCTGAATTTTGTTTACCTAACCTGCCCTTTTAATCAGATTTTCTATTTTCTAAGCAATAACAGAGAATTGTAATAACAACTTTGTAGTATAGTTTGAGATGTAATACCCTCCCATGCCTATGTCATTACTTTTCTTTATATTTTCACCGGATATCCTTTCAGATAAATTCTGTTATTTTGTCTAGTTCTATAAAATGACCTCTTGCTAATCTGAGTGATAAGATATGAAATTTATAAAATATTTTAAGTAATATTATCATTTTTGTTATGTTAGCTCAACCTAACCATGAGCAACTATGTGACCTTATTTAAGTTTTCCTTTCTTTCTTTAGAGAGTGATTTCTAGTAATCTTCACATAAAATTTTGGTGTATTTTAGTAGGTGGATTCTCTGATATTTCAATACTGTCTGTATTCTTAAAAATTTCTTGACAAAGATGACCAAATTCAACTTAGTAACTTTAAAGCTACCTGTTTGCCTTAGCTTCCTTCTGAACTTCCTTCTGATGTGCTGTGCATCTGGAAAAAATGTTTCATTAACACTCTTACCTTTTTATTTTCAGTGACATCACTACCACTACTTCTTTTTCTATCATGTCATCTGAAAAAAGTCATAACTTAGTTTTATCTTTTCCTATGCTTATTATTTTCATTTGTTTTTCTTATTTTATTGCTATAGGTAGCATTTCTAGAACTACATGAAAAAATAATAATGACAATGGACATTCTTGCTTTACTTCTGCTCTTATGGGAAAGATCTCTACATCTCTCCATTACAGATAAGGGCAGTACTTGCCTTATAAAAGACATGACTTACCACATTAAGGAAAAAAGTATGGTTAACTTCACATTTAATGGTGTTTTTTTTTTAACATAAATGAGAGTTGTACTTTGATAAGGTATTTTTGGCCCCTATTGATGTGAATTGTAGTTATTTTTTATTAATGATTTACAATGTTTATATTTTCTTAATACTGAATCAACCCTGCGGTCCTGGTAAAAATTCAACCTACCAAAAATAAAAATAAAAATAATAAAAAAAATTCAACCTAACTGTAGTGAATAATCTTTTGAATATGCTGCTATAAACTTTTTCATAGTCCTTTGTGAAATATTTCCAAATACATTTTCATTAAAGATAGCTCTCCCTGATTTAAATAATAGCACCATATTTGTTGCATAGAAAGAATTTGGAAGAGCACCTCCTTTCTCTTTTAGAAAACCATTTATGTAGTAGTGGAGTAAATTATTTTTTGAATATTTGACAAAACATTGTATTGTATCGGGCATTTTTAGTTTGGGGAATTTATTTATGGCTCATTCCATTTTTTAAAAGATTGTTTAAATTGTCTATTTTTTGGTCTGTTAATCAGGGCATTTTGCATTTAATTATTTTGTTAGTATATAATTGAGGAAAATAATTCTTAATTTCCTCTTTATAATGAGCACCCCCCTTTTTCTCTTTGACTTTCATAATTTGGTTTTTCTTTAAAAAATAAAAAAAAATAATAGTTTTCTCTATTTTACTAGATTTTTCAAAAACACAACTACCACTTTTATTTAGTCATTTCTACCCTCCCCCCCAATTTTTCTTACTTCGTTTGCTCTATCCAGGTACTTTAGTTCTTGTTTATGTTTTTGTTAGATTTTTCTCAGTCTGAAAGGAGTACACTAAAGTCCCCCAATAAGAATTGCTTTGATACTTACTTTTCTATGTAGTTCAATTAACTTTTCCTTTTAGTAATGTGATAGAAGCAGTTTCCTAATTGCTGCGACCATACAACTAAGGTTAGTTTTTCATAAAAGGTACTGACACTGTCCTTAAGACCTGGTTGGCAGTGGAGTAAAGGCTCAGGCTGTTGACATTATTTCCTGGTTGTTTTAATACAAAGCAGTCAGGAGGAGTTTTCTGAGCAGACCATAATGAGTCTCAGACAAAAAAAAGTCCACTTAGGGGGTGGAGGCAAGATGGTGGCGTAGAAGCAGGAAAACTCCATGAGCTCCCCCCATAACCACTTCAAATATCTATAAAATATGACGCTTAACAAATATTAGAACTACAGAACCCACAATGTAACAGAGAAAAACAAATCTGCTGAAGGCAACTTAGCAAGAAGGGTCTATCATAGCACTCTGGGAATCAAGACCAGCCCCATGTGAGCCCGTGGTTTTAGCCCCACAGTGGCCGCAAAAAGCAGCAGTTGGAGCAAAATTCGGGAGGGTGGGTCACCAACAGCTGTGGCAGTTTCCATAAATATCAACCCATAAATGCTAAAGAGAAAGTAAAAGGTCAGTGTGGAATTCTGTTGGAACTGGAGGGAATGGAGTGCAGTCTGGCCTCTGCTCGGGGAGAGAGAAGTAGCGGAGGTGCAGTGGCCATGTAGCTGCCTCCACATGGCTGCTTCTGAGCTCCTGGCTTGCAGATCATAGGGGGACCAAGCCACTATTCAGAGGGTAATTGGTTTTGCTATAACCTGCCTGGATCTGGATAATGGTCTTGGGTGGTAGTTCTGAGGTGTGTGACCAGTGAGCCAGAGCTTATGGGGGCAGCAGACAGAGCACCCAACTAATAGCTCTGGCAGCTGCAAAAACCTCAGCAATTTGGGACAAAGCTCTCCTCTCTTAGAAGCAGAGGTCCACTATGGCAAAGAGCTCAAAAGTCAAGTAATTGAGTGACAACATGAGCAAGCAAAGGAAGCAAAGCAAGCACAGCCATCAAATCTTAAGATTCCCTTTTTGGGAACAAAAAGGATCAAAGTATGGAATGGGAAAAAGACAACACAGTCAGAAGTCCTGCATTAAAAGCTTCCAAGAAAAATATGAACTGGAATACAGGCCGTGCAGGAGCTCAAGAAAGATTTTGAAAATCAAGTAAGAGAAGTGGAGGAAAAATTGGGAAGAGAAATGAGAATGATGCAAGAAAATTATGAAAAGAGACTCAACAATGTGACTGAAGAAAATAACATTTTAAAAAATAGATTTACTCAAATGGCAAAAGAGGCCCAAAAAGTCAATGAGGAAAAGAATGCCTTAAAAAGCCAAATTTGCCAGATTGAAAAAAAATTTGAAAAGCTCACTGAAGAGAATAATTGCTTCAGAATTAGATCGTAGCAAATGGAAGCTAATGACTTTATGAGATATCAAGATACTATTAAACAGATCCAAACAAATGAAAAAATAGAAGGCAATGAGAAATATCTCCTCGAAAAAAAAAACACTGACTTGGAAAATAGATCCAGGAGAGACAATTTAACAATTATTGGACTACCTGAAAGCCATGATCAAAAAAAGAACCTTCAAGAAATTCTCAAGAAAAGAATGGAAAGAATTGAAAGAATTCACTTATTACCTCTTGAAAAAGATCCCAAAAAGAAAACTTCTAGGAATATTATAGCCAGATTCCAGAATTCCAAGATCAAGGAAAAAATATTACAAGCAGCCAACTTGTAAGAAAACAATTTGAATATTGTGGAAACATAATCAGGATAACACAAGATCTAGTCGCTTCTACATTAAGGGATCAAACGGCTTGGAATAGAATATTCTGGAGGTCAAAGGAGCTAGGATTAAAACCAAGAATCACCGACCCAGCAAAACTGAGTATAATGTGTCAGGAAAAAATATGGCTATTCAATGAGGTGGAGGACTTTCAAGCATTCTTGACAAAAAAAAAACAGAACTAAATAGAAAATCTGACATTTAAATACAAGAAGCAAGAGAAGCATGAGAAGGTAAGCAGGGAAAAGAAATCATAAGGAACTTATCAAAGTTGAACTATTTACATGCCTACATGGAAAAAGATAATTGTAATTTATGAAGCTTTTCTCAGTATGAGGATAGCTGAAGGGAATATAAATGTGTGTATACACACACATATATGTCTATATAGGAGGGTATATGTGTGTATGAATACATATATGACTGTTTATGTGTGTGTGTGTGTGTATAAGTATACATAGACAGAGGGCACAGAATTAACTGAATAAGAAGGGGTGACATTTTAAAAATAAAATTAAGAGGTGAGAGAGGAATATAATGAGAGGTGATAGAGACAAAATAGGGTAAATCCTCTCATGTAAAAGAGGCAAGGGAAAACTGTTACAATGGAGGGGAAGAACAGGAAGGTGAAAGGGAATGGGTCAACCTTCCTCTCATTGAATTTGGCTTAAGGAGGGAATAACATAACATTAAATTGGGTATCCTACCCTACCGGAAAGTATACAGGAAGGAACTAAGAGGGGGGATGATAGAAGGGAGGGCAGATTGTAGGGAGGATAGTTAGAAGAACATGCTTTTGGAAAGGGACAGGGTCAAAGTAGAAAATAGAACAAGTGGGGGGGTGGCAAAGGATGGAGGGAAATATAGTTAGTCTTTCACAATATATCCACTATGGAAATGTTTTGCATAACCACACATGTACAACCTATATTGAATTGCTTATCATCCCAATAAAATTGGGTGATGAGAGAAGAAGGGAAAGAATTTGGAATTCAAAGTTTTAAAATCAAATGTTTAAAAAAATATTATTTTTACATGCAACTGGGCAATAAACTATACAGGCACTGGGGTATGGAGATCCATCTTGCCCTACTGGAAAGTTGGAGGGAGAATATAGGAGATGGAAGATTGGGGGAGGGGGTATTCAATGAGATCACTGTTTTGGGGGTGGTGGGTAGGTGAAAGGCAAGGAGAAAATTTGTAACTCAAAATCTTGTAGAAATGAATGTTGTTAACTAAAAATAAACATAACTTTTATTTTAAAAATAAATAAATAAACTTCACTTGATGTTAACTATAAAAAAAATCCCCAAAAGAAAAGTTCACTTAGCAAAATCAACTCAAGGTATCTTCAGTGCTTTGCCTGGTTGAATATACTGTCCTACTACAGCTAAGTAAATCACCTTTTATTTAATGTTGAATGACCTACAATGTCTTATTTTGTTTCAATATTGAGCCTAAACTCCCAGGGACTGGCATGAGGAAGGCTTAGTGCAGTCCAAATACTTAGATGTTATATCATTCAGTACATGTGTGTGCATTTGTACGTATTGCATATGTTTGTGTGTATATATATCATATATATATATAAAATTAATCATCTATGCATAATGTAGTCTTCTATCTTTTTATTTTTCTCAATTGCATGTAAACAAATTTTTTTACTGTTAGCTTTTATTAATTTTGAGTTCTAAATTCTTTCCTTCCCTCTAGCCTCTCCCTCCACTCCTTCAGAAGGGAAAACAATTTTATATATAAATGATACATGTGTAGTCATGCAAAACATTTTCATATCAGCCATCTTGAAAAAGAAAACACAGGCCAAAAAGACAATAAAGTTTAAAAGGCGTGTTTCAATCTGCAGTAAGACTCCACCAGTTCTTTTTCTGGAGTTGAACAGCATTTTTTAAGTCCTTCAGAACTGTATTGCTGAGAATAGAGAATCACAGTATATCACTGTACAATGTTTTCATGGTCCTTTGCATCAGTTCATTTAAGTTTTCCCAGATTTTTCTGAGAAAAATTCTACTTGTCATTTCTTACATAACAGTATTCTATCAAAATCACACATCAAAATATTAAGCCCAATGGATGGGCATCCTCTTAATTTCCAATGCTTGCTACCACAAAAAGAGCTGCTATAAGTATTTTTGCACATAGAGGTTCTTTTTTTTTCTTTGATCTCTTTGGGATACAGACCTAGTAGTGGTATTGCTGGATCAAAGAGTATGACACAGTTTTATAGCCCTGTGGGCATAGTTCCAAACTGCTCTGTACGATGGTTGGATCAGTTCACAACTGAACTAACAAAGAAAGCATCAGTGACCCTATTTTTCCACATTCCCTCCAACATTTGTCATTTTTCTTTTCTGTCCTGTTAGCCAATCTGATACGTGTTAGGTAGCACCTCAGAGTTGTTTTAATTTGCACGGATCTAATAACCACTGACTTAAGAGCGTTTTTCGCATGTTATTATTGATAACTTTGATTTCTTTTTCTGATTCATACTTCTTACTACTGGCTTATTTGAGATCAGGACTGCTACCCTTAATATATTCAATTCTATGCATCCAGCCTGTCATTCTAATTTTGTGTTTCATAATTTAAGTTCCAGGTATATTTCCCAAAAACTTTATAAGTTCCCGATTTCTTATATTTCACTTTCTTTTTTATTGAAATGTTTCTTAATTACTAAATTCATAATAAAAAAGAATCTATCCCTATACTTGTTTTCTACCTAATACGAAACCATCCTAACTGTATACTCTGTACTTCAGTGAGTCCAATCACATATAATTTCTTTTGTCATTATTAACGATCTTTAAAGGGAAAAAAGAATGTCTACTAATAAGGTAAGTAATTCAAAAGATCTACAAAAATAAAACATACTAGCAGACGGGTTCACAGTAATAAAAAGATTTGACAAAAGGAATGTGAAGACATTGAAAAGGTGGCTAAAAGGGCAGAAAGAAAGCCTGGCAAAACATGGATAACTGAGCATCCCTTGGGAACTTGTTTATCCAATTTAATACCAATGTTTCCTCTCTTCTCATTTCTAATGCTGGTATAGAAGCAGTTGGGGAAAACTAGGTAAGCCATTCAATTAACATGTACTTATTAAATACCTACTATGCCAAGCCACTGGGCTGAGGCGAAGGTCTTTCACAGTATTTCTGAATTCTCATTACTTCCTTCCTTTCCCCAAAACCCATGTATGTTTCCTTCCCTCTTTCTGTAGTGTTTTTCTGGCCCAAATGTACAATATATAAAACAAAACTTAAAAGCAGTGTAGATACAACTGTGGAATATTTTATTATTAAATATTTTCTCTTCTGTCTGCCATGAGTTCTCAAAAGTAACAATATCTCAACAACAAGAGCCTAATTTCTTTCATAATATATAAATTGGAATACATAATCTGAACATACCCATTCTTTTTTTTTCTTTAAAGAGAAACGCTGCATATGTTGCAGCCCTTTGTCTCTTGTAATAAATATATTTCCCACTAAACTTTAACATTTGTTTTATTGACATTTTCTTTACTTCACAGAATTTCTAACCCCCTTGAGGTTTTCAATTCACCTTAATTTCTCAATTAATTATACTTAATATATAAAAACTGAAGATACTGATTTAATTTCTTCCACTAATGTGCTCCCCCAAATCCAAAAGAAACACATTACACTTAAAAAATCAGAACCTTTGAGCCAGAAGGGACTATAGACATTATCTAGCCTAATATCTTCATTTTAGAGATACTGGAAATAAAACTCATACAGCCAGATTTCCAATTCATGCTTTTTACACTACAATGCTGTTTGGGAACATGAGATTCTTTGACAACACATAGTCCCAGAATCAGTCTATAGGTAAAATGTCTTTCCAATTTGTGTTTATCTGGCATAACCTTGCAGAACAAATAGTCATCTTAGTAACAAGATAAAGAATCTGACTAGGATTTTAAGGAGGATAGTTTTTAAATTGCATTTTTATTACTTCATAGCAGATATGATTAACTCAAACTAGTTGCCTAGGAGGTATTTTTAGGGGATTTGTGTTAACATACAGTTGGCCCAGCACAGCACAATATTTAGTAAGTAAGTTTAGTAAGGAATTGTGAAGTTCTTTTTTGGTTTGGTTTTTTTTTTGGGGGGGGGGAGGGTGGAAGGCAAGGCAATTGGAATTAAGTGGCTTGCCCAAGGTCACACAGCTAGTAAGTGTCAAGTGTCTGAGGCCAGATTTGAACTCAGGTCCTCCTAACTCCAGGGCCAGTGCTCTATTCACTACGTCAACTAGCTGTCCCTGTGAAGTTCTTTAAATGACTCCAAGACTCCTTTCCTAATCACAACTGTTTTGGGTAATGTACAGCCGTAATAAAATACTACCATCCGTGAAGGACTGAAGTTAAGTATCATCCAAAGAGCAACTGAGACGCACAGCATGGTCATAAGTAGACTGCAACATATTACAAATAAGGAACTGCAAGGGGAAATTTCAAAAATCTTTAGGGAAATACATGACTAGAAAAAATAAGCTAAATATAATCATAGACTGTGGACAGTCTACACACTCCATTGGTAGCTACACAACGTAAAAAAGATTTAAATGAACATCTTCGACAATTATAGGAAGTCATAGACTAGAATTGTACAAGACAGGCAGGCATTAAGGGGTCATAATCTGCTTTACTAGAAGCATCCATAGAGATGAGATCATAGGCTTACAGAAGTATCAAACACAGATATATGTGACTAGATGATTCTAAAGAGTTTATGATGCTCGAAATCAATTTGTTCTCTTTAAACATTCCTCTGATCATCTTGTTAATACTAAGATTGTTTAGCAATCTTTTTGTTTACAAGCTACTAAAAAAATTTTAAGTCAACTCCTAGAAATGATGGATAAATTTCAAATTATTAATATATCACTATAAAAACTGACCACACAGAAATAACAGTGTTTCATGACAGGTTTTTTTAAATTCGATTTTATTTTATTTTTAGGTCTTTATTTTATTTCATCTTAATATTTTATTTTCCGACTCCCACTTCCTTCTCATGTATATAATTAAAAAAAAAAAACAAATTCCTGTATTGGCCTTACTGGGGAAGTGAAAAAAAACATACATGGTAATTTTATTATATATTTAAAGGGAAGAGCAAGTTGTACATAATAGATTTTCAGTTTCAAGTGCAATCATCTTTTTTTATTCTATTATGTTATGTAAATGCTTGCCTTATTTCGTCAATTAAAAACAAAATAAATAAAACTTTTAAATAATAAAATTTATGGTTCAATCCGCACTCTCAATCTATCACCTCTCCATCTAGTGGTAGGTGGCATGATGTCTTATGACGGTATGAGTCTTATGGAACTGTGGTTGGTCATTACAGTCACTGGAGTTCTTAAATGTTTTTCAAATGTCATTTAATGTCCTAAATGTCTTTCAAAAATGTTTGCCTTTACAATATATTGTTATTTTATAAATACTTCTCATGTTTCCATTCACTTCATTTAGCATTAGTCCATAAAAATCTTCCTATGCTTCTCCGAAACCAACCCCTTCATTAGTTCTTAAAGCACAATAGGAAGTGGGTAAGTAGCACAATGGATGGAGCACCAGTCCTGAAGTGAGAAGGACCTGAGTTCAAATCCAGCCTCAGACACACTGTGTGACCCTGAACAAGTCACTTAACCCCAATTGCCTACCCAAAAGGGGGGGGGGGAGAGACACAAAAGAATACTATCATAGTCATATATCACATGTTCCTTCATTTCTCAATTGATGGGTACCCTCTTAGCCTCCAACAACAACAACAAAAGGTTGCTATAAATATTTTTGCACACAGAGATGATCTTTCTCTTTCTTTGGGATATAAACTTTATTTTGTTGAATCAAAGTATATGCACGGTTTAACAGCTTTTGGGGTATAGTTCCAATTGCCCTAAAAAAATGCATGGACCACTTCAAAGTTCCACAAATAATACATTAACATACAATTTTCTTATATTCATCATTTTCCTTTTTGTTTTTTAACTCTGTCAATCTGACGGATGTGAGGTGGTACTTAATTTGCATTTCTTTAGAGATTTTGAGCATTTTTTCATATGGATATTCATAGCTTGGAGTTCTTCCCTTGAAAACTGCCAATTCATATCCTTTGATCATTTTTCATTTGGGGAATGGCTTCTATTTTAATTTTGATTTACATCCTTATATATGTTAGAAAGGAAATCTTTATTAGGGAAATTTGCTGCAAAGATCTACACTCCTACCTCTGTCTCCTTGTTTTTCTTCTAATTTTAGCTGAATTAGTTTTGCTTTTGCATAAATGTTCTAGTTTTACATCATCAAAATTATCTATTTTCCCTTCTGTGAACCTATTATATATATTCCTTGTTTGGTCATGAACTTTTCCCCAATCTAGAAATCTGGCAGATATTTTCTTTCACATTCCGCTAATTGGTTTATGACTTTACTAAGATTTGTTTGTCATACATTTATATCTAAATCATGTACTCATTTGTAAAGTGGCTTGTTATATGATGTGAGATGTTGAATTATAACTACTTTCTGTTGGACTTTTTGCCAGTTTCACCAACAGTTTTTGTCAGATACTGAGTTTGGGCCCCAACAGGTTTGATCTTTGGGTAGCATGCTAGTATTTTTAAAAATAGCTACTATTTATTTTTATTTCTATTTTTCCAGGTATATTTACTGAATGTCAATTATTCTTGTTGAAATGGAATCTACCATTTAACCAATAACTTTACTAGAAAATTAGCTAACAAAAATTCCACACAGTTCAAGAAGTTTGGAAGATGAAAATCCATAGTGCACAGAATAATATAAGATATGAAGGTGGGAGATGGCTAGAGAAGAAACTATTATCAAGATGCTTCTAACAAGTCCTCAGGGAAATAATATGAAGAATGAAAAGTGGCCCTTATGGAGTTTGTTCAAGGAACTAAAGTTAAAAACAAATCTATATAGGAAATGACAAAGAAGGGTGGGGAATGAACCTCTGACCTTAGACTGGGACCAAAAAAAATGCATAGTCAATGAAAACGTTCAGGGAGAATATACAGGCAGCAAAAGAATAATGAGTTAATAGTCAAAAGGGACCACCAAGGGAGACTGTGAATATGATAGCAGAAAAAAATATATATAAGCTGGAAAGTCAGCTTGTAATATGAGAAAAATTCAGTTCTATCCTGAGACTGAATCTTAGGAATGCATGGAAACTACTCTATTACTTCTCTTAGACCAAGCTCTGAAACTAAATCTAAACTTGGTTCTAGCACTGAATTGCTTATCTAAAAGCCTATATTTCTAAAAATGTTGAGGAAATCAAATGTTATCACTCTTGCTTGAAGAATCCCAAGGGTTCTCAGAGAAGCAAGAAAGTAAGGCAAAGAAGAATTTTCTGTACTGTCTCTGATTCACTAGGGATTTACAAAAGCTTTCTCTCTGACTCTAAAAAATGATTTTTGTGAAAATTTGATATGGAAAACCAAGGCATAATTAAAATTATATGAACTCAACTGTCAATTAAAAATAGCACCAAAGATATTATTTAGGAAAGTATACACAGTTTGTGTAACTCAGTAGGAGAAGAGAATATAGAAGGCAAGTAGAAATCAGCATTGGGTAATTAGAAGAAACTAAGCTAGGTGGTGCAGTGGATAGACTTCTGGCCTGAAGTCAAGAAGATTTGTCTTCCTGAGTTCAAATATGGCTTCAGACACTTACTAGCTATGTGATTCTGGGCAAGTCACTTAACCCTGTTTGCCTTACTTTCTTCATCTGTAAAATGAGCTGTAGAAGGAAATAAAAACCACCAGCATCTTTGTCAAGAAAATCCAAAACAGGGTCACAAAGAGCTCGACATAACAGAAATAACTGAACAATCACCAGCACCACCAAGACCAAAAACCTCCAACAAAACTGGGCTGATTAAAAGGGAAAATGTCCTACCAAACAAGGCCATTAAACAAATCATAAACTGTATCCCTCTGGAACTGAAATACTTTCAAGCTTACTGAAAATAAACAAGACTGTAAAAAGCACAGCAGAATATGATGCAGGGAATAGCCTAGTACTGCTGGTCAGGCACCACTAGAGCTATACTGTATGTAACAGGCCCCTTCTTCATCAACAAAAACCAACATTCCAACAGCCAAATATAATGAAATTGTGCACATAACCAAAAACTCCAAAATACACTTTATCAAAAAAGTGTATGCAAACATTAACAAAATAGTAGCTCAATTACTTCTATGTCCTCTTCCAATTCATTTTTTTTACTTACTTATTTTACATACTTTTTACCAACTAAGTTCCCTGAAAAAGCAGCTTGTGTTAGATGGCTCCAATTACTTGCCTTTCATGCTCTAAACCTCATCACTCAAATGAAACTGCTCTCTCTGAAGTTACCAACGATCCCTTAATTGCCAAATCTAATGACCTATTCTCAGTCCTCATCTTTCTTGACTTATGTGCAGCATCTGACATTACTGCCGTCCTCTCCTAGCTGATGCTCCCTCCTCTCTGGGTCATCAAACCACCACGGTTTCACTTTCTCTTCTCTGTCTAGTCCTTTTTATTTCATGTCTGTTGCCTGAGCATCATTCATATCAAGACCTTTAACTATAAGTTTACAACAAGGTTCTGTCCTGGACCATCTATTCTTTCTTTTGGGTTATTCCTAAATTTTTTTTAAAAAAAATACGTAAAGTATGTATAATGGGGGCAACTTGATGGTGCAGCGGATGGATCACTGGCCCTGGAATCAAGAGGACCTCAGTTCAAATCCAGTCTCAGACATGTGACACTTACTAGCTGTGTGATCCTGAGCAAGTCACTCAACCCTGACTGCCTGGCCAAAAAAATAAGTTGATAAACCTCCACAAATGTAAACATATCCACCTACCAAAAAGAAAAATACATATGAAACTCAATTTCTATTATGTATAGATTTTTTAAAGTATATGTCAAACAATATGGTACCAATACTACCCTAATTATGTCCATTTCTGAGCTACCTTCTGCTCACTTCTGTGTATTTTAAAACTATTTCTCTGAAACTTTTCTTTCTTTTCTTGACCTTTAGTACTTTTCCTTTCACCACTGTAACTGTCTACCCTCAAATAAAAGCCCACTTTTGTAAAGTATAATACAGAAACAAAGTGCATTGACACATATTCTCTATCAGAAAATGTAAGTTTCATTTTGCATCTTGGGTCCCTCACCTCCCCAAAAGAGGTGGGAGGGTATTATTCGAAGCACTGAAGGCCTTTAAGTGTTGTTTTCCTTTAGGATGCTGTTGTCCTCAAATGGTACTCCAGCTTCTTCTTTCTGTATCAGCTCATACCAGTCTTCTAAAGTTTCTCTGACTCCTGTCCCCTTCATATTTTCTTTCTTTTTGGAATTCTTTTATTTTCAGTTCTAAATTCTCCATCCCCAAAACCCACTGCCCTACCCAGTGAAGAAGGCAAGAAATGATACTCATCATATATACTTTTCTTTGGGGTCGGGGAAGAGGGAGAATGGGGGAAAGGCAAGTAAAGTGACTTTGTCCAGGGTCATACTGCTAGTAAATGTCTGAGATCAAATTTGAACTCAGGTCCTCCTGACTCCAGGGCCAGTGCTTTATCCACTGCACCACATTACACATATTTTACCTATTTCCTAATGGAACAATAAAACTCCATTGCATTCACATGCAGTAACTTCTTCAATCATTTCCCAAGTGATGAGTACCCACTTTGTTTCCAGGTTTTTGTTCCTATAAATAGTGTTTTACACATTTTCCTCTATCTTTGAATAGTGGAGGATGTAGTCTTATTGATTCAGGGACAGAGGATATGCACAGTTTAGTGATTTGGGGGTACAGTTCCAAATCTGCTTTCAGAATGGTTGTACTAATTCCCAGATTCACCACAGTGTATCAGCGTGCCTGTTTGGTCATAATTTCTCCAACAACTGTCAGTTTCTCTTTTGGTCTTTGTATCTGAGGAATATGTTGCAAAGATTTTTCTCCCCAGGTCACTATTTTTCCCTTAAAATTTTAATCTATTTATTTTGTTTATATAAAACCTTTTGTAATAAAAACTCATTTTCTCTTTTATGGTGTCTCTATCCCTTGTTGGTCAATAATTCTCCTATCCATGATTGTGAAAGATATCTCCTCTTCTCTAGTTTATATGATCTTTTAAATCTAAGTTGTTTACCTATTTGGAGCTTATTATGGTATTTTGTATGAGTCTGGTCTAATCTTGGTTTCTTTCATATTATTTTTAAGTTTTATGCATAGTTTCTTTCAAATAGGGAGTCCCTGCTCCAAGAGACAGAGCTGATGTCCTTTTGTTTATCAAGCACTATGCTACTACATCCAATTACTTCCAGGTTTTGAGTCTTTGATCTGCTCCACTGATCAATTAAAAATATTTTTAACCAGTACAAATAGTTTTAATTATTAATGCTTTGTAATGAAGTTTTGAGAATTCATGCTACTAAGTCCCTTTCATTCCTATATGTTCTCATTATTTTCCTTGAGAGTCTTGATTTTTTTGTTCCTCCATACAAATATTGCTATTTTTTCAATTACTAGTACAATTTGGATTTTCTCTGATTTATTATAATATCTCTACTAGTTATTTATTCCTCCCAAATTAACCTAATTTTATGGAACAATTCAACAGCTATTTGTCCTCAATTTTATTTCTCCTTGGATTTACAAAGTTTCTACTTTTATGTTTATTTGGGGCTTTTTAATTTTTTTAAAATTCTATGCCAATTTAATAATCTATTCTTTCTATTTGTTAAGTAAAGTGTCACTAACTCTGATCCTTTTAAATACAGCAAATGGTCACATTTGCTTCTTTGGTTGCCACACTAAACTGATGATTCATATTGAGCTCAAAATCTACCAATCATCCCTTCTCCCCTTCCCATGTCATTTTGGAAAAACCATGTGTAGCCATACTTATCTTACATTTTTAATGATTTTACTGGTAGCTGATTTTTGGTATCTAAGTGGAAAACTTACATTTATTTTCACTAAATTTCATCTTACTAGAGTCAGTGTAATGCTCTAGTCCAGTGGCTCTCAATCTTCCTAATGCTGCGACCCTTTAATACCTGTATGTGGATGCATCTGCATGTGGGCGGACCTGCCTGGAGATGGATAGAAGATCAGTGTCTCGGTTCCTAAGACCATCAGAAATGTGTGTTTTCTGACGGTCTTAAGTGACCCCTATGAAAGGGGTCGCCACCCACAGGTTGAGTGTGTCTAGCCTGTCAGGGCAACACAAATCTTCCAGTTGCTAAGATCACATTTGTCACCCTGACTCCTCATTCTTCTTTGCCCCATGTATCAAATAGGGGGTGTGTGTGTGTGTGTGTGTGTGTGTGTGTGTGTGTGTGTGTGTGTGTGTAGCTGACACAGATAAGTCATTATTTTCTCTCAGGCTCTACTTGTATTTGTTAGGAAGTTACTCCCATCCCTTCATGCTTCTATCTATAGCATTTCTTCGTTGTTCTCAGCATTTAATTCTGTTTGCTTCTGTCTCTGCTATTAGTTTTTAGATTAGAACTTTGTGCTTCGGGTTCTCTTTAGGAAGTACTTGAATTCTATTTTTACTTTGCCCTCTGTTTCTAATTGGGCTGGGCAATTTTCTTTTAGGTTTTTTGAAATATTACACCTAGAATTTCTGTTGTGGTTTTCAGGGAGTCTAATGATTCCATAAACGATTTTTTTCAACTTGTTTCTCAAGTCGTTTGGTTCTGATAGCAGATCCTAGCAGATTACAGATTAGTTATTCTAATTTTCAGTTTGTTGACTTCTAATATCTCTTGTCTTGTGTAACCATTTTTGTTTTTTGGGGGTAGGGGTTGCTCCATTCTATCTTCTTTAGATATGCTACTTTGGTAAAGCTTTTGAATATTCTAAACTATTCTCCTTTCAATTTTTTTTCTAAAGAACTCTGATTTCAATGACCATATTTGTTCAGGAGTTACACTCAGGTTTTTCTCCTGGATTCTTCTTAACGCACAATATTTCTTTTTGTGTGATTGACCTTTTCTTCTGATTGCTTTTATCTCCAAGCTCAGTTTCTATATTGGGACTCTGTGCTCAGACAGAGTAGGTTCTACTACCTCTCATGCTCTTAGATGGCATAAATAACATAGAGAGGACCTGTCTGGTTTTACACCCTCTGTAATAGAGATGCTACTGTAGTTGTTATTCTGAAAACAGTGGGTAGAATCAGATTTTACCCTTGGCCACTATGCCTGACTTTTGCTTCCTGTTCTGGTGGCCCAGTGTTGGTGCCAGCCTATATGCTCTGCCTCTTCCTTGCACAATTCTCAACGGCTAGTTCTGACTTCTGCAGTAATCGTCTTCAATGAGATGCCACAAGGACTCCTACAAGGCTGCCCAGAATGCAGCCTGAGTCATAAAGATAAAGGGCTGGGCAGCATGCACTTTGGATGTAATTACCTCCTCTTTTCTCTGTGCACTCTCACTTTGTGCTCATGGATTCCCATGGGTTCAATGACTGCCTACATGAAGATACCATTTAAATCTACATATCCAGCCCTAACCTCTCTCCTGATCTTCAACTGCCTATTCAACATTTCAAACTGGGTATCCCACAGACCTCTTAAACTCAATATATTTAAAACTAAACTCATTATCTTTCCCCCTTTTCCTAACTTCCCTATTCTTGTCAGGGGCATTATCATCCTCCTAGTTACCCAGTTACCCCAAAAACCTATGAGTCACCCACAACTTCTCACACACACGCGCACACACATGCCATTCATATATCCCCTCCTCTCCTCTGACACCACCAACTACACAGGTGCCTTTATTACCTCAAGCCTCCAATGCTGCAATAGCTTGTTGATTGGTCTCTCTACTTCAAGCATCCCTCCACTCCAATTTGTCTCCCAATCAGTTACCAAAGTAATCTGCCTAAAGTGTAGGTCTGATCATGTAATTTTCCAGCCCCCCCCAACTCTCCCCCTTACCCCTCTCCCCCACCAATAGACTCCAGTGGGTCCCTATCACCTGTAGAATAAAATATAAAATTCTCTGTTTGGGATTCAATGCCTTGCCTATTCCTGCCTCCATGTTTCCAGTCTTCTGAAATCATACGCCTTTCCCTCCCTCACCCCAATCTTACCACCCCTCCCCATTTACCTCTGCCATCTAGTGACACTGGCCTTGCTATTCCTTGCACAAGACCCTCTATCTCTCGACTCTGGGCATTTTCTCTCGGTGTCCCCCATGCCTGGACTTTTCTCCCTCCTCTTCACTACCTGCTTCCTTGGCTTCCCTAGCTCCCTTCAAGTGCCAACTCAATCATGTCAGGCCTTTCCTGGTCTCACCAGAAATGAGTTCTTTCCTCATAAGGTTACTGTGGATGTGTTTTATAAACATCTATTGCTCCTATATACCTGCATGTTGGCTTCCACATCATAATGTAAACTTCTTGAGAACAATGACTCTTGCTTTTGACTTTGTATCCCCTAGCTCCTGACACAGTCCCTGGGACAAAGTAAGTGATTAATATATACCTATTGATTGATTGGTCAAAAGTATTTGCAATAAAACTATCATCATACGTAGGACAAGAAACAAGACAGAAGAGACGTGTTGAGAAAGGAAACGTGCAGAGTTGCAGATAGTAACACAAATAGATCACCAACAGTGACGGTGTTTGGTACAGATTAGAAGTGAGGGAATGGCATACCAGTTGTGCCAATCACTAAAGACTGGGAATACAGATAGGACAGTGAGAAAGAAACTATTTTTTAAAAAGGAGCCAGCATTTGTCGTATAGGACTGTTTTTGCATAAAATTCATTATAACTGGTTCAGTAGTGCAGCTTCCATGGGACCAAGACAGATGTGAGAAATATTCTGGAAGTATATGCAATAAGGTTTGGCAACATCCTCCCCTCTCCACTTCCCCCAGTTGGTAAAGGTGCTCTTTATATTTTATTCTACCTGTAGACATTTTTCTTTTACAAAATGTATTTTTTAATGGAATATGTAAAAGATCACCTAAACATTTTTTCTTAGTTCAACTCTTTTTTTGACCTTTCTGTTGCATTTGACACTGTTGACCACCTGAATCCTCATTCCTCTCTGGGCTTTCCTGGTTTGCCTCCTACCTGACTTATCTATTCCCTTCTCAAATATCTATCTATCTATCTATGTATCTATGTATCTATGTATCTATGTATCTATCTATCTATCTATCTATATCATACCCCCTACTTTTACCTCTTACAAACTGTGAGCTTCTTGATGAAGGGAGTACTCAAATTAATCTTTGGGGCTCCACCTCCTACACTGAACATGGTAGGCACTTCAATAATGTTAACTGCATGGAATTAACAGTTACAGTAATCAGGCTATACCTGAGGTATTGTGGCTGATTCTGAACACCACATCTTAAGACAAAAATTGGCAAAAATGTTAACAAGGGAAGGAAAGGGTCTTTAAAAAAAAACCACATGAGAATAATGATTGGATGAACTAGAAATGTTTAACCTGAAGAAAATAAGAGATATGACAGGTGTTTTCAGATATTTGTAAGGTTTTTATTTAAGGAATAGATTTGTTCTGTTCAGCAGAATGTGAAACTGGTGGGTGGAAGTCATAGGAAAGCAGATTGTGTGCATGCACTGTAGTTTTTATAATCATGGCAGGTATGCAAGGAAAGACTGAATGACTGTCAGGTGTCACTGCACGAGAAATTCATATAATGGGGGTGGAGGGCAGGGGGAAGGGAACCTCTCCAAAAGGATTCTTTCCTCATGCTGCCTCCCTTTTAAACTGGAAGTTGCTTCAACTAAGACACTGGCAATAGCAAATACACAAAAGGAGCCATTTGTGAAATTTAAAAAACCCTTGTAAATAACATGGGATATCTGGGACTTAAAAAAAAAAACCAAACAACCTGACCTTTCTGTATCAGTGGAGTTTTGTACTGCCTTTGTCCTTCTGCCTGTAGACTTATTTTTGACCCCTCCCCAAAATGTATATTGGGTGGGAGACTGGGTGAGGAGGGGACCTCTAATGTGCCTTGCAATTCTAATATTTTATGATTACTGTCATTTTCCAGCATAACTTATTCAGATTTATGAGAAATTATGAGGTAAAATAAAATATTAAGATTTAAATTTAAGGAGAAATGAAACTTAACAATGACAGTGTGACTACTAGTCTTTTTGTGATACATGAATAGCACTTACTAAAAGATAATGATTTTTTTGAAACCTTTAAAAACAACTGATTACTATTTCATATTTGGTAACAGAAAATGTGAAACTTTGACATTTCCTTTAATATAATAAAACTGCAAATGAGAAAACTATATATGTGACATTGTCTTCTTTTCAAAAGTTTTGCCATGGAAACAAAAAAATAACCAAAAACGAGAGCTGAATTTTGAAAAGCTTACTCCCTCCCCTTTTTGACAACTAAAACTTGCCATTTCTCCAGTTTGCAAGATGAAAACGGGCATTTAATGGGATGAGTGATCCAGGCTATAATTTTTGAAAACAGAGTATTACAGGATCAGGTGGAAAATGGGACCCTTTTATAACACAGTGCCCCCAATAAAATGATTTTATTCTACTAGGTGATAACTTTTTTTTGTTTGGTCTCACTGGCATTTTCTTATGAGGGTTCTGGGTCAGACTGAACTCCTGAGGACTGATCTGACATTCCCTTTGAAACTAATTACATTAAATAGCAGGTGCTCAGATACAGTCAAGAGCAGGCGAATGCAGAATGCACAGGGAATTCAGTGCACTTGGGGTTAATGCACTTATTTTTTTAGCAGCTTACTTACAAGCAGATAGCCACAATTCTACTCTAATTTTGCTAGTATAATAAAGTGATCACCTGACAAATTATAAACTATCCCAAAGTATTCTATTTCTTTGCAAGACTAGCTCTAAGTGAATAATTGGAAATATCTGAAGTGCTCTATAAGTTATTGGTTAATCATGTTTTGAGGGAAAAATACTGCATATAGAATGTAATTTTCAACAGCCTTTTAAGCTGTTGATCAGAAGTTTTGTGTGTGCAACTCTCCATCAAAACAATTATCAGTAAATCCAGTTTTTCCTGACTAGCAGCTTCTACCCTAATTCAAGTGCTGTCTACAATAGGGATGACTTAGAAACAATTTAATGCTTAAACTCTAGGGATCCAGTGAATCCCAATAACTTGTCTAGGGCCTTTTCATTATTACTAAGACTATTGAGTATTCTAAGTATATTTAGCAAACCCTATAAAAGCACCTTCTAAAAATTTCTTTTTTAAAGAATTAAGGAAAAGAAAATAGAAACACTTAAAAACATTATTTACATCTTTAATTTTTACATTTAAAACTAGGGAATTTAAGAAAGCTGTAACTGTTTTAATCTGACCACAGTCAGTAGTTTAAAATATCTGGCTTGCAATGATTATTTCAATTTTAAATTATATTACATAATACACTATAATGGCAATAATTTAAAAAATAATTTGAAAATAATATCTGCCAGTACCTAATTACCTCATTTAAGAAAATATGAAAATGAAATTTAAAACCTGTCTATTTTGAGAAAATAAAAGTTTGTAAAGATAACAGAATGGTCAAAATTTCAACCTAATTGATGGCACATATAATTTGTTATAAAAGGTCACCTTGCCCATTATTTATAAAGGGGTAAATGGGATACAAATGTGCCTTAGCACTGAGATTCATCTTTGCAAGTACTGGATTGTTCACTCAATGTAATTTCTTGAACATAAGTGTGATTCTTTTTCCTGAGTAAGGAAATTAGGTTTGAATTATTATTGTATATTCATGACTATAATTTTATGTACAAAATTTATATATATATATATACACACATATACACACACATACATGTACTCACATATACATACATACACACACATACACACAATTATGACTTTTTGGAATTTTTTTGTAGAAATAGCCTAAATGAACTTTGCTATTTTTCATGTATACCCCCTAAAAATAAAGTTCAGATTTACTTAAATGTAGTTGACCTCTGACAAATTTCATCTTCAAATTTATGGCTATCTCCAAGTATTTTAAGCACTTGCTTTGCTGAGATACCTCACATTCATCACCAACAGCACACTCGTAGACAACACAAACAGAAACAAACGTTCCAAAGTACAACATAGGTCAGCTGTCATTTTGGACCCTGTTACTTTCCTTTAGTGCTAATAATAATTTTTTTAAATCCCTAAGATTTTGTCTAACACATTAAAGAACTGCAATAGTTGCAAAAGTTTCTAATTTGTCTTGCATGTTAGATGACTATTTAGGTGCTAAAAAAAAAATCTGCTCAAACTAAAGGTGCTTCAGATTTTCAACGCTGACAGTCAACATAGTAGAATTTGGAACGAATGTCACAATTCTTCCACCATTTGAGAAGACATAGAGATAAGAGGGGGAAAAGTTTCTTTTACTTAATAGCAGTTTATCCCCCAAAATGAATGTGTAATACCAGAAGTGATTAAAGCGTAAACAAAATAACAATTAAATTATGACCCTCCTACCTCTCTACTCTATCTCATCCCACCACCCTTCTTTTTCCTTTTTTTCCGCTTAAATGTTTGGTAGTACTAGTAACAAGTAAAATAAGCGAGCTGCTCAGATCCATGCTTTAAAATTATCCTTCTAATTTTTAACATAAGTTACAAGGATAAAAGGGCATCCATTCCAAAGAATTAGGAGTATTTAGATATTGAACAGACTAATGTATGACTTTTCTTATGAAAAGGAGGACTACCATTAATTAATTATATATTCTTGAAAATTGAAGCATGTAATAATATGTATTAAAACTATGATGATAATGAAGTCTCTTGATTTTTCCAATGACAGAGACACAAGCCTCTCAGAGTGACAGAAGCTAAGATATAGTTGTCTGCTTGTTAATCTTTTTAGTACCCAGAAAACCATGATTTAGATTATTAAGTGAAATTGAGAGGTATTATATCAGCCATGCTAGAAAATGAAGGGAAATTAAATTCCTTAAGGAAAAACAATAAACATGCTGCTTCATGTATACACATATGAAAGTCAAGATAGCAACATTTAGTAGTACATTCTTAATTTTGAATAAAGAGGTAAGTATTTTCTTGAATTAATAAAAAGTTTAAATTGTATATTTTTAAAAGAAATATTTTACTACTTTCAATAATACCTCACATTTCTACAGTACTGTTAAGATTTCACAAAGTATTGCTACATCTAGTAATTTAAACCGTATCTAGAAAAGCACTGCCAAAGAAAAAGCCTGGTGATAGCTTTAATGAAGAGAAAAAGGTTTTTAGATGCAATATTATTGTCTAATTCAATTACATTTAATAAGTGCTTTCAGTGACCAAGGCCTTGGGAATCAGACAGAAATCTACCATGGGGATACACAGGCAAACTGAACACTGCTAAAGTTGTTTCATAGGTCTCAGAAAACAAATTGTTTTAGCTGGGTTAAATATTTCCCCTACAATCTTACTTGTACCATTCACGTGGTCAGGAAGTGCCCCGGGGAGTATTATGCCTTTCCATATGAATATTACCATTATTCAAATACTTTTTTTAAAGACATGGGAAAGAAAACTAAACAACAGGAACTTAGGGGAACATAGAAATAGATATAAAAACACCAGTACTATTTCTATGCCTGTGCTCCCATAAGAAGTGAATGGTATTCCCTAATAAGAAAGAGCAGGCTCTTAAATGTGAAACCAGCGGTCTCCTCCTCCAAAGTAAAGTGAGGACAGGTGGCTCTCTCCTCAAAAATGACGATGGCCTATTAATCTGAAGCCTGATCCAAAGCATAAATTCAGATGCTTCTCTCCCTTAGAGTCAGGGTTAGCATTAAACACAGCGAGATGTAGGTTTGGCTGTAAAGGGAGAAGTTGACACACTCGACTTCTAATGTGGAAAGCAAGTGGTTTGTTTATTAAGCACTTTGGCCATTTATTCTTTTATTCGACATAGATGTGAATATCTACTACGGGCTAGTGCAAAAGACCAGCTCTCTGCACTTAAGAAGCTTGTGTACGTTTTACTTACATACTGATTGTGTATTTAGTGGAGTTAAGAAACAAACCATCAAGTTCTTTGTCATTAGTGGTTACAAAAATCCATGCATTCAGTCAGTTAAATGTATGTTAAGTGCCTATGCATAAAGCACTGCACTAGGACTATGGAGAGATACAGAATAGATATCATCCTCTGTCTTTGTGCAACATAGGGTCAAGAAGTTCAATAAGACAAACACAGATAACGATAATACAGAAAATTAAATAATAATTAAATTAGAGGGTCGCAAAACAGCAAGATACATAAGTTTTGAGAGAGAAAAGAATTGCTGATTCGGAGGATCCATAAAGGCATTGTGGAGGACCACCTTATGAACTGGGCTTTGAAGACTTCAACTGGCTAAAAGGAGGAAAGAAAAACAATGTGAGCGAATGCACCAAGACAAAAGAAAAAAGATCCAGAAGACGGAGAGTTTATCCAGAAAGGCATAGTGGTACCAGACTGTGGGGAGCCTTGGATATGAGGGAGTCTGAATTTAATCTAACAGGCAACAAGGCACCACTGGAGATGTCTGCATAAGGGAATGTCATGGCCAGAGCTATGCATGAGAAAAACTGTCATGGCAGAAGTAAAAAGGATGAATCAGACCAGGAGAAGACTCAATGGGAGAGGATTATAATGGCCAAGATGGACAGCCATGAGTACTAGGATAGCAGCAGCGAGAAACAGCCTGGATTCTTCACAATCCTCGACACTTTGGAAAGTTTCCTTCCTTTTAAGCCTTATTTCATATTATGTTCCTTCAAATACTCTTTCAACTAAACTGGCCTATAACTGCTCTCCAAAGCAGATGTGGGGGGGGGGGGGAGAGGAATATATACATCCCCACACATATATACGTGTGTGTTTATAGAGAGACAGACAGACAGACAGACAAAACATATTTAACAGCAACTCTATCTAAGTACAATATTGGGTATTTTCTACTAATATTCAAGATACTTCCCATCTTCACAAATTGTCCCACATGCCCAGAATGCACAGAACCAGCTTCATTTTAGATTCGGTTCAGATACCAGTTTCTACACATATTTGTTGATTCCCCAGTGGTTAATGCTTTCTCCCTCCAGAAATTACTTTGCATGGACTTATCTGTGCACAGCCTCTATCTCCTGAGTAGAACGTAAGCTCTTTGAAAGCAAGAACTTTTTTGTTTTTGTCCATCTCTCGCTTTCTGTACTTAATACACATTTGTTGAATCAAATTGATAGCTATGAAATGGGACAGAGATGAAATGGACAAGTCTTGATGAATAATCAGGTAAGAAGTGAAGGAGAGGAAAGAATTCAAGAGGCAGATGGTGGCAAAGTGAACAGAACGCCAGACTCAGCACCAGGAATCCAAGCTCTGCCTCAGACAACGGCTGTGCGGTTCTGAGCGTATTGACCGTAATTTCTACCTGTCTAGATTTCCTCATCATTAACGTGGGAACAACAACAGCGCCTAACTCTCAAGGCTGTGAGGACCAACAAGCTAACAACGTACAGCATTTTGTAAAACTTAAAGTACCATGTGAATGACAGCCGTCATGATTATATTGTTATTACTATACTGAACAGAGTAAATGGTGGCATCACAGACAGAAAGTGACATGGCTGGAAGTGCAGAGTTAGGGGAGTGGTTGGTAATAGTCAAAGACAAATCTTACTGTTTCAGTGGTTCTCAACCTTCCTAATGCCAGGACCCTTTAATTGTATGTGTGGTATCTGCATGTGGGGGGACCCACCTGGACACAGATAGAGGAGTAGTATCTCAGTTCCTACGACCATCGGGAATAAGTGTTTTCTGATGGTCTTAGGTAACCCCTGTGAAAGGGTTGTACAACCCCCAAAGGGGTCATGACCCACAGGTTGAGAACCGTTGTGCTATATGAATGTGAGATAACATCAAAGTATTCTTCTACATACTAAAATACTCTTTAGTGGGGAACCACTGCTATGGTGTGCCAGAAAAATCACTGTTTCCAGGTCCAAATATTTTTTTCAAAAGTTTGAATGAAGTAGAAAATGCTTTATTTTATGCTGTATATCAGTTGAAGCTTTTATATATATATATAGTCACCTTTTCCTGCCTGATATATACAGATGTGTCTGGGGTGTATATATACCCCATCACACACACACATATATGTGTGCATGTGTACATATAGCCACATACATATTTAACATAGCAACTCTATGTAAGTACAAGACTGAATATTTTCTTCCAATATTCTAAGTGGTGCCGCGGTACAGGAGAGGAAATGCTGTGCTTGGAACAGTAAAGACCTGCATTCAGATCCTGCCTCTGGTATTTAGCACCTCTGTGACCATTTAACTTCTATTTCCTTTAGGCAATTACGTAAGGAGTATATCAATTAAGTCATGGTAATGCTGTGATATAGATCTATATTGGTGCCTGGGAAAATATGGATGCTTAATAAATATCTGTGGAATTAAACTGAATTAGTAGGTTACTTCCTCTCAAGTATTCAAACAGATCTACACTATGATCTCACTAATGTGACTATTCCCTCCAGTGACGCTGACTGCAGCCCGTCTTACATGACTCCTGTAGTGCGTCTTCCCACAAATGCACCACAGAGGATACGGCTGAAATGCTTGCCCTCTGCTGACATCAGAAGGACACTAATGGAGCACACAAGTCGCGTACTGGTTATCCTCACTATCGCTATATTATCCCTTTGTTTTTCCATTTATACATTTATTTCATTAAATCCTTCATTCAGTTTTACTTTTGCAATCCCCTGTATGTAATATGTTTCCCTGTATATAACAGTACACATACCTACCATGTGCCTGCCTTTCCACTGCCCTCAGGATGATACCGATTTTTCAATTCTTTGGTGACAGCAGTGTTCCAGATCATGTAGTCACACAACAACAGAAGACCACTAGTATTAAAAAGATGGGTCTTTGTTTTTCGGTGTAAAAATTATGCGATTATTACACACACACACACACACACACACACACACACACACACCCCCTGTATTTTCCCAAAGGCAAGTCATTCTGTTCTCCCTTTCATGTTTATTGCAGGGTCCAACTCACTGTCTCTCATCTCTTCCCACTAGGCAAGTAGATCAAGTATTTGTCATGGAAGACACTTTTTAATATGGGTATTAACACTGGTTAAATTTGTGCATAAAATTATTATAACTATAGAGATATTTTCTCCATCTGTATTCCATTTTTATATCAGTATCCATTCTAACCAGGTCAAGCTGCAATTGTTTTAATTGCATACCATATTTTTCTCATTTTAAGTCTCATTTTACCTTTCTATTCATTTGGATCTTTGTACCAGTCTTTGCTAGGCAGACTAACTGTGCAAGGACGAATGATTCAGGATTGACTCCCACTCAAGGATAATAAAAGATGGAAACAGTTAATGTTAAGAGAGGCTACAGGAAGATGGGCACATTAATACACCATTAGTGCAGCTGTGAATTGCTCAGATGAATCATCCAACAATTCTGTAAAGTAATTTGGAATTATACTTTTAAAAATGACTAAAATGTCCACAACTTTTGACCCAGAATTCTCACTGCAAGGCCTATATCACAAGGGAGTTCAAGACAGAAAATCCTATATATACTAAAATACTGTGGTAAAAACACCTAAAAGTGGGCATCCACTAACTGTGTTACATGAGTGCAATGGAATATTACTAAACCATAAGAATGGACAAATTTAAAGAATTCAGAGACTTGGAAGACTTTTCTATAAAATGACACAAAGAAAGTAAGCAGAATCAGAACAATAACACAGACTAAAACATGCAAGTGGAAAGAACAATAAATCAAAACAAAACACCAAGTAATTATGTTGACCAAGATTAACCCTGGGCATGAGTTGAGAAAGCTAACCTTTAGTTAGGGAGGTGAAGGCAGTGGATATGGAATATTGCCTAGATTGTCAGATACCACTGGAAGTGCTAAGTGGATTTGATAAACTACTTTTTTTTCCCTCTTTCTTTTAAAATTTTTGTCACAAGGGTTGGTTTGCAAGGTGGGAAATGACACAAATATTCATTCATTCATCCATTCATTCATTCATTTACTCAGTAAGTATTAAGCACTTATGTTTTGCCAGGGACAGATTCAGAAATCAATGCACTGTGAAAACAAAAGGTAGTACAAAAAATAATTTTTGTTTAAAAGATGATTCCAACATCAATAATGAGTCGTTTTCTGCTAAAGTGTAATCAACTTAATTTTGTGTGATGTTATTTAGTGTTAACCACGTCTGGTGTCTGGCAATACTTTTCTCAAAGAAAGTGTTCATGATATGTAGATCTGAAATTTCAGTTTGGGTTGCAAATCTCTCACATGATTCAATTTCCATTTTTTTCCATTTAATTCACTAAGTACCAAAGTATCTGGTAATTTAATCTGGAAGGCCGTAGAATTTCTCTGTATTTTCATCCTCTACAACAAATGTTGGTGCAAAAACTACAATTATTTGAATTAGGAAGGATGGTTGTGGAGAGACGACAGTATGCTAGGACAGAGGGTCCCAGATTTCCTCAAATATTCTATCTGGGCTAAGCAATAGTATGAATCACAACCCAGACTCTCCTACTCAACCCAAAAAAATCTGAAGAGGGACTTCCAGATTGCTAAAGATTTCCTGGGAAAGATAATCTAGAACAGCTGGAGAGTAAACTACAGAGGGTAGAGTATAAAGGGCCCCTAAAACCTTCAGAGTAGTTCTAGCAGTTCCAGAACTCAGACTGAACTAAGTGGCACTCAAGCCCAGATGCTTTCTTTAAGCCAGGGATGCAGGAGAACAACTCAGGTATTTTGTGCTGGGCACGAGAGTCTAACCTGAGCCTTCCATAAGCCTGTGACTGGTTCCCTAAGCCTAGTCCAAAAAAGAAGCCTCAGGGTATTTGTGGTGATCCAGCAGAGCACTCCCACAGTCTGAGTCCCATCAGAACCTGAATACCATCCTAGCAAGTGCACGGAGAGTAACCATGTAAAGGGGGAGGAAGATACAGGGGAGGTTCAAAATCAGGTCCAACACAGCACAAATGCCCCAGACCAAGATGCTTCATAAACAAAGATGCCAGGCAAAATCTTGTCATAGTTCCTGACACCTCAGTAGTAGGGGAAGAACCCCAAGGAAAATAGCAGCTCTGTGATAAGAGGGACCACTGAGGTGGAGCCTAGCACTAGCACATTCTCAGAGATCAAGGAGGGAAGGGGGCTAGCTGGTCTCAATGTACTCAGGACCTCGTAGGCCCCATCTCCATCATTCAGCCATAGAGTTAGAATCAAAGGCAAGATTCTTGAGGTTCTACTTCACTCCTGTCAGAATAGCAAGGGTGAGAAAAAAGGAAAACAACCAATACTGGAAGAACCGTGGGGGAAGATAACACTGTTAGTGGAGTGATGAATTGTTCAGCTATTCTGAAAAGTAATCTGGAATGAAGCCCAGAAAGTTACCAAACTGTGCATATCCTTTTAATTAGTTATACCACCACAAGGCTCATTCCCCCAAAAAACATCAAAAAGAAGAAAAGGATCTTTATGTACAAAAATATTTAAAGTAGTTCTTTTTGCAACTGCTGAAAATAGAAACCTGGGTCAAGGGAAAGTTTTCTTAGTTATGACCGAACAAATTGTGGTATATGAATATAAATGAATATAATTGTGCCTTAAGACACAAGGAAATGGGTCTGCCAGGGGAGAGTCAAGATGCCAGAGAAGAAGAAGCAAATGGCTGAACTCTCCCAATATTCCCCTCCAAACAACTTTAAAATTATGCCTCAAATCAAAATCTGAAGTAGCAGAGCCAACAAAAGTTTAGAGTAAGACATTCTTTCAGCCAAAGTCAACTGAGGAAGTTAGAAGGAGACATCTGTGATGCAGGAGTGGAGGCTGGTGTAGAGTCCATGTGTATGCAACACCAGAACCAAGTCTAGGGGATGGTGACAACTTCTCCAGCCAGAGGTGGTAAAGGGACCCGGCAACTCATCAGAAAGAGATTATAGGGGGGCGGCTAGGTGGCGCAGTGAATAGAGCACCAGCCCTGGAGTCAGGAGCACCTGAGTTCAAATCCGGCCTCAGACACTTAACACAAAAAACTAGCCGTGTGACCTTGGGCAAGTCACTTAACCCCAACTGCCCTCCAAAAAGCAAAAAAAAAAAAAAAAAAAAAAAAAAAAAAAAAAAAGAAAGAGATTATAGGGTCTACGTGACCTCACAATGGACACAGAACTAGAAGCTATTTGGCAAGTTGACTGTCTATGCCAACTTCTAAGTCACAGTTTGAGGACAAGAGGAACACTTCAAGAGTGAACAGATGCCCTGGGGAGGGGTATTGCTTCCAGTCCTGAGCAACAGGGGGCCCGAGGAGCAATATGAATTGCAGTCCCAAGAGATCAAAAGACCTTTCTGAGTAAGGACCAGAGTTAAGAGGAGACCAGTGACTACATCTCTCCTGAGATGATACCACCTTAGAAGCACCAAAATCATCCAAATTCACAGAACTGTAAGAACAGTAATATGAAAAGGCCTAAAGCTTGAGACAGCGTCCCATTCACCTTTGCTAGGAAAAGAGCCCAACTTTAATGAAAACTTCAAAATCAAGAAATAGGCTAAAAAAAACCAAGCAAACAACAACAAAGGAAACTGAACGTAAAAATCTACTATGGTGACAGGGAAGGTCAAAACACAAACTTGGAAGAAGATAATTAAGTTAAAACAGCTCCAAGCAAAAAGCTCAAAGCAAAAATACAAATTGGAGAGAAACCCAAAAAGAATTCCAAGAAGAGCAGCAAATAAGTGGCATAGTGAATAGAACACTGACCCTGGAGTCAGGAGGACCCGAGTTCAAATCTGCAGACACTTTACACACACACACACACACACACACACACACACACACACACACACACACACTAGCCGTGTGACCTTGGGCAAGTAATTTAATCCCAATCGCCCTACCTTCCCCCCTCCAAAAAGAAAAAAAAATTCCTAGAAGAGCTAAAAATTGTTTTTCAAAATCAAATAAATGTTATCAAAAGTGAAAAAGGTAAATGCACCATCAATGAAGATGAAATTAAAGCAACTGTTAACCAGTAAAAACACAGAAAGAGGAGGAAGACGAGATGGAAGAGAAGGAGATGGAAGAAGAAGAGGAGGAAGAGATGGAGGAGGAGGAGGAGGAGGAGGAAGAAGAAGGAGGAGGAGGAGGAGGAGGAGAAGAAGGAGGAGGAGGGGGGAGGAGAAGG
>CM053599.1:200422487-200440639 GCA_028646575.1 Pseudocheirus occidentalis
AGATCCAGAAAGATCAGAGTTTAAAGGGAGACTGAAGCAATACATGCTATGATTCTTTTTGATGCTTGGCTTTTGTTTCTCTTTTCTCATTGTTCACTCCATTGGCTATAACACCTGTACAACCAGACTATTATACAATGTGAAGGAGTTTGCAGATCCTATACATGATTGTATGTATGCCACCATAGGGGGGGGGAGGAGGGGATGGGGAGGAAGGCGAGAAAAATCTGTAACTCAAGTGACTCTGGAACAGAATCTTGTAACCTAAAAGTAAACAAACAAGTCAATAAAAAAATTAAAAAATAAAAATAAAACATATTAGGGAAGAAATTCCATCAAGAATCAAAACTCTCAATGTAAAATTTAAAAAGACAAACTACACACACACACACACACACACACACACAAACCATACAACAGAGGATCTATGCAAAGAAATACTCTGAAAAAGAGAAGGACAGATTTGAAAGAACAGCATAGAAAATACAGAAAAAGAAGAAAATGTGACGGAAAGAAGTAAAAGACAACACCCTTAAAAGAATACGTTAATTCCATAAGAGTGATTTTGAAAATGGGTGACAGGGCAATAACTGCTGAAATCCTTGTACTGATGCCAGGAACAAAAAAAGAAAAGTGTTAAGCTCCAAGACATACAGTGCTTAAATTTTACAACTTCAATAATTAATAACAAATTTTGCTAGCAGGAAAGAGACTTACCAGTAATAAAGGAATGCCAACCTGAATAATCCAGTATTACTCTGTGGACATGAAAAATCAGAGTAGAGACTGTAATAGTATAGTAGAAAAAGCAAAGTAATTTTAGGTATAACCCACAACATATCTGGAAAATCTCAGCCTCATCAGCATCAAGATGGACCTTCAAAAAAAGAGACATTTCAGGAATTCCTGAAAAAAGAGGACTAGAACAGTCAATTTGCAAACACTCAAACCAAAAGAAACACAAGAAAGGTAAACAAGTATCAAGAAAATAATGAAATAACTTCTCTCATTTTCAGGTTATTGTTTAAAGAAAAAAGGAACACAAATTCCATTGAGGAGTTAAAAAATTAAAAAGGGGAATCTCATCAAGCAAAAAGGCCCAAAGGATTTAAAGAAAGGAAAGAGGAAGAGATAAATTAATACTAAATTGACTAAATTTCCTATGAGTAAATCAAAATATTTGTGAGAGGCTTAAGACACTAAGAAGTTGTACAAATGGGGAAGATAAGAAAAAAGATAGAGGAGAATCACCCAATCTAGAAATGAACACAAAAAGAAGAGTAATTTCCAGTCATTTAAAAAAAGTGGGAACTGTAGGAGAATAGAATAAAAGCAACACAAATTTTAAAAAACCAGATAAGAGTAGTAAAGGGAGATCTATTCTGTAAGAATGAAAAAATGAAAGTGAAAGAAAAGGGTGTCCCTAAAGAATTTTCCCAAAGCTGGCAGAGGGTGGAAAAGCAGTTTATATCTGTGGTAAAAAGAGATGTCTTTGGCTATAAGACTTTGTAGATTAGATCACTTATTCTGAAAAAGAATACCGCCCCCCACCAAAAAAAGACCTAAATAATTAGAAAGATGTTAACTTCTTGTGGTAGACACATGACAAATAATAAAAATCACAATTCTACCTAAATTAATTTGCCTGTTCAATATCCTACAAAGCAAATAAAAGGTCAAGATTATCAATAGGAATGATAAAAAAAAGTGGGAAGGAAGTGAGCCTAGCAGTTCTAGACTTCAAACTATATTACAAAGCAGTACTCATCAAAACTATTTGGTAATTTATTAAACAATAGAAAAGAAGTCAGTGAAATAAATTAGTTAAAGTATGATAGCATTTGGTGTTTATAAAGCCAAAGACTCCAACTATTAGGGAAAGGGCTCATTATTCAACACATGCTGGGGAAAACTGGAGACTAGCTTGACAGAAATTAGGCTCAGAATAGAGTTCTTACTCTTCTTTTGTGTGTGTCATTGTCAGGTGCCACTTCTCAGAATAATTTTTCTTAAAAATCTGAATTTCAGGAGATCTAAATTTTAATTAGAAGCTAGTAAAAATAAAGATACAATTTTTTCTCATCCAAATTCCTAGAGCCTCTGAAATACATTCACAGAACACAGGCTTCAATGGATCTGAGGTGAAGAATTCTTAGGTTAGAACAAAAGCTCATACCATATAACACAGTAAGATTCAAATAGTGCAAAAGCTCACTGAAGAAAATAATTCCTTCAAAATTAGAATAGAGCAAATGGAAGTTAAGGACCTTATGAGAAATCAAGACATTATAAAAACTAAAAGAATGAAAAAATAGAAGACAATGTGAAATATCTCACTGGAAAAACCACTGACCTGGAAAATAGATCAAGGCGACATAATTTTAAAATTATTGGACTGCCTGAAGGCCATGATCAAAAAAAGAGCCTATACATCATCTTCCAAGAAATTATCAAGGAAAACTGTCCTAATATTCTAGAACCAGAGGGGAAAATAAAAACTGAACAAATCTACCAATCACCTCCTGAAAGAGATCCCAAAAAGAAAACTCCTAGGAATGCTGTAGCGAAATTCTAGAGTTCCCAGGAAAAGGAGAAAATATTGGAAGTAACCAGAAAGAAACAATTCAAATACTGTGGAAACACAATCAGGATAATCCAAAATTTATCAGCTTCTACATTAAGGAATCAGAGAACTTGGAATTTGATATTTCAGAGATCAAAGGAGCTAGGATTAAACCAAGAATCAATCATCTACCCAGAAAAACAGTATAATCCTTCAGGTGAAAAAAAATGACATTTAATGAAGTAGAAGGCTTTCAAGCATACTTGATGAAATGACCAGAGCTGAATAGAAAATTTTATTTTCAAATACAAGACTTGAGGTAAACATGAAAAGGTAAACAGAAAAGAGAAATCAGAAGGGACTTATTACAACTCTGATGTACCACCTCAAACCTATCAGATTCGCTAATAGAACAAAAAAGGAAAATGATAAAGATTGGAGAAGATGGGAGACTGAGCAGATAGAGATAGAGGGAGGAAAGGAGACACACAGGGAGACAGGCTTGTGAGTTTTGCTTGTAAGAAGGCTAAAGGGTGGTATGGCTCTCTGCTGTGCTGCTATGATGGATACGACTTTCTGGTTTGGGGATTCAGTTTTCTGGTGTCTGAATAAATGTTTTGCTTCTGTCTTCCATATGGAGAGTCTGTTATATTTTGTGACTGAACACTGTATCAGCATATTTACAGTCACCATCAGTACTGTGAATGTGGCATTGGTGCTACATCAAGGGAACTGGATCAATGGAGGAGGAAAGAGGAGTGTCTCAGTGTAAAGAGCATAGGATGGGATTATTTCAAGACATCAAAGCTGTACTAATTTTTTAAAGGCAAGATTTGGGGTATCTGAGACCCAAATTCTTCTCTAGAGAGAAGTATATCGTGCCTATCTTTAACAAAGGACACTAATTAGACTGTTTCAAAGCAAGAAAAAAAAATGTTGCTTGTTTAAAGATAGTTTAGCAATACAAGGGAAAAAGAGAAGAGACAGAAATAAGAACCTATTAAGTGCCAATTATTTGCACAATACCATGCTAAATGCTTTATAAATATCTCATTTGAATCTCACAACAGCCCTGGGAGGTAGGCACTATTGTTATCCCCATTTTACAGTTGAGGAAACTGAGACAGAGATTGAGTGACTTGTCCAGGGTCACAGCTAGTATGTGTCAGAGGCCAAATCTGAACTCAGGCCTTCCCGACTCTAAGTCTTATCTGCTGCAATACTAGAATGACAGATAGAAGGTCTTTTGTTTTGTTTTTTTAAGGACGGAAGAGACTCGGGCATGTTTATAAGAAGCATGGAAAGAGCCAGTAGGTAAGAAAAATATTAAGGATGAGAGAGAAAGTAGGATCATGTGCCAGAAAGACATGGGCGAATAAGATCACATGCATACAGATATGATGTTAGACATAAACGATGTGCTGATTGTTCTGCTGGGGAAAAAATCTATTACAAAGGCAAGCAGAAGAGGTGGCTTTAGCAAGAAGGCCCACCTCTTCACCAAAGACAGGAACAAAGGAGACAGCGAGAGAAGATACCTTAATGACGTGGAAAAGAGGAAGAGGCAAGAACAACGATTCTAAGTGAGCAGCTTTGTTATTATTATTTTTTTTGGTGAAATACAAGTAGAAAGGGTGGGATGGGAAGGAGGTGTGAGCCTTGAGAGGAAATAAAAAGGTCTGCTGCAATAGTTCAGACAAGAGGCCGTGAAGGCCTGAACCCGGTTATTATAACTAACCGAACGGAGAGAAGGGGGCAGATGCCAGAGATATTGTGGAGCCAGAATGGACAAGACTTGGAAACTAACTGGATGAGGGCAGGGGTGTGAGGGAGAGCGCTGAGTCAAGAATGGCTGCGAAGTAACGACCATGAGTGCCTGGAAGGCAGAATGAGGGGCTGGTTTGGGGAGAAAGATGGGGGGATAGTTTTGGACATGATGAGTTTAGGTGCCTGTAAGACGTAGAGTTGGAAATGTCTAAAAGCACATGATGATGGCAGATGAGAGAACATGTGTGCAGAGAAGCATATACAGTTATCTGCAGAAAGATTATTGTGCGCAGAGGAGCTCATGAGATCACCGAGAGAGCATAGAAAGAGACAGAGAGGAGGGTCTACAACAGAGTCTTGATCATATATGAACATTTAGGGTTTAAGAGATGGATGATGATCCAGTAAAGGAGACTGAGAAAAGTCTGGGCCTGACAGAGCACTGGGAGAGTGTCTGGAAGTCATAGTGAAATTAAGTAAGAAAGGGTTAAAAAAAAAAGACTTAGGAAGAGTTGAACCATGAGAAGGAATAATTTATCGTCAGATAATATAATTTCAAAATTTCCTGAAGACAAAGGTAGAATGTTTCTGGGTGATGATGAGGTCTAGGGTGTGACTGCCCCATGTGGCTGAGGTTGAGTAAAGAAACAGAAGGCCATGGTGTCTGAGGGAACATCAAAACGAATATTAAATCATCTAGGATAACAGAATGGGTTAGGCAGAAAGAAAGACTGTGAACCAAGCACTAAATTCCTTGTAAAGAGAAAGAATGTCTTAGGAATCTTTAGATAACTATCAACAGGATCTAGATTAAGTGATAATTCTGGATAAAGTGGACCTCAAAGAAAAAGATGGGGAAGGAAGTTGGCAGGCGGGATGGTTTGTAAATAGCAGTGGGGTAGCAAGGAACATGCCAATTCTCCTGACAAGACCGGGTCTTGGAGCAGCAGAGTTGGATGCACGCCAGCAGTTCAATCAATTCTAGGAAGTATGGTCAGGGCTGTGGTGTGTCCTTGAGGAGGAACCAGAATTCTACAAGTACCTAAAGATGGAAGAAGAATGAAAGAAGTCTAAGATGAAAGGAAATATGTTTACAGTAAAGTAGGGAATACCACAGAGCATACCGGAAGGCAGGCAGGGGGCTAGGAAATGGGAATGGAAGAGAGAAGGCTGAGGTACAAGGAGATGAGAGAAAAGGAAGTGATGCAGAGGAGGACGATGGTTTTCATTTAGGCAGCTGGGGATTAGGCATCACTGGAATCAGAAGGCGAAGAGATGGGAGTTTGTTGGCCACTGGATAAAAAAGGAGTACTTTTTGATTAGGGCTAGCACCCTCAAGAACCCTGAGGAACGCAATTTTCTTTTAGGTGTTATGGAAGAAGGAAAGATCGGGCTTGGAGTTAATGACTTTGCCTGTAGGTGAGGTCCTGGTAATAACAAGTTTGGTATCTCAGTAGAGTACACTGTGGGAAAAGAAATCCATGATCTCCATTATATTTCATACAAGACAAGGATTGAAAGAGGAAGAAAAATGAACTCTACTTGGGAACAATATGATAGTTTACTTAAAACTTCGGAAAATAAACAAAAAAACTGAAACAAATAATTTTTAGGAAAATAGTTGATTACAAAATAAATCCACAAGACTGTCAATATTTCATAAAATTAATAAATAACCACAAAGTGCTTCAATATCTGGAAGGTAACTTATCAAGAGGCAAAGAAGTCTTATAGAAATGCAATTACAAAATAATTTTCACAAAAATAAAAGATTTAAATTCATAATACTGTGCAAGGCAGCCTATAGATTTATCACTATATCAATGAAACTATAAAGGTAATATTTTATGGGTATGAGACAAAACAGCAAAATTCACACGGAATAATTAAAGGCAAAAAATATCAAAGGAAGTAATGGAAAAACTAGGAATGAAAGAGGCTTGGAATACAAGGACTTAAATTATTAAAAATGAATAGTTATTAAAACTAACTAGTACTTCGTTAAAATGAGCAAAGTACATTAGTAGATTGGATCAGATAACCAAGCATAGAAACAAACATACATTACTGTAAAGTGTACAATGAACTCCCAAAAACAAATGCTTCAGGAAAAACAGAAAACAAGGATTTGGAGGGAAACTGAAAAGTAGTTTGGTGGGAAATAGGTTCAGACCAACATTTTATGCTACACACTACAATAAAATGTACGTAAATGATTTATATATAAAGAGTCACATCATAAAAGAATTAGGGGGAATGGGAGTCTACATTTTTCACAGATGTAGAGAGAGCATGAATTCATAACTAGAGGAGATAATTACAACAGATAAAATAATATAGATTATATAAAATTTAAAAATGTTTATACTATCAATGCAGCTAAAGTCTGAAGAAAAGATAAAGATTGGGGAAAAAAAAGTACTCAAAACAACTCTGAAAAGTCTGATCTCCAAAAATCTATAGAAAATTGACAAAAATGTGTAAAGATTAAGAGCCACTGCACTTTTTAAGATAGAGTTGAAAGACAGGAGTAGTTATCAGAAAAAAAGTGCAATTTATCAACAACAATTTGATATACTGTTCAAAATCACTAATAATCACAGAAATAGAAATTAAAACCGCCTATAAAACTGTCAGAGCTGGTAAAAGGAAAATTTAACATTCGAGAGAATGTGGGAAGAAAGGTATAACTAGTTGTTTGAAAAAGGATTTGGAATTATGCAAGAAAAATTACTAGTTTATACCTTTTGCTCCAAAAATCCCATTCCTGGTTTCATAGCATAAGGTGGTTAAGCATAGAAAGAAAAGACCTGTATATAAAATACATTCAAGGGAATATTATTTGCAATAATAAAAAGTTAAAAACAAAATATGTGCCTAGTGATTGGAGAACAGCTAAAAAAGTTGTGGTGTATGAATATAATGGAATATTATCAAGTAATAAAGAATGCTATCTATGAAGAATTCAAAGAAACATATTAAGACTTCTATTGTTCTATATACATTGACTAGAGTAATATAGATAACACAACACTAAAACAACAATTTAAAGGTCAATAATAAGCAATAGGTTAATTATAACAGGTCAAGTATTATAATAATATATATAATCTATAATATAATTATAGCACGTCAAGTCTATTCAAACAATGTTGGTACCAAAATATTAAAATGAAAGCACCATACTTTCTGCTGATCAGTAATGTTGAAGGTGATTTACCATCAGTAATAATAATTATTACTTGGTGATCTTGATTAGCTGTTTATGGGAGTGTTTGCTTGAATGTGGGGGGAGAAATATCAGTTCTTTAAAGTTAAAAAGAAAGTAAAGGCAAATTACAAATCTAAGAGCAGTCCAGACCTGAGGGAATATGAAGTCAAACTTTTTTCTCCTTTTTTCCATGTGTATGTCTGTACTTTACCCTCAGAAGGAGTGATGAAAATGGGTATTTTCTTTCAAATCAACTCCATTATCTAAATCAAATACATTGTAATCTTCCATTTTGAATTCATTATTGGCTCTCATATATACACACATCTTACACTGGCGTCTAACATGTTGTGGATATGACATGATTATGGAAATAAAATGTTTTTAGTGTTAGAAATTGCTTTTAAAAATTAAAGTTCTAGCAAGAAAATGTTACTCTTTTTAACTAGAAAGGTTTAGCAACATCAAACTGATTTGATTTTAGTGACATCACAACTTTGTTTCATGTAAAATTAACATTAATAATGTTGGTTTACTTTCACTATTATAAGAAGCCTGGAATTAATTGCTTTCAATTAATCTGTTCCACTCTTTGATAGCTTATTTATCAGATTGGGAAAGATAGATTTAATGGTACTTGCTTGAAACAGGTTCTTTAATTGGAAACATCACAGCATTTAGCTCACTTTGTGCTCTAGCAATTAAGAACAATTTGGAAAACTGGTGGTGTTTTTTTATACTATTGTCTCCTTGATTAGATTTCTGAAGAAGCAGACAAAACAAATGACAATACTACCCAGAACTACTGGTACAAATAAAAGCCCAACAGCCAGATTACTTACTATGAGAAATGTGAGCTATCCTCATCAATTTCTTCAACGTCTTACATTTATTTCACTGTACCCTTGCCTCTTGTGTAGGTAAACAGCAATATTTCTTATAAAATGCATCATTTTGCACCTCCCTTTACACAATTATCCTTTCTACAAATAAGCCAAATCAACAGAAGAAATTATTTTTCTTGATTAAGCACCCACATTTCTCTTGGGATGAAACAAACAAACAATTAATCTTTCCTTATTTGTTCTCAGAAGTACCTGCATTCCTTAAACGTACAATATCCAAGGTACCTGTGGCAGCTAGTCGGCAGCAATTAGGCTTCTGCGGAAAATGAATGGACTCCAGTCAGAGGGCCTAATCTGCTGAGAGTTTCTAAGAGAGGGCAAGGTTACACCAGTAAAATTCCCTTGTTGGGGAAATACTGTTAAAAATTACCACTTGACTTCAGCATAATTAACGAGGTTTGGGAATTTATATGAACTAAGTAATTGGAAAGAATTAACAAGAGATACATACATTAATCTTTACCAGTTACAAAGTGTTTAATGAAATTAAGGTTCCTGTTCTCATTCCTGTCTTGCTTAGTTTGCACACTTTTTATTTCACTTGTACATCAAGAAGAGTCTACTACATGAAGAAGAAGAAAAACGTGCCATTTTAGTGAGCCAGTTATCTTGGGAAAATTCAATTACGTATTCCAGAAAATAAGCTTAACGGAATAGAAATTCAAACATAATCAACAGAGAAACAGGTATCATGCTATGTGGTCTATACCATGAAATTTAGTTTTAAAAATCAAATGATGATCATCAACTTTGTGAAATACAACTGAATGCTGCCATATTATAGCTTTTGATACATGAAATGTTACATGAACAGAAATTTTCAGAATTAAGACTAATTCATTGCCACCTTTGAATGGTGATAATGTGACATATTACACATGTTAATAAAGCAGCTTTCAAGCAACAAGGAGACCTACCTTTGAACTTTCAATCTTGAAACAAAAGAAAATAACAATTTATGTTAAACATCATTAGACTGAATTTGGAGGCATTTTTGACCAGAAGTTGTGGGGAGGCTGTGCTAATTCATTCCTACCCTCTCACAGAGTCATCTGGTGGCCAACAATACATGTATCCTGTGAGATGACAAATTAAGGCTAATAGGGCAGTTAAAAGAAGTGAAACTGCAATCCTCTGTTGCCCTGGCTACACAGGAATGGAACCCCAAACTTGGGTTTCCTTAAGCACTATGTCTAACCACATGTAATGGGTATCACTTCTATTTGGACTCATTCCTACTGCTGCTGCTATTAGCTCATAAGTATTCATTATTTTTAAGGTTTAAAATGCTGCCTCATTAATAAGACTCATAATGACTGCCCTGATTTTTCATTAGATTTTTCATTTGACAAATTAAACAGTCAAAATTTCTGAATCACAAATTAACTGTCTGCCATACTTAGGAATGTGTTGGTGCACTGAAATAAGCTCGACCAGCTGAACTGTATACTTTATTCCTCTACTGTCCTTCTGAGCAAAAAAGTAAGCTGTTATATTTTCTAACTTCTAAGTTTCTTCTCTATAGTGGAAGTTTCATGTACAGGAAAGAACACTGAATTTCGAGTCAGAAGACCTGGGTTAGAATCTTGGTTCTGATACCTAGTAATTGTGTGACCCTAAGAAAATCACTTAAAATCTCTGGATCTCAGTTTGCTTGTCTGAAAAAATGTGCATGGCTAAACCAGACAATCTCTAAGGTCCTATCCAGATTAAAAATCTATAAAAGTGAGATTATATTAATTATATATTACATCATTTATACTAATTATATTATAAAAGTGAGGTTAAATTAATAACCAATTACTAACTGAGATTACGATGTTTCCCTTTCTATTTCCTCAGTCAGAAATGAACCCTAGGAGGTCAGGTTCTTCAGCTAGCCTTGGAAGGACATTGCTGATAGATGAGATTTCCCAAAGCCTTGGGGTACATACTTAGATAGGACTCTACCCAACTAGGAAAATTTTACAAAAAGAATCTAATCTAGGTGAATCCTGGACCACTGTGTTCTATCCAGGTAAGTTGGGATGGAGGTAGATCCCTCTGTCTAGATTGCCTCAGGCACAGGTGGTTGAGGAGGTGACAAGTAAGAGTGACAGTCAAAGTCACATCCTCTAGCCCCTCATTAGCATAAGTATATCTCTGATAACATTCATTCTCTCAATTTTTAACCAATCACAACTGATTACTGCCTATTGGGAACACCCACTCTTCCAAGGGTATATAAGTGTTGAAAGGCCTCCATGATTCATCTTTGGTTGATGAGAGGCCAAATGACCATTTTATTATCTGTTAGCCCAGAAACTCTCTCTATATAACTTCTCATACATCACAAAAGTATAAAACATCTAAATCTTTTAAATTCTTGTCTATCTCCTGAACTTAAAAAATACTGATACCTTTATTTAATAGTTCTTATACCTTGATTCCACTCTCAATTTAAAAGTTTAAACTTTGAGGGGGGAAAAGAAAACAAATGAGTATAGTTCTATCCATACTAGGAAATTCCTACTAGCCTGATGATCCACCATAAATAAGAATGTCTTAATTTATCTCCCAGAAAAACAGAGGGTGTTAGGAATGTGTGTGTATATGTTTTGGGGAATGTGTACATAATATCTATCTAGTCAATCCTAGCCATTTAAATGTTCATTTATTTTTTGCTGCTTAGTTGTTTTTCAGTTGCGTTCAAATATTTGTGACCCCTCCAGGGATTTTCTTGACAAAAATAATGAAATGGTTTGCCATTTCCTTCTCCAGCTCATTTAATTGCAGAGGATGCAAAAATTAATGAAAGACAAATAGTGGGCACGATTAAGCTGCAGTACCTTTCCAGTGATGATCTACGTGTAAGAAACAGCCAATGGGACATCATGATGAGAAAAATAAGAGGGCCCAATATAGGGCAAGAGTGATAACAAATGAGTGGCTTAAATGACCCCCTGATGTCCAGGAAATGTTAAAAGATCTAAAGGAAGGTCTCTGGTATATTGTGATAGTCTCTGTTCAAGACTAAGAAATATTACATACCGAAACTGAACAAAATGAGGAGTTAGAGAACACAGCTTCACTAATGGAAAGAATTTAAAATAATGAATTTTAAAACAGTCTCTAAAACCATCTTGTGAACTCAGTTCAATTCAATGAATATTTGTCAACCAGCTACTATGTACAACGAGCTATATGCTAGTTCCTGTGGATATCAAAACAGAAATGAAACAACACACATCCTCAAGGATTTTACTGATTAAGTGTCCTTTTATCAACCATGATGAAAGTTCTGTGTCAAAATCCTCAGGAGTGGTTTGGATTTTCCCATTGGAAAAAAACAATTAAAGGGTGGAGCCAAGATGGCAGAGGTAGAAGCAAAATTTAGCATCAGCTCACACTCCACTTCCAATAAAAAAAGACTCTAAACAAACTTTGGAGTTACAGAACTCACAAAGAAACAGGAAAAAAACCCACAAATCTCCCGCTGAAGGCAGCCTGGCAGGTGGACAGGAAGAGTCTATAGCACTGAGCTGGGAGCTGAGCCCAGCACTATGTGAGCCTAGAGTTCTGGCCCAAGGGTGGCCCCAACCAGCAGCCACCGGAGCAGACTTCAGGAGTGTGAATCACCAGCACCTGTGGCAATTTCCAGACTTCTCAACCCATAAACGCCAAAGACAAAGTAAACGGTCAGTATAGAACTCTGTTGGAATCAGGGAGGGTGAAGGGGTTGATGGAAGAGTGCTGTCCAGCTCCTGCCCCCAGGGCAAGAAGCAGTGATACACAGCTGCGTGACTGCCTCAGGAGCTCCTGGCCTGCAGACCACAGGAAGACCAAGCAACCATTCAGAGGTATTACTCTTGCTTTAACCTGCTTGGATCTGGATCACCATCTTGGGTAGTGGTCCTGGGGTATGTGGCCAGTGAGCCAGAGCTGGTAGGGGCTATAGAGACATCGCCCTCCTAATACCTCCAGCAGCTGCAAAAACCCCAGCCATTTGGGACAAAGCTCTCTCCATTCTGGAAGCAGAGTTCTACCATGGCAAAGAGCTTAAAAGTCAAGTAATTGGCTGGCAATATGAGCAAGCAAAGGAAGCACCAACAGACCACAGAATTCTTTTTAGGGGACAAAAAAAAGATCAAGGTATGGACTGGGAAGAAGACAGCAAAGTCAGAACTCCTGCATCAAAAGCATCCAAGAAAAATATGAACTGCTTCACAGGCCATGGAAGAGCTCAAGAAGGATTTTGAAAATCAAGTAAGAGAAGTGGAGGAAAAAATGGGAAGAGAAATGAGAATGATGCAAAAAAACCATGAAAACCAAGTCAAAAGCCTGCTAAAGAAGACCCAAAAATACACTGAAGAAAATAACACCTTAAAAAACCAGACTAACTCAAATGACAAAAGAGGCCCCAAAAGCCAATAAGAAGAAGAATGCCTTAAAAAGTCAAATTTCCCAGATGGAAAAGGAATTTCAAAAACTCACTGAAAAGAATACCTCCTTCAAAATTAGACTGGAGCAACTAGAAGCTAATGACTTTATGAGAAATCCAGATACTATAAAACAGATCCAAACACATGAAAAAATAGATGTAGGAGATATCATTTAAAAATTAATGGACTACCTGAAAGCCATGATCAAAACATGATCTTTCAAGAAATTATCAAGCAACATTGCCCTGATATTCTAGATCCAGAGGGCAAAATATGAATTCAAAGAATTTACTGATCACCTCTTAAAAAAGATCCCCAAAAGAAAACAACTAGGAATAATAAATACAGCCAAATTCCAGAGTTCCCAGGTCAAAGAGAAAATACTGCAAGCAGTCAGAAAGAAACAATTTGAGTATTACGCATACACAATCAGGTTAACACAAGAGCTAGCAGCTTCTACATTAAGGGCTCAAAGTACCTGGAATATGATATTCTGGAAGTTAAAGGAGCTAGGACTAAAACCAAGAATCACCTACCCAGCAAAACTCAGTATAATGTTTCAGGAGAAAATATGGTCATTCAATGAAATAGAGGATTTTCAAGCATTCTTGATGAAAACACCAGAGCTGAACAGAAAATCTGACTTTCAAATACAAGAGGCAAGAAAAGCATGAGAAGGTAAACAGGAAAAAGAAACAATAAGGAACTTACTATACATGGAAAAATGATAATTGTATCTCATTAGACTTTTCTTAGTATGAGGATAGTTGAAGGGAATATATATGTATGTATAGGAGGGTATATGTATATATAAATATAAATGTGAGTGTGGGCATATGTATGTTCATATATACATAGACAGAGGGCACAGGATGAGTTGAATATGAAGAGATGATATTTGAAAAATAAAATAAAAAGATGAGAGAGGAATTTATGTGGAGGAGAAAAGGAGAGATACATTAGGGTAAATTATCTCATATAAAAGAGGCAAGAAAAAATTGTTACAATGGAGGGGAAGAGCAGGAAGGTGAAGGGGAATGGGACAACCTTATTCTCATTGAATCTGGTTTAAGGAAGGAATAACATACACACTTAATTGGATATCTTACCCTACAGAAAAATAAGGCAGTAGGGGATTAGATGGGGAATGATAGAAGGGAGGGCAGATTTGGAGAGAGGGTAGTTAGAAGCAAATATTTTACAAAAGGGACAGGGTCAAGGGAGAAAATAGAATAAATGGGGGGCGGGGGTGGCTAGGTGGCACAGTGAATAGAGCACCGGCCCTGGAGTCAGAAGGACCTGAGTTCAAATCCGGCCTCAGACACTCAACACAAAAAACTAGCCATGTGACCTTGGGCAAGTCACTTAACCCCAACTGCCCTCCAAAAAGCAAAAAAAAAAAAAAAAAAAAAAACAACCCAGAATAAGTGGGGGCGGGATAGATGGAGTGCATTATAGTCAGTCTTTCACAGTATAATGACTACAGAAATGATTTGGGTGACTACACCTGTACAGCCTATACTGACCTGTTAATCTTCCCAGTGGGGGCGGGTGAGAAGGGAAGAAGATAAAAAATCTGGAACTCAAAGTTTTAAAAACAAATGTTTAAAAAAAATTGTTTTTTATATGCAACTTGGATATTAGATAATACAAGTGCTGGGGTATAGAAATCCATCTTGCCCTACTAGAAAGTTAGGGAGGTTATGGACGAGGATTTAAGAGAGAACATATTGGGGGAAGGGGTATTCAGTAGGCTTGCTATTGTGGGGATGGGGGTAGGGGAAAGATGGGGAGAAAAAACTGTATCTCAAATTCTTGAAATGAATGTTAAAAATTAAAAATAAATACATTTTTAAAATATAAAATAATGTTTTAAAGATTGTTAAAAGAAAAAAATTTTTAGAAAAAGCAAAACCTATTCCAGATGAAATAAAGTTATAGGGCTCCTGATCAGGCATCCTGGAAACATGTATGCACAAAAAAAATCTAAAAACAGCTTCAAGCAATGATGGATTTAAGTTATTACCAGATCCAAAAGAGATGGATGGCAGCCTGCTTTTCGTAATCTACATCATCATCTAGATCTATTTAAAGATGTGATACGCTAACAAACTTAGTTACCATTTCGATAAAATCAGTAAAACAATCTGCCCCTGTTACACTGAGTCTGTATCGATCAATAAAATCACTTGTACAAGGAAAGTACTGTTAAGTACTGACAATTCTAGCCATTAATATTATTTAACACACTGTGCAGTCTTTAATGAGGACAAAGAGCAGTTTGTCTCTTTATACTTACAGCATCCATAATATCGCTGCTCCAGATTTTCTACAGCATTTTCATACTATCCAAACTTTCTAATCCCTCCTTCATACCTAAGTACCTTTGGATTCATCAATTATTTTAGTTACTATTTAAAAACAATCCTTTGAAGGGACAGAAGCTGCATTTATAAATATGTTTTTACTCTAAAAAGCAAACTGAGAAGTTTGAGAACTCGGAATTTCAGAACTCTGAGCCTAAAGGTTTGCGTGTACAAGAAAGATAATCTAAACACCATTCAGTCAATCTCTTCATCAAATTATAGGCATATGAAAAAAAAGTCTCTTATCTAGAGAGACTATGTATAACTAGGTATAGACACATGAGTACTGTAAGACAAAAAATAGAGAATATGGATGGAGGAAAATATTGGAAAGGATAAAAATGATTGTTTATGAATTAATTATTTATCTGGATAATTATATTGATTCTGGGTCTAACCTAATTCAGGCCAGTACAATGTGTCAGGTTCAGTAATGAAACACTCACAGACCATGCCTTGACATAAAGATGATTTTACTTACGTAGCAAATTATTAAAAAGACCCCCTCTGCCTCTATATTCACCAAGGTAGTAATGGTGGGTCAGAAAGATATCCCACAGATCCAATTACTTTCAGATTACAGTAAGCAAAGGACTACCCTGGTACAATGTTTGCTGATGTCCAGTTCAGTGCCTATTCCTCTGGGACCCAAATCATTGACTCTGGTGCCTGGGTCATGTCACTAGGACCTATGCTTCCATGCAGTCTACTACACATCACTCCTGGGGTCTGGCTACTACCAACTCTACTCTTGCCTGCTGCAATGGCCCACACTACAGTTTATGGTGACTAGAGCCCCACGCTGTCCATCCTGTGGACAGTCACAGAAGCACTTTCCTCCTGTTCTGGGCTACAACTATAGGCACTGCCACTGCTGGTGCCTGAGTGCTAGCCCTCAAAAGCTAGATCAACTGATGCTCTCCTATACTATGTTCAAAAGATGACCCCTAAACCAGCACCTAAGTACACCACCTCCCCTTCCCACCCCCTCGCAACCAGATCCTGCGTAGCCTCAGATGCTAACACTATGGGGCCTGGGACCTGCCCTGGGGCCCCTTATCCAGCACTTACTGAAAGTCCAGAAAGAAAGTTACTGTTCATAGGAGAAAGAGTGGAAGCTGTCCTTCCTTTAAACTTTTAAAACTGATGAGACCTTTACTATCTTCAGCAAGTCAGGTGGGGTTCATTTAGCACATCTGGAAAAAAGCATTATCTTTTCAAATCCCTCTCCCAATGCTTTCTACCAAAAAGTCCCCAATTAGTCCATAAGGCAGTTCTCTAAGGCTTCCCAACAGTCACTTTAAAAAGTTCTAAGTAGTGCACGGCAGAGAACAAAAGAAAACTCACAAGGAAGCAAAGATGGACAATTCTCAACACAATGTGTATTATTTATCATACAGGCTTTCTTGAAATGAAAAATTATTGTTTATGTTTTATTATATTTATAATGATTATAGATTATATAATTATGTAATATATAATATATAATTACATGTGTATATTATAGTTATTATATTTTGAATCCTCTCATGTTTTGCTATGCACATGACATGCTTTTTTTTTTCCTTTCTTACTGTGTATTTAAGTTTATGGTGTGGGGTTTTTTTTCTCTATTCTGTATTTGTGTTTTGGCCCTTGAGTCTAAAATATTTTTTTTTAAGTTCTACATAGTTCCTTCAGTAGAGTTTTTGGATAACCCCAAAATTCCAGTGTTCAAGTTAGGCCCAAACCTACAACTCCTGCTGGATCACAACTCCCAAATTTAAAAAATTGAGCAAATGCAACAAAGAACAGTTTGTAACATTTACTCTCTTTAGGTTGTGGTCCTTAAAGACACAGAATATATTCCTATCTGTCTCTAGTTGCTGAATGCCCACAGGCAGCGGGAATTTTTCTCATGGTATGTGCCAAGCATCACCAGGTGTATAAAGATCCCTTTGGAATGCAACCTATTTAGCATTACCTTTCCTCCACTTCCAACCCTATACTGCCAAGCATCACCTGTGCTCTAGTCTGGGCCTGATTCAGGTCAATGTGGCGCAACATTTCTGGAATGGGAATAAAAGGAGACCCCATAGGTCATCTAACAAAAAAGGGTATTTACAGAGATATAACATAGAACGGATATTAAGCGAAACCACAGCACTAATTCAACAGAACGTAACTTCCCTAAGCCTTTGTTGGCCACAAACAAGTCGTTAACCAGAAGTCTAATGGAAGAGCGACCGATTCTTCGTTCACTGGTTTTTCATGCTTAGGCCACCAGAAAGCTATGTCACTGGCCCTAGCCTCAGTCCTTTCAGGCAAGGTCTTAAGTAGGGCTTTCAATACCTTCAAAGGAAAAATCAGTGCAGCTTATTTCTTCCTACCACAAAATACATAAACTAAATAAATTCCCCAAATCTGATCAATTTTAATTTACAGTGAATACAACATTTGTTGTAAGTCTTGTACTGGAATCAAAGCAAGCAGATACATTTGATCTCCATTCATACATAACAGCATTATCTGAAATAGTAAAAGAGGTCCAGTATTCACGAAACTCATAATGCCATATTAGTTAAGGCAAAAACTAGTCCCTTCTGAGATAATATTGAATAATAATTGACTATATAGCAATAAACACTCATTACAAATGGGAAATTTCAAAAAAATAATTATTCCTAAGTCTTTTCAATGATCAGACAGGCTAAAAACATGACTAGACGATGAGAAAGTTTGGAGAAGTTCAAGGGTAAATACTTAAGATGAAAATTTTGAAGTAAGAGTAAATGTGGGGGGGCGGAGACAAGATGGCGGCATAGAAGCAGCAAAGGACCACAGCTCCCACACAAACATGCTAAAAAACTCATAAAATGGGACGCTAAACAGATTTTCAAGCTCCAAAACTCTCCACAAGACTGAAAGCACATCTGTTGC
>CM053599.1:200441139-200469406 GCA_028646575.1 Pseudocheirus occidentalis
AGGACAGGAAGGAGGGACATACAATTAACCTCTCACAATTTGTCCACCATGGAGATGTTCTGTGTAATTACACAGGTACAGCCGGTATTGAATTGCTGCTCCTCCCAGTGGGAGTGGGTGACAGGGGAGGAATTGCAAGAATCTAGTATTTAAAGCTATACAATTAAATGCAACTGGGAAATAATACATACAGGGACAAGGACAAGGAGGAGCTCCCTACCCTGCTGGAAAGCTAGAGAGGTGTTGGAAGAGGGAATAAAAGGGAACAGATGGTGGGAGGGGTCTTACAGTGGGATCAATGTTCTGGGCTGGGGGGTAGGGACAAAAAAGGGAGAAAATTTGTAACTCAAAACCTTGTGGAAATGAATGATATAACCAAGAAATAAATTAAAATTTACATTAAAAATGTGTTTCTTATTAAAAAAAAAAAAAAGAGTAAATGTGTTTGGAAATCAGTTTTTCTACCTATATAGCCTAAATCAATTTCCTCTCTTGGCCTCCGTTCACTCAACTGTAAAAATGAGAGGTTCAACCAGATGATCAAATTCCTAACCTCTCCAAATCCTATGAAGCAAGTTTACAAGAATCCTCTATTGACTGACTGAATCTGTTTGAGGCATTTTTGCCCTATTATGCATTTTAGATTTCAGATTTGCATGCAGTTTTCAAAAATCATGTTCATTTAGACTAACACAGAGATTTTAAAAATTGGGTGACTAATCTTATGACACTGAATGTTTCATTTGGGGTTTCACCTCTCAGAAGTAATATCTCAAAGTATAAAAGGAAAGCTGCCTTCAAGTTGAATGGAAGCAGAATATTAACAGCGATGGGAACCTGCCTCTATGTCTTCAGGACAGCTCTAGAACATTGGTGCTAAACTCAAACAGAAACAAAGACCAAAAATACCATACATACAGGTCACTGTGGGCTCCATAATGACTTAAGAAACCATATATTAACATCATCGTTGTTCTATTACATTCTCATTTATTTTGTAAAATGTTTCCCAATTACATTTTAATCTGGCTCAAGGACAGGTCATGTGTTTGACACCTCTGCTCCAGAATACTCTGTTCTGAATTCTCATGGAGACTGAGATAGTACAGTGCCTGCATTTTTGGTAACCTTTCCTAATTGTGTGATTATCCTATTATAGTAATTAGCTCTGTAAAGTCCATCTGGACAAGAATTTTAGATGAAAAATTCCGAGTTCCATCACAATTGCTCCAAGCCCCCAATCAGAGAAAATTCCTAACTCCTAGGGAGAGATTGGGCTCTGTGTCTTAAGTTACATTTATAACTCTTTCTAGTTAACCCTTGGTTTCTGTGGTTACAGCAAAATCCAGTTTATTGGAAATATGTGGCAGTAAGATAAATTATATGACGTCATACAAGCTTATGGATCAGGAAGCTTTCAAGCACCTACTATGTGGCAAGCACACATGCTAAGTACTAGAAATACAAAAAGAGGTAAAAGACATGTCCTGCTCTCAGAAGGAAGGGAAGTTAGGGAAGGAAAGAGCTGATGGTTTCTTGGGACCTTCTTCAGTCTAGGCACTCTTCTCAGGGCATGTGTGTAAGCCAATGACTACCTCCTGTCTTCCTTCTCTGGTGAAGCTAAGCTCTCTCTTTGCTCCTATTCCTTTAATACAGACGCCCAGAATCTCTTATCTCATTTCAACGATAGCTTCTCCCTTTTATATTCTTGGCTTTGACTGATGAGAGTTAGTGCACAGATCCCTTGCACATTCAGTTCTACTAAACCCATCAGAACCTCTATTTATACTCCCAAGTAGCTTCTGTTCCTCTGAAAGAATATGGCCACAGAGCATGTTTCCGAGGCTCTGGGTCCTCTACATTTCCATTTGCCAAAAACTACAATATCCTTAATCTTGCTTAACATAACCACCCAGAAAACAACAACAACATGGGAAATGGGATTATTATTTTCAAATTAACTTTTTTTTTTTTTTTTGCTTTTTGAAGGAGGGCAATTGGGGTTGACTTGCCCCAAGTCACACATCTAATAAGTGTGTCAAGTGTCTGAGGTCACATTTGAACTCAGGTCCTCCTGCCCCACCTAAGCCACCCCTAATTAACTTGTATTTTTGATGCTCTAGTAAGTCATTCTTGTCGCATTGCCTTTTCTCTTTTTCCAGAAAGGACTTGCAGAAATTATCCTGGTATTAAAACTATTTCCCGAGACTAAGAGTAATAAGTATTAACTCTGGGCTTAACATCTTTGGGCCTCAGTTTCCTCATCTGTCATTCAATCCGTCAACAAGCATTTATTATTTGCTATGTACACGGCACATACTAGGTACTGGGTATGCAGATATTTGGAATGAAATAATCTTGAGGAGCTGACATTTCACTGGTCGAAGGAGAGGGATGGACTAGAGTATTGCTAATATGCCCACTAGCCTGAATGTTCTATGATTCTATATGCTACTACGGAACTGCAAAATACATGTTTCTGTATTTCCCTGATATATCTATACCATGTACTTAAGCATCTTCTAGTCAGGCTCTTATATAAGAACCATGGCTGGTTCTTAGTTCTTAAATAAAACACAGTTTCTTTTCTTTGGGAAGAAAGATAACTATTCATAGTCATTCCTTCTTCCTTTTTATCTGTCCTTATGGAATCTAGAACAGTCTTCTGGATATGTAGATGTCACCATGTATCAGAATTACTAGGGAGATAGAAGACACCCTCAGAATCCAGCAGCAGCAATTACCTTATGTAACAGGTGTAATGAAGCAGGATTTTTCCTGGAAAATAATGAATAAAAGACACTGGAAAAGGGAAAAGCCTAATGGAGAGGTAGAGATTCATTATCCATATTAACACCACGTGGACTTCGCACAGTTGTAGTTCTGGATTTGTGCTTTTATGCCCTCTCCTACAAAGATCTAAAGGAGTTACCAATGCTGCTCTTGAGGCTGAAAATTTAGCCAACAATGCAGATGAGATGCATTCATAGGGCTAGTGACCAACGGGTCTGGCACTGATCAGACCAAATCTGGTAAGATGACATTACGCACCCTTAGAGATAACATTCCCTCTCTCCTGAATCTGGATTAAAGAGAGAAGCAGCTGTCCCGACTTCTCTTGTGTATGAGAAGTGTTTAAACCACCCTCTGCTGACACCTTCATCAGTCCACAGATTATTCCCCTCTCCACGCAGGTCGGTTCATTCCTTCTCGACCGACTTCCCATTGATACATGCTACGTAGCAAAAACTTTGTGATAAATTTTATACTAGCCACACCAAACGGCGTGTGGAAGAACGAGTCTGCCTGGGCATGCACAGCTGAAGATATAGTCAGCCTCAGAGAGGAGGTGGCAAAGTGACGAACGCCCCTGTGGGAAATCACAAACCTTTTCAGTCACTGCAATCACACTCATTAGCCAGCTGAAGCTGATTTACAGGAGGTAGTATAAATAAGAGAGAGTTTGATAACCTGAAGTGAAGCAAAAATCCCCTAAACTAGAGAAGAACAAAAGCAGATAGGAACCAACCTGGAACGAAGAAGGACAGGAGACAGCTGTCTCTGAGTAACTATTTTTGGAGTTCTTCCTGGTATTTACATGGGTTTTCCCTTAGATACAGCACCTTGGATGAGGACTTACAGGGTGAAAGACTCCCTCTGGCACCTTCACCAACACTCATAACTAGTATTTACGTTACCAATGGAGACCATCTTCCAAGGAGTCATGATTAATCTCTCATTAGGAAACCAGTCAGTTTGAAACTGACATGTCTAGAGGCAAGTCAAATGACAATGTGATGTATGGTGTCTACCGTGTTGCGACTCTTATCCCAACTTCAGCCCCAAGACACGGCACCTGGACTACCCATTCACCCTGAGCGCTGGAGTCATTGTTTCTCTTTAATTTCTCAAGCTCCTTTGTTATAACCCCGTGTTTCCTTTTTTACTCACTAATAACCACAGGTGATCCCTTCAACTCACCCTAAAGTTTATTCTTCATACATGTTCCAGTAACAGACAGGGTCTTCATCCCCAAAAATACATTCAAAGTTCAAAACTTTTGGACTTGGAGACAGAAGGTGTCTATTCAAATCCTGGCTCTGCTACTTACTGTCTCTGTGACCCTAATCTATAAAACGAAGGAGAGGGACTAGCTCTAAATCCATGTTAGTATGATAATTTCCTATGGGAAGGAAATGACATTTCCCCATGGCTCTCCTTCAGATTGAGTGACTCCTCTCTAGGGGTTTCAGTGGGTCAAGCCAACAACAAGAAGACCTGTATTACTCATTCTCTTTTCATATGACGTATAATAGCCTGGGCTAGAGCTGAAAATGAGTAAACTCTTGCCAATACACACATATTTACATCTGTCTCTCTTTATATGAGGATTAGGATTATTTACATGAGGATCCATGAAGTGAGGAAATTGTTCATTAAAAAGATGACTTTAATATTACAAATGAATAAAAATTGAACAGACTATCTTTCTTCCCATTTATGATCTTCCCATTTATCTCTTCCCTAAACGTCATTTCATCCTTCTCTGAACTAAAAGCAATATGAAAGTAATGTCATCTCCACTCTCTAAAATGATCATTTCTAAAATATAAAAGGTACATTTTCTTTACTTCCATTCTCATCTCGTAGTAGTATAGGAGAATACCAAATCAAATGATTGTTAATTACTTTTTTGTGTAGACAACATTAATTTCACATTAAGAAGAGATGAATACAGTGAATAATTCAGAGTGTGAATTCCTACAATTTGTAAAAGCTGAAAAGACACCTTACCTGCAAGTAGGCTTCCAAGCCTTGTCGTCGCTGCTCTAAGACTTTGGGGACCCAGTTTCTAACGTGTTTGGAAGGAATTTCTGGAGTTTTTATACATTTCTTGAGCTATAAAGACAAAGAATCATTTTTAATATGCAGAAAATGATTAAAAATTTTAAAGGCAATGTTGAAAAACCACAAAAATGAGATATGATAAAAATAAATAAATCCGACAGATAGAAAGACCAAGACAAAAATCTCATATTTAAAAGTTCTTCCCTAGACTTATATAAGCTAATGGAAAGTGAAGTGAGCAGAACCAGAATACGTACACAATAAAAGCAATATTGTCACAATAATCAACTACAAAAGACGCAGCTATTCTGATCAAGGCAATGATTCAAGACAATTTCAAAAGACCCAGGATGAAAAATGCTATCCACCTCCGGAGAGAGAACTGATGAACTGAGTGCAGCATGATTTCACACGTATAACCGATATCCTAACGCTTGCCTTCTCAAGTGGTGGGAGGCAAGGAGAAAATCTGGAACTCAACATTTTTCAAAATAAATGTTAAAAAATTTTACATGTAATTGGGAAATATTTAATAAAAACTTATTTAAAAAATAAAATGTATTCCCTTAAGTATCCTTCCAAAATGACAGAGACTGTATTAAATGCTTTTTTAATCTTTTATAACAGTACATATTTCAAGTATATGACTATTTTTCCCAAAATATTTTAAACAAAATGAAGTAGGTGAATTAATCTAAAACTTCAAAGATGTGAATAATGCCTTAAATCAAGCAATCCAAGGAGAATCTGCTTACATAAATAAATTTAATAGTTGGAGCGGTAAGTTATGTTGCACGTATTGAAAAAAGTAGAGGAAAACGTTGTCCTCAGTAACACGTTCTGCCTGGGAAGGATTAATACCATACTATGCCATCCCATTTGGAGATCATACACAGAGGAACAAACTAAAAAACCACAGGAATGATCCATCTAAATTTATAAGAATCAACTGAAAATATTATTCAATGAAAACTCCTTTCAAGAGACAGATAATGAAACCCCTTTCCAGCCTTTTGGCAGCTAATGGAGTAAAGGCATAGAAATGATACATGTATTTTCAGGCATGGCTAACATGTAGGTTTGTTTTGTTTAATAATATATATTTGTTTCAGGGGAAGGTTTCTGTTTGGGAGTTGGGGGCATAGTGAGTTGGTGGATCGTGATAGAAAAAAAGAGTACAAATAAATCCTTTTTAAGTGCACAGAAGAAAAAAGAAGTATATAAGAAAACACAATGAAGAAATTTTGATTAAGTTGTTAAATATATTCATACATTATCTTTCTAAAAGCTGTATATTACAAATTTAGTGGCTTACACAATCCTTTTTTTTTGTTTTTCTTTATATGATAAAATGTGTTAAAATGTTTTTTAAAAGAAAAAAATGAAACGCAGCTTTTAAGCCAAAGAGTTTGGGGTTTTATGGGAAGACATAGCTTGAGAAGAAATGGCCTAAAGAGGAAAGAAAACCTATTCCAACTATCAAAAACTGAGTTAGATTTTACGGCATGAAAAAAAAACAACAGCAAAAAGCCAAAAACAATTTTTAAAAAACCCTGATCTTAATATTCTAATTAAAAATATGAAAACTATACTTAATATGTCACTGTGTAATTCTGTGCTCCACATCTAAAGAATCAGCATGCAGTAATAATTAAGAAGTTTAATGTTATTACTTCAATAAACTAAAAATATGATTCATCCACAATAATATACTGTAAACTTATTTTTCAAAACCTCTATAACAAAATAACAAATGGAATTTTTGGTGCTGTATGTCATTCTTTTTGCCTGATACCCTCTGAGAAAATGTGGAGAGAAATGTAAGGACAAACTCAGAATCAACTTTGACATGCTTGCCCATAGGGGACTGAGAATTTACATTTTGTCTCTGGGCTGACGGAGTTGTTTCTGAAGCAAAAGCAAAGCCAACAAAGTCGAATCATTATGAAAACAGTTATTATAATTCAAGAGCAATTTTCAATTTCATAATGAATTTCTTTTAAAAAGTATTAAATTACAACTCAGATAATGTTTAAGAATGAGAAACCAAGGTTTTCTACATTATCCCAAACTGTAGCATACACAACATTTTCTCCCTATTTATGTGTCAAGAGTACTGAGGAAGCTATCATCAAATTGCTACTGGGATGACAGCATTTGTAGGTGAGTAATGAATTGCTTTAGATGCAAGAAGACAAACTTGAACCAATCTAAGTTTCCAACAGGGCTCAGCTGCTTACAAGATAAATACTCCATGGCTACTCTGCTGATGATTAACAGTCTGGGTTATACTGTGATCCTGTTGTACAACTTTGGCCATCCATTTGGATGGTCAAAAGCGATACGAGATACTTAGATGAACACAACCATACTTTCTCATGGCGATTATTCTGCATTATTTTTCGACAGTATTACATCTGTTTTATGAAATCCATCTTTTTGCTACATACCTTGACTTAAAAGATAATTTGGCTATAAGTAATCATTTTCCAAAATTTGGTTTAAAATGCTTTCTTTCTGGACACAGAATGATAAATACAAATAGGTTTAGGAAAAATTCATATAAACATATAGTTGATAAATCCAAAGCAGGAAATTAAGGATAAAGAAAACTGAGGATATTTGGAGTTTAATGCTAATGATGACATGATGGAAGGAAACTAAATTTCTCTCAGTGTTCCTGTCAAGAGTCAAAATACTTGGTTAACTGACCTAGAATGGCATTTCTTAGGTTCTTTCATAATTCATTTTTCACTAAGTGAAATGCAAGAAATTCATTCTTTTATTATTGGTGATGTGCTGGGTACTCATAAAAAAATGCCTGCAGTCAGTATTAAGACAAATAACAATAGCTGAAATCAAGACGTAAAACCTCTGTGAAAAGAGCTAAGCCTGGAAAACAACTCTAAACTATACTGTAGATGACATGAGCTTACCACAAACAGTGCGCGTCTAAGTCTCCTACAGCTGAATGATGAGTTTCCCCAGCATGCTCTTTCCTATGCACGTGTGTGTATGGAATAGGGACAACAATTCCAAACAGCAGATTTTTCTGGTTCTTTTTGCAGGGCATAAACCCAAGCCAAATGGAACACTTGGGGTAGAAATCTTTTAAGGAAAACTGAAGTGAAAATGAACATATTTTTTCCCCTGTTTCTGGCATAAATTACAAACTATACAGTATCAGGGAAAGTAATCATGATTTCCAACTTTAAGTCCACATACATACCAATTTAACCAGAAATCTACAAATATCAATGAAATTCTCAACAATTAATTTCAATTAATAAATATTCAACTTGCAGTGCGGCAAGGAAGACTTCATAGAAGAAACAAGACCTCACTGGGCCTGAAAGAGAGTAGGGTTTAGATAGGTTAAAAGCTGAGGGAAGAACCTCCTGGGCTGCAGAAAGCATGAATAAGAAAGGTGTGAAGACAGAAACTAGAATGACAAGGGGTCATTGAAGAGATCAACAAATCATAGCGTAAGGTATGTTTGGAGAAATTTGGGGAAACCAGGATAGTCAGAGTGTGTTCATAATACGGAAGGAATTAAATGCCAAGATAAGAAGTATGAACTTGATAAAGAAAGGAATATATTCTAAGTTCTTAAGCAAGTGAAGAGATGAAATTATAGTGAAATGAAAAGTGGTGTCTTTAGGGCAGAAGTTAGCAGAGGTAATGAGGTTCTGAACTAAGAAAACGGAAGTAACAATTCAGAGCAAGGGACAAATGCAAGGACATTTTAAAGGAAGAAACAAAAGGACTTTGCGGCAAATGGAACATAATAGAGTAAAGAAAGGGGAAGGAAAAAAGTTAATAAGGAAAAGTTTTTCTGGGATAATAAAATTTTAAATAAAAATATCTTCTAAAGGAGTAGGTACCTTTAAAATTGTAACTCTAATAATAATGAAATCAAAAACATTTTACAAGCACATAAAGTAAAAGATACTTTTCCGGAAAAAACTAATAAATTAACAAATATTTCTTGGTCTCCTCTTAATGTGAACAACAAATATTGAAAGTATTGATTAAAGTGGTCATTGTGGAATTTCCTTGAACCATATAGTCAACAGAATATGTTTAAATGACAACGATTACAGTTCCTTCTTTAGCATTAGTGACCATTGGCTTAAAAGCACTTCCAAAGGTTTTAGTTATTCAGAAAAGAAATTAAAACACTTATTAGCAAAATTCATAAGAAACTCTGCCTGTTTGTAAAGAGTAGCACCCCAGTAATGAAAATATTTACCAAGCATTTTTGAGGAGTGTAAAGTCACAAAGTAAAAAAAACATGAGACATCAAAACGGTCATTCATTTAGTCAACAAATACTTATTAGTATCTATGTTCAAAATGATTATATTAGATACTGGGGAGAAACAACTATGAATCATCATGGTCAATACCTATAAGTAACTTATAGTTAGTAGTATGTGGCTTATGGGGTGGTCAGATGGTGCAGTGGATAGAATGCCCAGCTCAAAATGAAGAAGACTCATCTTCCTGAGTTCAAATCTGGTCTCAGACACTAGCTATGTGACCCTGGCCTTTATCAGCCTCAATTTCCTCATCTGTTTAAAAAAAAAAGAGTTGGAAAAGGAAATGATGAAACACTCCAGTATCTTTGCCAAGAAAAGCCCCTCGAAAATGGAGACACAAAGAGTTAGCCATGACTAAATAAAGACTGAAGAAGAACAGACGAGTAGCTTGCAGTCTTAGCAACAAAATAAATTAAATGGCTTAGGAGAGAAAGTGGTACATTTTCAAAATAAATATTTACTTTAAGGAAAGCTAATTATCTTATCATAAAATATAATAGTTAAAGATACTAAAAACAGAAGATATAAGAAAAATACAATAAGAAATAACTGTGGTAACTGTCAAACTAAAGCTTATAAAAGCAAACTTTTGTGAGAAGTGACAATAGTAAACCCTAATACTTTTACAATTTCACTAAGATTTTCACCTATTTCAAACTGCCTTAACATCTAATTGTACAATTCTAATAGAATCTGAGATATGAAAGAGACCTCATCACCCATATGTAATCCCCATTACAACATAACCAACAAATTAATATCTAAGCCTCTGTGTGAAGACCGACAAGAGCAGAAACGTATCACCTTTTCAGATAGCCCATTCAACTTTGGAACAGGCTGGAGAGATTTTGCTGACATCAAGCCTTAAAAATAAGCCTCTGAAATCTCCACACAATGTTTCTGAGGAAAAACACAAGTCTAAGCCCTTCTAGACACGGTGGCAACTTAAATGTCTGAAGACAGCTTTCACGTCCACCCTGGATCTTCTCTTTTCTCGGATCAGCATATATAGCCCCGTCCACAGGTCTTCATATGACACGAGTTCAAGGCCCTTCACTGTTCTGGCTGCCCTCCCCCAAATGCTTTCTAGCTTATCAGTGTCTCTCTAAAACTGTAGTGCCTAGAACCAAACATAACACTCCAGATGAAGTCTGATGAAGAACAGCCCAGAAGAACTATTCCCTTGTAGCTGGAAGCTACGTTTCTTTTAATATAGCCCAAGGTCACTTTTTTGGGGGGGAGGGGGGGCGGACATATTGTAATTCTGAATCACAGTTAGCTTATAGTTCACTAAACACCTCAAGTATCTTTCAAACTTTCATTTAACTGTAATTCCCCCTACTCCATCTTATACCTGTGTGAGGCTGATTTTATATACTCAGGTATGTATTTGTCCTTTCTGAAATTCATCTTATTAGATTCAGGCAATCAATGCTCTAGCTTGTCAAGATCCATTTGGATCATAACTCTGTCACAAAGTGTGTTAGCTTTCCCTCACCTCTCAATTAATTCTGCAAATATGATAAGCATAGATGACTTTATACAGAGTTACTGAAAAAATGTTAACCAGCACTGAGCTATACATAGGTCGTTGGGGTCCTCTCCTGGGAACCTCCTGCCAGGCTGACAAGGAACCATTAAAAACTATCCTTTGAGCCTGGCCATCCAACCAATTCTGAATCCATTTAATTGTACTGTCATTTAGGCCTCATCCTTCTATCTTCTTCACCAGAACTGTATGAGATACTTTATAAAAATCTTTGTGAAAATGTAAATAAATTATATCTATTTCATTTCCTCATCTATCAGTTTAGTGTCTCTGTCAAAAAAAAAGAATTCAATTTAGTTTGGCATGGCTATTTTTAAAATAGAATTTTATCGGTAACTTTTGTTTTCACACTTTCTGTATTCTTCTCCCACAAAATCGTTTCTTATAACACAATTTTTTAAGAAAAAAAATTCAGCATTATCAATCAACACACTGGGGAAAAAAAAACCCATATCCGAGGATCTGTCAAACCTGTGCAAAGAAACGGGGGTGGGGGAGTGAGATAACTTCTGTATCTCTTCTTTGGAACCAAACGTGTTCTTTGTAATTTTGCAACATTCGTTTTTTATTGTCTTGTGCTTACGGTTCCTTGCATTTGCATTGTGGCAGTCCCGTATCACCTCCTTTTCACGGCAGAGGGGCTTTCATAGCTCAATGAAACTATGAGTCATACTGGTGCAGGATTACCCCAGACAGACAGGTCGTAGCGGAGAGTTTTGACAAAAGAAATGGCAAATCATTCCAGTATTGTTGCCAAGAAAACACCATGCATAGTATTAAGATATTAAAAGACACGCCACCAGAAGACAAGTCCCTGAGCTTGGTGGGGGTCCAGAGGACGGAAAGGCCTGACTGGCTATGGTCCCAGGGTCCCGAAGGCCCAACATGACCGAACAGCAGTCGCTACGTCTATCGCTTGCTTCATTCTGCTCACTTTACTTCTCTGTGATCACTATTCTTGTGGTTTCCTGCAGAGCAGCCACATCCCATGTTGCTCACACCACACAGTCTGTTTAGCCACTTCCCCAGTCAATGGCTTCTGCTACTCTGTCTTCCCATGAAGAGAGTTGCTGTAAATATTCTGCTACACGCAGAGCCTTTCTTTTTGTCAATGACCTCCTTGGGGCAGCTAGTTATGGAATATTTGGCTCAAAGGGTATGGACATCTTAGGGATTTCATTTGCTTACTTGCTTTCCAGGATGGATTTACTAATTCACAACAAACACTATATCTGTGTGCCTTTCTTTCCACAACTCCTCCAGATTGACTATTCCCATTTTCAGTCACCTGTGCCAAACATTTTGGTGGAGATGAGGTAAAAATCTCCAAGTTGTTTTCATGCATGGCTTATGGTATTCTTTCGCATAGTTGTTAGTGGTCTGAAATTCCTTTTTGAAAACTGCTGATATCTCTGGAGCACTTATTTCCTGAGGAATGTCCTTTGGTCTCACATATTTGTCATATATGATGTATTTGTTACATATTAGCCATCTTTATGTACTAAATACCAAATCCTTATCAGAGAAATGCTATACAAAGATTTTTCCCCAGATGACTGCTTACTTTATCATAGACGCAGTAATTTCATTTGTGTGAAAGCTTTCAATTTCTAATAACCAAAATAATCTGTGGTATCTTTTGTAATTGTTTATATATGTTTTGTTTGACTAAGAATACAACTACTACCTGCAGCTGCCAGTTTTTTCATAGTATGTTCTTTAATACTCAGTTTGCATGTCTCTTTTGAATTTTTTCATCTGTTCTAACAATGTAGCACACTGTAGGCACCAGTACCTCCCTCTTCTCTCTAACTAGCTCAGTCACAACAAATTCCCCTCACAGTCACTATTTTTTTGCTTTTTGGAGCAGGGAAGGCTGGGTAGTTGGGGTTAAGTGACTTGCCCAATGTCACACAGCTAGTAAGTGTTAAGTGTCTGAGGTGGGATTTGAACTCAGATCCGACGCTCTACTCACTGTGCCACCTAGCCTCCCCCACAGTCACTCTTAAAAGGCACCAATAAAGTGTTACCATTTTTTTTTAAGTAAAAAGTATATCAACATCACACTTATTTGATTGAAGTAATTCCCTTAAGCCAGAGAAGACCTCATCAGGTCGGCTTCCTGGTCAATGCAGAAAAGTCCAGATAACTCTTTACTAAATAGGATTCTGTCTTAATCAATCAGTTTCTAGCTAAGTGAAGCCTGTTCTGTAATAAGCACAACTCAAAGAAAAACAGATGCAAAGCTTCTCTTTTCCCTTAAGTTCCTCCCTCTCAAATTATAAAGGGCAGTAGAGGGCAACCAGGCATCCCTGAGTTTCACCTTTTCTTAGACTGTTCACAACAGAGAGTCACAAACTCAAGAGCAAACTTTGGCTTCCTTCCAGTCGGACAGCTGCCCCTGAAGAACTCTCCTAGCTAATCAAGCTTTTCTGCCAGCCCTCGAGTAAATCAGTTCTTCTCTACTATCACGTTTTCGGCCAAACAGCAGCAGAGGCTCTTCAGAAGCAGCTTCTCTTGCAGGGCCTGAGTATCTTGCCCCCAGCTTCTCATGGCTCCACTTGTAATTGAGGCAGTTCCTGATTCCCAGGGCACCTCATTCACTCACTTCTCCATTTTCCTACATGTCCTTCTCTGGCTCCCCATTGCCCAATGCCTCATATAAGTGCTTCCTAATGGTCAGTGACTCATATTTATTAACTTCTGAGGTAGAACTCAAGCAATCTCTTTTGCTCAAACAGGAACATAACAGTCTATGAATCTTCCACAATCAAGTCAAGTCAACAAGCATTTACTAAGCACTGGGGATGCAAAGAGAGGCTAAAACAATCTCTCCTCTCAAGCACAGATTCAGAAGACAACGCACAACCAGCCACCCACAAATGAGAGATGCAGAGTGTGAACTGGAGATGATCTCAGAAGCAAGGCATTAAGGCTTCTGCAGAAGGTGAGATGTTAGTTGACATTTGAAGGAAACTAGGGGGTAGAGATAAAGAAGAAGAGAGTTCTAGATATGGGGACAGCCACTGAAAATGCTCAATTGGAAGATGGGAGTTTCTTGTGTGGAGAAAAGAAAAGAAGCTAGCGGCACTGGACCATGGGGCATGGGGCTGGCAGTAAGGTATAAGACGACTGGAAAGGCAGGTAGGAGCCAGGCTATGAAAAGCAAAAGCAAAAAGACTGTGTTTGATCCTACAGGTAACTGGGATGGACACTGGAGTCGCTTTGTGCTTTAGGAAGATTAAATGGACAGCTTAGTGGAGGACACACTGAAGAGGAGGGAGACTTGAGGCAAGGAGACTGACCTGAAGAGTATTTCAGTACAAATATAAAGTGATAGCCTGTTCCAGGGTGGCGGCTGTGTCAGAAGAGAGAAGGAAGAATATACAAAAGAGGTTTTAGAGGTAAGATCAAGCAAAAACTTGGCTTCTGACTAGAAAGGGTAAGGAACTGAAGATGCAGGATGCAAGCCTGGGTGACTGGGAGAATGCTGGTACCCTCAAACAGTGACAGAGGAATTACACAGAAGGGAGGATTTGGGAGGAAAGATGATGAGTTCAGTTTTGGATGTGCTGAGTTTAATCTATCTACCATGCTACATACTGAGTTAGAAAACCACAAATTAACAGTCCCCATGGCTATGAGATTTTTGTTTATTTTGTTAAACATCTCCCAATTACATTCCAATCTGGTTCTGACTGAACTTAGGAGTTTTGCAAGTTATCTGAAGTTCACAGGTGGTTAAGTTTGAAACCTCAGGTTAGAAGATATTAAATTTGAGGCATTCCACAGGCAGTTACAGATGTGAGACAAGGTCAAGAGGGTGGTTAGGGCTGGATAAATATATCTAAGAATTACCTGCATAGAGACGATAATTAAGTCCATGGGAGCTGATAAGATCATCAAGTGAAATACTATGGAGGGAGAAGAGGAGACCTATGAGAGAATCTTTGGGGACAGCCATAATTACTGGATGTGAGCTCAGTGAAGATCCAACAAAGTTGGAGGAGTAGTCATAGAGGTAGGAAGAAGACCTTGAGAGCAGTGTGGAAGAACTTAGAAGAGAGTATCGAGGAGAAAGGATGATTGCGTATTAAAGACTTCAGAATGGTCAAGAAGGATGAGGAATGAGAAAAAGCCATTAGAACTGACAATTAAGAGATCATTAGTAAACTTTGAAGAGAATAGTTTTGGTTGAATGATGAGGTCAGAAGCCAGACTGTAAAAAGAAGAAAAGTAAAGGGTTCTGCTCTTGGTCTGCTTCACCTGCGTCCTGAGGACACCATGAGCAACGAGACTGTTCGAGAAGACTATAACCAGTCTCATCCTTGGAGACCGAGACCCACGCCCCAAGAAAAAGGTCCTCTGAGGTTCCTGGTGGAGGCTCGGATCATGGGAGCCCTCATAGTGATGAAAGGATCAAGGATTCTAGCCATGGAGACCCTTTCAGGAGCTCAGATTAAAATAGATCTGTTCAATCAAGAGGAAGATGGTAAAAAGCCCAAAAAAGCAGAGGTGAAAGTTTTCAGAAGTAACCACTGTAGAATTAGAGCAAAAGAACTGTTTGAATGTATCATGAGATGGTATCCACCAGCCTCCCCCGATGTTGCAGATGAAGCACAGAAGGCTGTTGCCCAGATATCCATTCAGGAAAAGAAGTAATGTGCAGCCCAGCTGGGTTGTGTTAATTTTATGCAAATAAATTATGTTTGTTTTTCTCTTAAAAAAAAAAAAAGAAAAGTAAAGGAAGTGAAGTCCCTATTATAGATGGCCTTCTCAGGTATGGTCACAAAAGGAAAGAGGGATAAAAGATAATATGACTTTGTTTTAAGGATAGAGGGAATATGTGAATGTCTATAGGTAGTAATAAGGAAGTAGCCCATAAACAGGGAGAGATTCAAGACTGGTAAGAGTGCAGGGATGATAGAAGGGGCAATCTGCTGGAGAAGATGGGACAGAATGGTAATCACTTGTGTATATCAAGGGTTTTACCTTGGCAAGGAGAAGGCTCACCTCTTCATGGGGTAATAGAGATGGAGAAAAAAATGGTAGAAAGTATCTGAATATTGTGAGATGAAGTGGAGAGAAGAGGGAGCTCTTGGAGAACTGCCTAAATTTTTTTAGTGAAATATGAAACTGAGAAAAGGCAGGGGGCTGGGGGGATGTGGGGGAGCGTGAGGCGGGGAGGAAGAAGGTCCGTGCATGGGAGGCTTGAAAAGTAATGGAAAGTTTTGGGAAAGCTGCCATAGCGAGCAAGACTATGAATTGATTAAGGAGGTATAAAAGGAATGCCTTGCCACCCTAAAGGTCTAGTTAGGATTACATAGCACAAATTTGTGGTGTTTATGATGTTAACCTTAACAATGTAATAGAAGAATGAGGTTTCTATCTAATCTGCAAGACTTTGGCCTCTGCCTTTCCTTCTTACTTAACAATGGCTTCCCATTGCTATCATAGGATCATGAAGTAATTAGATCATAGGTTCGTGGCTGAGAGGAAGCTGAAGTAACACAACTGGTATGCGGATGAGGAAGAATTTTAAATTTTAAAAATTAGGATTAATCTAATAAGGTGAAGCTCAAAGGGGATGGAAAGTCTTACATTGGACACAAAAAAATCAATTTCACAAGTGTAAGATGGGAGAGACATGGTTAAACAGCACTTATATAAAAGATATGTAGCTTTTAGTGTATTACAAGTTCAGTAAGAGTCAGCAAATGTAATTCAGCAGCCAAACAAAAAGCTAATGGAATACTGGGCTTCATTATGATATAGAACTTTTAGGAATACAAAGGGACAGACTTATCACACACTCTTCTCTCAACAGATATCTGGGGAACTGTGTTCAGTACTAAGTACCACAGGTATGTATTTAAGATATTTGTAAAACTGCTTCACACCTGCACTTAATAAATGCTTTTTCCCTCTCTCTCACCTCTAGAGAAGAGACAATGAGGATGAAAGGGCCTTGAGCCCATGTCGTATGAGGATCCTATAAAGGAACTCTAAGGATATTTAAGATGAAGAGAAGACTCAAGGGAGAACATGATAAGCATCTTCAAGCATTTGAAGGGTTGTCATGCAGAAAAGGAATTACATTTGTTTCATCTGTTCCATAGAGCAGAGTCAGAAGTAATGGACTACAATCTCAAAGAGGCCAATTTAAATTGTTAGGAAAAACTTACTAAAAATCAGATTTACACAAAAGTGGAACGGGCCACCTAAAGAGGTGTACTGCCCCCTCCTATTCAGGCAGGGATGAATGGCCACCTGGTGGCTATGCTGTACAGCAGTTTTCTTTTGTGCATGGTTTGAATTCTGCAGTCACTGAAGTCTCTTCTGACTCTCAAATTCTGTGATTCTGTTGTTTCCAGTGAATTATAATCCTAATGTCCTTCAAAAATAAATGTATGACAAAATATAAACTGTAAAAGTCAGCAAGAAATACAGTATATAACCAAAATGGATGAAAAAGTTGAGGTAGTACTTTTATAGGCAGAAAGAAGGCTAAGATTTTCCTTTTATATTTTGAAAAGCATTCTACATATGAAACACAGATAATCTCTACTTTTGTACAAATTTAAAGTAAAAACTACTTGTAAAAACACAAGTAGTATAAAATCAATATTCAAAACTTTTTTCCATGAAAAGATAACTTTCTTTTCTTTTCAAAGAATACCAAGTATTTATCATGAGTAAGATACTCCAACCAATGTTTAGGAACACTTATGATTCAAAATGTTATAGTAAGTTATAGTATAGTTAACAGCACTAAATAAGAAGAAAAGCAAAGTTACTTCAAAAGCTTGATGAAGTATCCTTCAAAGTATCAAAACTACCTTAGGATGAAACAAATCATATTGCTCTATAAAATATAAATAATATGGAAGAGAATCTTAAGTTATATTGGTTAGGCCAATAAAAAGAATAGTTACCTTTTTATGCAGAGCATGAAATTCACTGTACCTTTTTTCTACAAAATGTTTCCGTCCATTCATTAGAACTTCTATCTTAAAGACCTAAGGAAAAAAATTTTAAAAAATCTTACTTTCACCAATCCAATACATTCAATTGTCTCATCTTCTAAGTTTGGGATCGTGATATATTTCATCTTTTAAATTACAATAGCTGATCCCTCAGAACCCAGAACACTCAGGAGACACTGAAGTAATAGCAATGATTAATGAGTACTGTGACTAAATCTTTATTAGCAAGTATTTTCACTCAACACAACAACGAAAGTTTGTATTACTGAAAAGACACATTTATATATTATCATTTATTAATGTTTCCTTACAATTAATGCTTTAAATGGGTATCACCGAAATAAAAATAATAAGATGTTGTTTGTTAAACAATTTCACATATAAGTGAATTCTAATGTGTGACAAAGTACTATGTCTTCTGCAAAACAATAACAGAAATAGTAGTAGATTTTGGGTTAATTTCTTCCCAACCTGCATATTCATATAGTCTCAGCTGGGTTTATTGTCCTGCTTTCAACACACACAAAAAATTGTAGTTAAGGTTCATTTTCCCTGCATGATGCGAATGACAGCTTGTGCTTCTACCTCCAAAAGGTTGAAAGGCCAAATGAAAAGGCTCTCTGGATGCACTAATTAGTAACCACTAACATGATATTTTCTGGATTCTTAGGTCATTGGGTCAGGACCAAGGACAGGGGAAAAGAAATACTGTGAAATGTTCATGAAAATAGTTTTTTTTTAAAAGCTCACTAAGACTAAAAGGAAAGGTATTTTACTAATCCAAAGACTTTGACATGATTTGTTCTCTTTTGCTAAGTAAGTTTCTGAGGCACCAAGTTAAATTAAGATTATTAATTACTTCTGACTTCTAGATCAAAAAATAATTTCAATTCTTAGGAAAGTTACAAAAAGATCAAAGATTTTTTTTAATCCATTAAAATGATAGTTTTACTATTATTTCAGTTTATTATATAAAATCATACTCCATTTGGGTAAGGAGTACAAGATCAATATTACATTTTGTTTTATAAATCTTTGTAGTTCTTTTATGTTTTACTCTAGAGTAAGAAAATTAAGTCATCACTAAAAGAAATCTTCCGATTAGAAGCAACAAATTGTCTTCAAATTCAGCTGTACTGTGCCATGAACTTTTAGAAAAGCATTTGCAATTTTTTTACCAATTTAAATTTTCAAAATTCAATTTGAACTTCTTTAAAAACAATTTACATATACAAATCAAATTCTCTTTCCATATATGTATACATCCAGTTCAAGAAAAAAATATTTCCATTAATTCACAAAAAAAGTCTGTCTTTTTCAATAACTGTTCGAGAAATCAAATAAGGAGAATTCAATGAGGAACATAGGAACAGAAGGTTAGCTAGAAAGGATATAAGGTTTCATTTGGTTTTGCTTTCAAACTATTAGAACCAACATCTAAATCAAGACAAACTAGCAGCATTATTAAAAAGTAGGTATAATGTGTGCTGGGCAATATGAAATAAACAAATTTTCTGTCTGGGTTCAGTAGACCCACCACCAGAACTACCACCTTAATTGGTAGGTTTGTTAGGAACTTCTGAAGGGGGGGGGCGGGGAGGGAGAAAGACTGAAGAATCAGTAAAGTTCCAACCTCTATGTTACTTTTAAAAGTAACTTGTATTTATTAAAGAATAGAGTTGAAAAACTTTTTTGTAGGGTTTGTTATGAAATGTCTTCACTGTAACAAACCCAGCATTCCATCAGAAAGTGTCTTGGTCACTCTTTATAAACATCAAAACACTGGAGGGGTAAAAACACAACTGTTTCATTGGGGTTTTCTTTTCCTTCCAAGGATCTCTCTCTCTCTCTCTCTCAGAAAGACTTGGTTTATAAAATTGATTAATTTGTGGTTAGTGTTTAGTAGTAACCAGCGGCATCATCACCAAAACCACCACTTAAATTACTGTGCATGCTGACTGGATGCAAGAGTTACTATAGAAGTATTATGGAAGAAGAAATGGCATGGTTAGGAAACTGGACTGAAACTTTTGGAGAGACCGAACAAAGAGTTGAGCTCATTCAGGACTATGAATTTGGGAGTCTAGAAGAATGATAGTGTTTCAGAGAAACAGGAAATTCAATACAAAGAAGAGTTTGAGCGGAAAAGGTGCTTTGTGGGTTTTTTTTTTTAACATTATCTCCAGAAGATTCAGTTTGAAATGTCCAAAAAAGCAACTGGTCATATGGGACTGGAGCTCAGGAGAGACTGAAATTGGACATATAGCTCTATGAGTAATCTACAAAGAAATGACAGAAAGTATAAATAGAGAAAAGGTATCAGGACAGAGCTTTGCCTAAGGCATTATGTAGATGATCCTCTAACAAAGGAGACAAAGGATTGTCCAAAAACTAGGAGGATACACAAGATGAAGCCAAGTTATGAAAACCTGAAGATGAGAGTACCTAGGTCTCTGATAAGAAAGGGTGGCCGTTAGTGTATGCAGAAGTCAAAGAGGAGAATTGAGAAAAAAATAATTAAGAGAACAAACAGAAAATTAAATTTGAAATGAGTAGAAAGCAAATACAAAGAAACTTGGGGGGATAAAAGAGTGAAGGATGGCACTTGAACTATGCTTTAAAGGCAGCTAGGAATCCTGAAGAGCTTTTATAATGGCACAGAAATGGAAAATGCAAGGTTACACATAAGAGCAACAGCAAGCCATTTGGCTGGACCATGAATATATAAGGGCAAGCCAAACCTAGATTCTGAAGGGCCTTAAAAGTCAAACAAAGGAGTCTGTATTTGAAACTAGAGGCAACATAGAACCAGTGGAGTTTTCTGAACCTAGAATGACACGGTAAAACCCATATCTGTGGATATCATTTTGACATATATGAGGAAGGTGGATTGCAAAGGGCAGAAATTTAAGACAAGTAGAACAATTAGGGGACTATTTCAATAGTACAAGTAAGAAGTCATGAAGACCACAACTAAAAGTGGAAAGAGAGAGGCACGTCAGAGATACTGCATATAGAGGTAGAAATAGATTAAACTCACTATGGAGTTAGGCTGAGTAGATTAAGAATACTAATCTCAAGAAAAAAATTATTTTGGAGAATAAATCAGGAAAGATGGAATAAAAGGAAAGAAAGAGTAAGAATGTGCTTAGAGACTGAGTGAAGAGAAGAAAAAAGACACAACGAAACCAGAGCAGTTAGCTTTAAATATGGATCACTAGTGTTAAGTACACTTGTCTCTCACCATGCTCTTCTTTGGCAAGAATAGGGTAAGGGCAATTAATAGAGCACCGGCCTTGGAATCAGGAGGACCTGAGTTCAAATCTGGCCTCAGACACTTAACACAAAAACTAGCCGTGTGACCTTGGGCAAGTCACTTAACCCCAACTGCCCTCCAAAAAGCAAAAAAAAAAAGAACAGGGTAAGAGCAAAGAGAACAAAATTTACAAGAAATAGGATTAAGATAAATAAATGATCAATCATAACTATGAGTGTAAATGGGATCAGACCACCCATAAAACAGAGAAGTTCTAAGAATGGATTAGAAAACAGGGTTCAATGATGTTTCATACTTTTTTTTTTTTGCAATAAACACAAAACAGAAAGAATCAAAAAGTTAAAATAAGAGGTTGTGGTAAAATCCATTATTACTTAGGTCAACTCAAAAAAGAATGCTAGCAATCTTGAAAAAGGCAGGAGTTTTTTGTTTCAAACCAGAAGAGGTAAACTGGAAAACTACATTATGCTTAAAGTCACCATGAACAAAGACTTAATATCAATATTTAATGCATACAGATAATCACCAAATAGCATGGCATCTAAATACTTAAAGTAAAAATTAAGAAATAAATTGATAGCACAACTGTAATATTTCAGATCTCAAAGTACTCTTCTCAGACCTAGACAAATCTAAGGAAAAGATAAAAAACAAAGTTATGGTTCTAAATAGAATTTTTGGAAAATTTAGATATGACAGACCTCTGCTAATTACTCAGTTGGAATATAAAAGAAATGTAGCTATATCTCAGAACTGCCATGGTACTTTACAAAAATTCATCATGTATAAAAGTATAAAAACTCAAAAACAAATGCAGAAAGTAGAGGTGGTTTTTAAAATGTTTATCTGATCACAACACAATAAAAATTATGTCTAATAAAAGATCTTTGAAGAAAAGATTAAAATAATTGGAGGTTAAATAATTCAATTCAAAAGAACACATGGGTCAAAGAACAAATCACAGAAAATTTCATTAAAGAAAATCATACTAATGAGACAAGACAGAACTTTTAGAATTCAACCTATACTTATTTGGGCTTCAGTCAGGCAGATCTCTTGATAGTTAAGTCTGAAAGTGTAATGAAATGAGCCATCAATAAGCCATCTAAGAGTTGTTTGTTTATTTTTAAAAAGAGGTTTTTACTTAGCCATAGCAGTGAGAAGATAATTCAGGGTTGGGGGAAAAATTTTTTCTTCTAAAATAAAGCACTGATTCAGCTGAGCATAGTTTCCAGTGCTGATTAGTACACCTAATCCCCATCTGTTCATGTACTGCTTGTATTTGTACTGAGGTGACCAGGAAGTTACATTCCCCTGAGTTAATCAAATGACAAAGACAGTTTCAATATCTTTTCAAGAAAAAACTAGTTTAACATTCATGGGAGGGGAGTAGAGAGGAAAAAGGAAGAGAGACAGGATGCTACTGCCACTACAAAGAGAAAATGCACTACGGGGAAAAATCTATATCTTTAAACACTTTAATCAAATACTAAGAGAAAAAAAATAACACACGTCAACAAATGGGGATTGCAACTAAAATACAAAACCAAAACCCATCAACCAATCTCTCCAATTTATCATCAACCTAGAAATTTTGAAGATCAAGAAGAAAATAAACAATTTTTTAAAAAAACACTAAATTAACAAATAAAACTAGAAGTTAGTTTCCTTTTATAGGAAAAAATACAATCAACAAAACTTCAGCTAGTGTAATTTTAAAAGAAAGGAAATTATTTTGCCCACTTAAAGACAATAAAACTGATATTTAAAAGAAATGAAATAAAATCACATAAACATAAAACACAGTTAATAGAAAAAGAAATTCAAATAACCCAATCACAGAAAAATTAATTGAGCAATCCGTAATGAACCACCCCACCAAAAAAAAAAAAAAGACCAGGTGAATTCTATCAAGCATCAAAAGAATAATTCATCACAATATTGAATAAACTGTTTTCAAAAATAGGAAAAGGAGAAATTCTACCAAATGCTTTGCACGCTACAAATACCTAAATCAGGGAGAGACAAAGCAGAGAAAGAAAGCTAGGTCAATATTCCTAATAAATATTGACACAAAGATTTTAAATAAACCATTAGCAACACTGCTTTCATTTTTAATTATGCTCAAAGGGCTATAAAACTGTGTATGCCCTTTGACCTAGCAATACCACTACTAGGTCTGTATTCCAAAGATATCTCAAAAGAAGAAAAAGAAAAGGAAAAGGACTTCTAGGTACAACAATATTTACAGTAGCTCTCTCTGTGATGGTAAAGAATTGGTCACTGAAGAGACGTCTATCAACTGGGAAATGGCAGAACAAGCTGTGGAAAATGATTGTAATGGGATACTATTGTGCTATAAGAAATGACAGGCAGGAGATGTTCAGAAAAACCTGGAAAGACATAGATCAATTCATACAAAGTGAAGTGAAAAGAACCAGAACTCTGTATACGGTAACAGCAATATCATACAAGGATCAACTGTGAGCGACTTAGCTATTCTCAGCAAGACGATTTTCAAAGGACTTGGATGAAAAATGCCATCTGCCTCCAGAGAAAGAGCTAATGGAGTACAAATGCAGACTGAGGCATCCTTTTTTAAAACTTTTAAATTTATTTTTGGTTTTTTATTTTGTTTTGGTCTGCTTCTTTTTGTGTTCTTTCACAACGGGACTAATAGGGAAATGACTTATGTAAACAGAGTAATCTTCCACTTCAATCCCAATTTAAGTCACATCTTCTACAGGAAGCCTAACCACTCAATTCCCGTGCTTTCCCTTTTTTAATTATTTCCTATTCATCCTGTACATAGCTTACTCTGCATAGGTACATACACACACATGCAAAGTATATATATATATAAAACGAACGTGCAGATTTAGCTATCAACAAATATTTGTTTACATGTTGCCTTTCACATTAGATTGTAAGATCCTTGAGGGCAGGAACTATCATTTGTCTCTTTGTATCCCCGGTGCTTAGCACAGTATGTGGCACACAGTAGGAGTTTAATAAATATTTCTTGATTGGTCAAATTTCTATTCCAGAACTTTATTTTGAAACAATGAACTAGGCTAATGACAGCAGAACACGTGCTAACTATCCCAGTGACTGAATACAGGACAATTGCAAGGCCTAAAATACAAGGACTAGACAAGCTAAGTTCAGACAAACTCATTAGTAGATTAGCTAAAAAGTGATGAAAATTTTGGCTACAACAACTTAAGAAGACCATCTACTAAACCACTATAGAGATTATAATCTGTGTCTGTGGAAAGAGTACATCCCCCTGCAAGCGAAGCAAGTAAACTTCTAGCTCAACAAGTATTTATTAACTGCCTACTATGTGCAAGGCAATGAAATACAAAGATGAGAATGAAACTATCTCAGCCTTCAAGAAATACTATGAGGATGAGATTGAGGGAGATGCCATGTAAGTCCTAAGTACGATAAAGGTTATTGAAGCAAAGAGAAAATCAGTTGTGATCACGTCACTCCTGTACTCAATAAATTTCAGTGGGTCAAATATAAACTTGTTTAGTATTTTAATTTCTTCACACCTGGCCCCAACCTTCCGGGCCCCTTCCATATTACTCTCATTCTTATAATAGATGGTGTAGCTATTATTGTTAAACAAGGTACACAATCTACCAGCTGTTCCTTATTGCTGGAATGTTCTCCCTCCTCACCTCTATCTTAGTATCCCTGGTCTCTTTTAAAACTCAGGTTAAGCACATTGGGAGGCACCTAACAGATGCGTGCCAACTGACTGGTTAAAACAGCATTCTGCTTTTGAGTGATTCAGCTGTCTTATTACACTAAATTTGAGCTCGTAATCTGAAATGTGAGAACACTGACAAGGGTTTCTCCTTTAATGCTCAATAAAAGTATTATGGGTTGTGTTTTCTCATATTCACAAAAAATGCTCATTCAAAAATCTACAACATCTAGAAAATCAATATTTTTGTTATTGATTTGTTATCATATGTCCATGAAAATGATTAGCTGAGGTTACCCAGATTACACATCTTAACCACGATGGATTTGATTCCTTTTCTAAGTGTACTCAAGATATGAGAATCTTCTATATACCCTTTCTAGTACTCTATACCACTGGGGGCAGCGGGGAGAACCAACATAAAATGTCTAACTCCAACAAGGGAAATGACATTTAAAAGTATGTAGGGAATGGTGTCGATTTGTTATAGAAAGCCCAGTTTGGACAGCTTCTCTCTTCTGGCCGGAGCAGCACCGCATGCTCAGGAGAAGGCCCTCTCATCTTGGGCAGAAGAAAGGCCCTCTCCGCTTAGTAGCGTAAAATCCTATTGGACTGGACTTTAAGACGTAACAATCTGTTGTCTTACTTAAAGAAAGAGACTCCAGTGGTGTAATGGACCCCTAGGTCTCTTTAATGGATGATCATCTATCCGTTGCTTCCTTACCCTGAGAGTTCCCAAGGCTTCTATCTGTCTATATTCTCTCACTCTTGAAGATTTCATCAGTTCCCATGGCCTCAAGTATAATCTCTATTCAAATTACTTCCAAAACTATGTAACCCATGGTTCTCCTGAAATCCAGTCATACATTCCTAGATATCTCTTGAATTTCAAATTCAAGAAGTTTAAAAGTGATTTCATTTTATATACATACATACATATATATATATACCTTCAAACTTCCATGTTTCCCCTGAAAGTACTGCCATCTTACCAGACTGAAACCAAGTCCACAAAACTCACAGTCATTCTTTACTCTTTTGTCATGTTCCGTAGTCAATCAAATTTCCAATTTTGTAGATTTTACCTCAATAAGACTTTTCACAATTTTCATTTTCAACAGCCTAGTTCAGACTGTCAACACTTCTTGGAGAGAGTGCTAAACAGTTTCCTGAACGGACACTTAGAGTTATTCCTATCTTTTATCTTTTTACACAGCTATGAAAATAATCCTCCAAATATATAGATCTTACCATGTCACTCCCTTGCTTAAAAACCTTCCGTAGCTTCCCACTACTAACAGAAATGGCCTTCAAACATTATGTAGTGAAATCTCACCCCCCTTTAAAAAAAAACAACAGTTATATATCTCTATACTCTGTAATAATCTATGCAAATAATTTTATTAGCTTTTATTTTATGCAAATAAAGTCAAAATTTTATTCTATTTTAAGAATAGCAAAAACAAATCTTAAACACAATAAAGACAATATAAATATGTGGATAACTGCTTTGTAGCATTCACTGTCATAGGATCATCAATCAATGAACACACATTGTTTAATGTGTTAGATATTGTGTTAGCATTTGAGATATAAAAAAATCTAACAGCCCTCTTCAATGAGTTTACATTCTAAAGAGAAAGACAATTGTATATAAGCATATACAGAAATATATAAGAATAAGTATAATGATGGCTAACTATAAAGTATTTTGGAAAGGAAGGTACTTGCCGCTGGGGAGAGGAGAGTCAGGAAAGCCTTACTGTAGAAAGTGGATTTCACTAGTGAAATGAGGAAACGAGGCCCGCTTGCCAGTCTTGAAGTACAGTTATGTCCAATGAAACTGGAAAGAAAGGCTGAGGCCGTGTTCGGGGTTTTAAAAGTCAAACAGAGGAGTTTATAGTTAATCTTGAAGGTAACAGAAAAATCATTAAAGATAAAGAGATGTGAGAAAACTGTGAAGTGTTGATGGAGCTGTGGACTGATCTTGTCCTTCTGGAGAGCAACTGGGAGCTATGACCCAAGAGCTATCAAAGTCTGACCCAATAATATCACTACTAGGTCTGTATCCCAAAGACTTGTTTGTTTTTTAAAGGGGTGGGGGAACCTATCTGTACTAAAAATAATTACAGCAGCACTTTTTTATGGTGGCTAAAAATTGGAAATTGAGAGGATACTTTTCAATTGGGGAACGATTGAACAAGTTGTGGCATATGAATAAAATGGAATATTATTGTGCCATAAGAACTGATGAGGAGGATGATTTCAGAAAAACCTATGGAGATTTACATGACTGACACAGAACAAAGCAGGCAGAACCAGGAACACTCTGTACACAGTGATATCACTACTGCACAATGGTCAACTCTGAATGACTTAGTTATTCTCAGTAACGCAATGATCCAAGACAATTCCAAAGGACTCGTGATGAAAAATACTGTCTTCAGGAGAAAGAACCAATGGAATCTGAATGCAGATCGAAGTGTATTGTTTTTTCATTTTCTTTTGTGTGTTTGTTTTTTTCAAAAAAAGGACAATTATGGAAATGCTCATGAATTGCTTACCTTCTGAGGAAGGAGGAAGGGAAGGGAGGGAGGAACAGAATTTGGAACTCAAAACTTAACAAATGCTAAAAAATATTTTTAGGGCGGAGCCAAGAAGGCGGCGTAGAAGCAGCAAAGCACCACAGCTCCCACACAAACACGCTAAAAAACTCATAAAATGGGGCTCTAAACAGATTTTCAAGCTCCAAAACTCTCCACAAGACAGAAAACACATCTGTTGCTACAGGCAGCACAGCAGGCGGGGCTCTTCACAGCAGTCTGGGAGCCCTGGCAGCAACCCCACCGGCTCAGGCCCTGGGCATCGGGCGGGGAGCCGCATCTATGGGAGAGCAGTTCTGCTGCACTGGAGGCAGAGTTATCACATTTATCAGGCCAGAAGACAAAAAGGCTAAGAGAAAGGTCAGTGGATTTTGCTAACTGGGGAGGAGAAGAGCGGGTCCGGCCAAACTGCTCCCAGGGCAAGGAAGCAGTGGGAGGCGGCTGTAGCACCAGGAACGGAGCAGCAAGGGCTTCCACTGGGCTGCTTCAGAGCCCTCAGCCTGCAGATAGCAGTGGGGCTGACGCAATCCATCGGGGTCAAGGGCTATTGCGTTGAGCAGCCTGGATCTGGATTGTGGACTTGAGTGGTGGTCCTGGGGTGTGCTTTCAGTGAGCCAAAGCTGGGGGGGGAGGGGCTACAGCATCCCACTAATAGCTCCAGCAGCTGTGAGGGCCCCAGCCATTTGGGACAGAGCTTTCCCCCTCCAGGAAGCAGAGTTCCACAGAGCTAAAAAACCAAGCAATTAATAGACTGGCTAACATGAGAAAAAGGAAGCAGGCTAGGAACAGCAGTAAAACTCTAGAATCCTTTTTTATGGACAAAAAAGATCAAAGCATGGAGCGGGAGGAAGACAACTTAGTCAGAACGCCCTCACCAAATGCTTCCAAGACACTGGAAGAATGCCTACTAGCTATACATCAACTGAAAAAGGACTTTGAAAACCAAATAAGAGAAGTGGAGGAAA
>CM053599.1:200469906-200488419 GCA_028646575.1 Pseudocheirus occidentalis
ACCTTTTCACCAATGGACAGAGTTCTGGGAATTCGCACCTTTTCACCAATGGACAGAGTTCTATACTTAACACTAGGTTACTAGGATCTACTTAACATCTGATTAAACAAATGAATTACCATTACAGGAACACATGGTAAGACTGAGGAGTTATGAATGACACTTGGATTAGGTAACTAGAAGGATGATGGCTCCCCAAATGGAAGTAGGGAAAGTCAGAACTGAGGGACAGCTTTGGGTGGAAAGAAAAGTTTGGTTTTGGATCTGTGGAATCTGAGGTATCTGCAAGGCATACAGTTTAAAACGTCTACTAGACTGGCAGCTGGTGATAGCAGAAAAGCATTGATGCTGACATATCAACAACCTTTCACGCATGAGGGCAGTGTTAGTAGGGTGAAGTTGGAGTGAGGAACAGCATCTGAAAATTCTACACTAGTTCCAGGTGGATGCACTGGATTTCTGGGAAAGGTTGGGAAATAGTACTGTTTCCTATCCCACTTCCCCTCTGTTTTGCTTTGAAAAGGAAAGTTTCTTACCAGTTATACCATAAACCTATTAATTAACCACTTGAATAATATTAAGCTATGCAGCATAAAATCAACTGTTTAAAAAAGACCTCTAATCTTCATACAGTTGCTGTAAGAGCCTTGTCTCAACATATCAAGGAAAGGACATGGTAACTTTTTCTGTGACTTTCAGAGCCAGACCTCAAAAAAATGGTTTGAAGTTATAACAACAAGGTCAGTCCGTCCCGTTAAGATATTCCTTTATTACAGAAAACACTTCCATGCCTTATGATCCTTCATTTACCTAGTTATCCCTAAATCCACAAGTTAGGAAATACAGAGGTGGGACAGCTTTCATGTAAGTATCAGACATCTACTAATTACATAGATTTGTACGGACCAAAGTTTCAGGAATCGCTATCATCAAAGATGCTAATGTTAGGCATGCGGTACTGGTGAGCCTCAGTCTATGAATTAACTGGGAGGACTTGTGCTGATTCCAGGACCCTTAATTTAATCATGAGTGACATGAAATGTTACATCAGCAACAGGGTGAAAATTATGATTCAAATAGGGTATAATTGGTTGCTCTGCAGCCCAATAGCACTATTTGAGTTCTCTTTTCTGTCAGGGATATAACACTGGAGAGTCTGCAAAGGTGAAACAAGCAAGTTATCTACTGTGAACTGATTTAAATAGCCCCTGATCCCCAGGGTGTAGGTATGTTAAGGCTACTAAACACAGAGACTTAACATTTGCTCCACCCATTGCCTCTCGCTGGATGGCACAGTTAAAAAAGTTAAGTTCTCTGTGTACCTACCTTTCAATACTCACTCTGTGTCAGGCAATTTAGAAAAATACACTCTCGTTTGCTAGTCCTGATGATATTATTATCTTCCCCTATGGATGACAGCACATCCATTCCTAGAACCATTAATTCATTGAGAAAAGTAGGACAGAGTGAAAAATACAACAATAGATTTTGGAAGCAGTGGACAAAGCATTGATTCTTGAGTCAGATGACCTGGGTTCAGGTAAGACGGGCTGTGTAAAGATGAGAAGCCTTTTTCTGAACAGTTGCTTTTACGAAGCCTACCTTCATATTGGTGCTAGAAGGCTCTTTGTCTAAAACTCTAAAACATATCAAATTTGAACTCTAAGGAGTTCTGGGAGCTTGACTGGAATGTGGAAACTGTTGCTCATGGCTCCATGTCCAGAAGCTATATACTACTTTGTGTTGCACTCTCAACAAAGGTGACAGGAGCCACATACCAAAACTATTCCCTGTGGGCATCAGTTCTCCTCCTCCCCTTGTGAGCGGTAATGAATTTTTTTAACTGCTATACCTATATGGCGCTGCAGTTCTTTATCTGAGCTCTCCTGAACTATATCTAACAGAAAAAATTTATAAACATACTGACTGATCCTATTCAAATGCAAAATGTTGTCCTTTTGAATATGTACTTATAATGGTTTGCTTGTGTTTGCAATGTACTGAAACTTTCCTTTGTAAAAACAAAACAAAACAAAAGAAAACCCAATACTGTTACAATTACTACAAAACTTAAAGGAACTTATTCCCAGATTTGTTATTCCCTTATACATGAGTAGTGAAACACATTTTTAAAGGATATACTGTAATAGAAATTTGCAAGGTTTTACAAATTCATCAGCATTTTTAGTGTTCACATCAGCATGAGTCTGCAGAGGCAGCCAAATGATGAAATCTAAATCTAAAGAATAAGCTAGCTAGCAGGGCATGGTGATGCTTGCTGGTGATCCCAGCTATAAAGAAGACAGAAAATGACAAATGTCTTGCACTAAGGAGTTCTGAGCTGCAGTAGCTAACCCGAACTGGAAATCAATACAATGGGCCCCTGAAAGAGGGTCTGGAGAGAAACATATCAGCCCAGTTTGGAAAGGATCAGATCAAAGCTCCCATGTCAGTAAGTAGTGGAATGGGGACCATGAATGCCCCCAAAACTCCAGAATGGGTGAGATAAAGAGATCTACTCTTTATAAAAAATATGAAAAAACAAACTAGCTAAGACTTATGTTGAAACTGAATTCAAGTGGCCTAATGTTTTTCTTATCACTCTCGTGCATATTAAGAACAAGAAAGGGACATTAGAGGTCACCTAGTCTAACTCTCTCCCTATCTCCCACAAACAGAGAAGTATGGCCTGACATCACATGAAATTCTCATGGACTGCCCTAAGTAAATTATATCTAATCAAAATTGATTATTTCCAGAAATTTTTCCTGCTCCATAATTTCTTTCTTTTATGTTTTTCTATTAGATTTGTCAAACTCTGCAAGAGGAATATTAAAGTCATCTAAAATTACTAATCTATTATTAACTTTTTTGTACTTAGATGAGCTTTTCTTTAAATACTTGGATGTTATCAATTTGTATATGTGATCATATTATTTTATTACCTGTGGTACATATTTGTCTCTTGACAGTATTTTTACTGCAGCCTTATCTGAAAAAAATACTATTTTTGAATCACCTGAAACATAATAAATTTTATTCCAATCCCCTGTTTTAAGAGTGGGTTGGTTTTTTTATGTTTAAAAGTGTTTCTTGTTTGCAGGAAATTGTGGGGTTGTGTCTAATCAACTTGGGCTACTTTCTTCTGTAACATTCTAACCATATTCAAAGCTAAAATGATTAATTCTGTGTGTCACCCCTACCCACAATCAAATTCTATTATGTTAATTCTTTTTCTTGTAAACTGGCAGTAGGTCCCTGTGGTTGGTTTTGCTTTCAACGATCTGATGTCCCCCCAGAAAACCACCACCACCACCCCTAGCCAGTCCAAAACCAGATCCTATGGTTTTACTTTTAGTATACTTAATCTCTCTATATTTTTACAATTCCCTTTCCCAAGCTAGAATGTTATTATGAATCAGCACCAACCCCTAGTCCAAACGCATATCTCTCAATTTGAATGGCATTCATCTATTGCATGCCTTTCTAATAAATATTAATTTAGTTTATGCCTTTTCATTTTTCAGAATTTCTAAGATCTTATCTCTTTGGGGAGGTTTTGCGAATATAAAACATCTAGGACACAACAACCTTGCCCTATCTTTTATTGTGTCTGTTTAAGGGTTTGATTCTGGATTCCCACTCCATCTTCTATTCTTCATCTCTAAGTGTGAAAGATCTCTAGTTTTACTCTGAGAAATATCAATTTACTAAGGGAACAAGTCAGAGTGAAAAAAAAATAAAACATGAGATTTTTGAAACAGTGGACAAAACACTGATTCTGGACTCAAGTAACCTGGGTTCAAATTCCATCTCTGTTTCTCATGTGATGTTGAGCAAGTCAATTCATTTCCTCTGGCCTCAGTTTCTTCATCTATAAAATATTTGAGTTGGAAAAAATGGCCTCTCAGATCCCTTACATCTCTACAACTATGATTCTATGATGGCTCAAGTTCAGTCCAAGCTCTGCCGCTTACAACCTGAACAACCCACCATACCACTGCTCCCAATCTCAGCTCCACATCTGATAAGTGAAATGCTTCTGCCGAACAATCTCTAAGGTTAATTTCTTTTTCACGATCAAGTACATCAAGTACACCAAAAAATATCAGACTTAGAGGTAACCATTATGTTTTTTTCTCTGCTATACTCCATTATAGGATATTTTCTGTTGCTGCTTCATGGGCAATATGAATGTTCTCTATCTTAATGACTCTCAGACACAGACTCCTAAAGAGGAATCACTAAGAAATGAGCAGCAAATGGACTTCATAATAACCTGGAGAGACTTACATAAACTGATGTTGAGTGAGAAGAGCAGAACCAGGAGAAATTTGTACACAATGTGTGTGTGTGATGGCTAACTTTAACAGACTGGGTTCCTCTCAGCAATGCAAGGTTATAAGACAACTCCACAACGGAAAGGGCATTCCACATCCAGAGAAAGAATTACAGAGTCTGAATGCAGATTGAAGTAAACTACTTGCTCTCTTTTTTTTCTTTTGTTTCCTCTTTCTCATTGCTCACTCCATTGGTTATAATCCTTCTTTACAACCTGACTAATGTTTAATGTGAAGGTATCTGTAGATCCTATATTTGATTGCACGCCAGCATGGAGGGGTGGGAGGAAGAGAGGGAAGGGGAGAAAATTTGAAACTCAAGGGAATGTGGAACTGAATGTTGTAAACTAAAAGTAAATAAATAAAATTTTAAAAATAAAGAGGAATCACTATCTCCTCCTTTGCTTATTCCAGTTTATGAGTTTGTTTCCAGTTGTATCTCGCTCCCCACTATTGTACCTTTTTTGTCGAGAGGCAATGTTGTAGAGTGGAAAAAGCATCTGATTTAGAGTCAGAGAACCCAGGCTCAAATATTGTCAAGTTACTTTTGGCAAGTCAACATCTCTGAGCATGATTTGCAAAATGAGGGAGTTAGAGAGGTGGCTAGGTGGTGCAGTGAACAGAGCACTGGTCCTAGAGTCAGGAGGACCTGAGTTCAAATCCAGCCTCACTTAACACTAACTAGCCATGTGACCTTGGGCAAGTCACTTAACCCCAATTGCCCTGCCCTCCAAAAGGCCAAAAAAAAAAAAGGAGTTAGACTAGGAGGCTTCTATCATCCCTTTCAGCTCTTAATCTGTACTCCTATGCTCTTTTGTATGAATGAACCTCTGAAAAATATTGCTTTAATTCTTCTTTGGATTACTTTTGTTTTACTGAGTTAAACTCATAAATCATCTTTTTGTTTTCTCAATGGCACTAAGACAAGTAAAGAATTTTAATCGTATAAACTTTTGTTTTGTGGTCTAGACTTTACTCAAATAACCTGCCGCTGCATCAGACTCACCCAGACATTCTCTTCTCTTTTCTGAAGTCTTATTCCTTGAGTCTTCCATCGTCTATCGAGAAGGTGTGCAGCCCCAGTCCGACCTCATACATGGTGCAAGACTAGAGTGGAAGTCTAATTTTGGAGGGCTATTATGCTTCCCTAATGGAGAAGATGGAGTTTCCATACTTTTTAGGGATAAACAAAGAGATGAAGCTAGAAGCACTAAGGCCATGAGATCATTGTCAGATTCTTACCACTGCTGAGAGCCGTGTGTCTCTGATTGCATTTTCTTCTTTGTCTCTGACTTTCCCTCTGTTTCCACCCCAGAATAAACCCTTGGTAAAGTAAACTTATTCCATTAAAAATGTCTTTTGCTATACCCTAGCGGTCATGTGACTCCTTTATGAGCATCTCTAAGTCCCTATAAAGAACAGAACAGCTTGGCACCAGAAGGGTGATGTTACACATGGCATTATAAGTGGCATCAAGTTCTCTACTTCCTTCATATCTGTTTCTGTCTTTATCTTTGACTCTGAATCTCTCTCCCCATTCTCCTCCCGTCTCCTCTGTCTCCTCTGCTGTGCTCTTTTCCTCTCTCTTTCCGGGTAGTGTTTCAATCTTGAGAAATTAAAAGCATGTGGAGCTAGGGTTTGTTTATAGTCTCTTAAATGATGAAGAACTCCTGGCCCTTAGAGAACTGAACAGGAGCAAAGATCAGTCTGAGAGAAGTGTTGAGATCTTTGTTTTCTGCCTTCAGATTTCTTAGTATTCTCTGAAGAAGTCAATTCCATTTTCCAGTTAAGACTGTTACACAGAAGGTCCTAGAGGGGCCAGGTCTATCTTGAACACTCCAGCTATGTTATAAAAATACACCTGAAGAAAGATAGAACAGAAAGGAAGAAATCTTACACAAGTAATAGACTTTCTGAAAAACAGAATGGAATAAACTACTCAATGACTCCACAAGACGTGATATATTAGGACAAAGTAGAAAGACTGGAAAAACAGTGGAAAATATAAGACACCTCCTATAAAAAAATAACTGACTTGGAAAAGAGTTTAAAGAGAGATAACTTCAGAATCATCAGACTCCCTGAAAATAACTCTGATACCATACTTCAAGAAATCTGCCCAGATCTATCAGAAACAGAGGGCACAGAGGGCAAAAAGAACTTAGAAAGAATTCCCCAATCACAACTGAAAGAAACATGGAAATCATAATGAAAAATCCAAAGGAACAAAACCAAAAGAAAATATTATAAGCACTAAGAAAGGAATAGTTTATATAACAAGGAAGCACAATCAGGACCACACAAGAATATGCTGCAACTATTATAAAGGAAAGAAAATCATTTAATATAATATTAAAAAAAAAAGAAAAGCAAAATAAAAAGGCTTACAGTCAAAAATAACTTATCAAACTGATTTTCCTTCTAGAAAAGGGGGGAACAAAAGATTCTTTAACGTAATAGGGGACTTTCAAACTTTCATGATGAAAAAAACAAAGTGAGAATCTGCATAACAAGTCAACAGAAAATCAGAAAGGCAAATACTATTTGAGTCAATAGAAGAGGCTAAATAATGATGATACGCTTCCATTCTCATAGTAAGTGTCCCTGTAGAAATACACTGGTTTCTAGAACTATAGAGGAAGAAAAGAAAAACAACACAGAACCTGAGAGTAGTTTTGTCTATATTATAAGTACTGGGAGAGGAAAGAAAAGTGAGGGGAGAAACACACCACAAATGAAATGAAGAAATGACAAGTTTTGTATAAGTGGGACATGCAAAGAGATGATACAAAAGTAGAGAAAGATGTGGAAAGAAGGCATCTCATGAACCTCACATTTAAATTGGACAAAGGAAGATTAAACACAGAAACACAAACAATTTGGCATAGAAATCCATTAATCTCAACAGAGAATCAGGTAGAGAAAGGGAGAGGGGAAAGGAAAGTAGGAGAAGGAAGACAAAACTGGGGAGAGAAGAATTATAAGCAAAATAAACTTTATCTTCAGAGACCATAATAGACCATAAAGGAGAGAGAATATAAAAACCAATGAACAGGATCTGGATTAGATGAAAAGAGGTGGTCTGAGGACTGGGATGAACCCACATCAATTTATTTCATCAACTATTTCTGCATAAATTAAGGTGGGCAAAGAAAGGGGGAAAATATAAATGGCTATGATGACAGAAATAGGTAATTATATCATAATTACAAGTAAATGGGATGAATTCAACTATAAAATGATAAAAGGTATCAGAGCAGAAAGCACAATCCAACAATATATTATATACAAGAAACATTTATAATATAAAGATTAACAGGTAAAATGAGAACATCTAGCAAAATGTATCATGCTTCAGGATAATGCAAGTAAACACGGTTAGAAATCATGAGAGGCAGTATGGTATGATGGATAATCCACTGGATTTAGGAGCCATGAAGAACTAAGTTCAATTCCCACCTCAGATAGGGTCACACAGGCTCACTTATATAACCCTGGGCAAATCAACTGACTTATTTGGGTCTCTGTTTTCTCATTTGTAAATGGAAGGGACTAAAACTGATGACCTCTTAGTTCCTTTTGAGCCTTAAATGTATAATCTTATGACTTCAGAGCAGTCTGTGGACTGTAGTAGTCAGCAGTCACAGAAGAGTAAAAACTGGCATGATTAGGGGATAGAGAAACTACAGGATGGTCAAGAAGACCAGGAATTACTGCATTAAATAACAGGGATAGGGATTGGATTTGCGACTTAGTTGATCCAGAGAACTCATGATTGAGGAGACTCCTCTGACCAATGAAGATCACCTCTGAAATTTATTGTCTTAGAAAGTTGCTTAGAGCACTGAGAATGACTGGTCTTGAGGAGACAGGGCCAGTATATGGCAGTATCTGAACCCAGGTCTTCTTGGTTTCATAAAGGGCTTTCTATATTACTGCTTGCTTAATCTGTACTGAATACTGATGTACCAAGCAGCATAGCATCTAAGTACCTAAAGGATAAGTTAACTGAATTACTACGAGATATAGGTAGTAAACTACAGTACAGTCACGGAATTGGAGAATCAGAGATCTCATCAGCTATCTGATCCAATCAACATATGAAAGAAATCCCCACTGTAACATATCCAATAAGTGGTTATCTTGCCTCCGCATGAAGACCCCCAAAGACGGGGAACTCACAACCACTCAAAGCAACTCACGCTACTTTTGGACAATTCTTACTGTTAAGTTTTTCTTTACATCAAGTCTAAATTAAGTCTCTTTGCACTTCCATCCAAAGCTTCTGGTTTGGCCCTCTGTGGACAAAAAGAACATAAACTCCAAATGACACTAATTCAAATACTTGAAGACAACTGTCATGTCCTAAGCTAAACATTCCCAGCTCCTTCAACCAATCTTTACATGCCTGAACTCAAGGCATTCCACCATCTTGGTTGCTATCTTCTGGACACTTTCCAAGCCAAACTACAGTGTGGTCCTTCTCAAATAGTCTTTCATAAGCAGGGATGCCCTTTTCTTTCTAGGATTCCCATCATTTCTAACCCAGAAAACAATTCTTCTCTATCAAGAGAATAAGATAAAGAACAGAATTTTCCCTTATTGGTTCCTCAGTCTTTTGAAGGATGAAATCATCACCAAGGCAAGTCAAAAAGTTATGAGTTGCCCTACTTCTGACAGAATGAAAGCTGCAACAGAAGCCTGGATAACTGAAATCCCCCATCACTACTATGCATGTCTTATGGACAATTTTCCAAACTGTCTAGGTAGTAGTATACTCCAAAATTTCCCTCCTTAAACATTTACACAAATAGTCTCTGCCATGCTTCACCACTCTGATTCTTGGATTTCCTCATGTGAATAAACCTTCTTAAATATTATTCAGTCCCATCCCACTGTCTCTATCACCTCCCCTTTTATCTTTTACTATTTATTTTTAATAAAGTATAACACATTCATAGCCATAGTCCAGTTACAGATTTCACACCATCAAGTCTCAATGATACCTATGAAGTAAAATTGCTTCCTTGTATAAGGATGATGGGGTAGCTAGGTGGCACAGTGTATAGCGTATTAGGCCTGGAGACAAGAAGACTGATCTTTCTGACTTCAAATCCGGTCTCAGATACTTATTAATTGTGTGATTGTGTTAACTGTTTGCCTCAGTTTCCTCATCTGTAAAATGAGCTGAAGAAGGAACTAGCAAATCACTCCAAAAACTTTGCTAAGAAAATGCCAAAAAGAGCTATGAAGAATCAGAAATAATTGAAAAAGGACTGAACAACAATAACAAAATAAGAACTACGCATTAATTTCTTAAACTGTATTTTCTATATATATATATATATTCAATTTACTATTGAATTCTTTCTTATGTGTTATCTTCTGGAAATGTCTGGATTTCTCAACTGCCATTCTTCCTTCTTGTTGTTCTCTCTATATTATTTAATGTGGGGAAAGTATGTAGGTAGTTACCTCTCTCCCACACTTTTCTTTAGCTAAAAGTACTTTTGATGAAATTTGCAAGATCCCTGGCAAATACATTCTTTACCAGGTCTTATTAAGTACCCTCTACTGCTGTGCAGAAATGTGTTATCCTCATACTTTAAGGCAAAAATCCAAATCCTATTCTAAACTGTTTTTAGCCAGCTATTCACTTCCCAAATTAATTTTTCCCATCTATATCCTTTCCCTCACTCAGTTGTGGCAGTAATACAAACAATATACATGATACTAATGTCGTAATTTCCCTCATTCTCCAATAAGAGTTGAGATTTTCAGACCATCTGTTTCTTTGAGCAACTTGTGGAGTTTTGTACCTCAAATATAAGCCACCAATTAAAAATTTTATAGCCTCTTGAAAAAAAAAGAAAATGCCACAAAACTTCCACTTCAACCTTGTCCTAACTACCAATCTTCATCAATTTGTACTATTAACTTTGGTTAACTTCCTGTAGCCTCAGAGGAGAGAACCATAGATAGCTTTGGTACTATTATATTGTCCCATATCTTAAAATGAGTTTGAGTCTTTATACAATTCACTAGGAAGCTGGAAGTTTCTAACATGGAAAATTCACCCATCAGTCCATTTTATCAATCTGTTTAACTCTCCCATTGTTGTGCTTACTTTTTCTCACTTACCTTACCTTGCATTATCTGGATCACTAATTTCTCTTTATTCAGTTCTCCCTGAGCCATATGTATTCTTTTACCAGCCTGGGATCCTACCCTGCCTCTTTTCTGTAATCTTCCAACTAACGACTTTCAGCTTCCCAGTGAATTATATGAAAACTCAAGTATGCCCTTGTGGAAATTAAAATGTGCCAAATAAAAGGTTATTATCTTTTTTTTTCTTTCCTAAAGACCCTGTTAAAATAATTAGCTTATTTTAAGGTTAGGGGCAATGTAATGGCCCCAAAGGTATCTGTGGCTCCCCCTTCTGAAACTACAGGAAGTTTATTTTAGACAAGAATCAGGAGTACAATCACAGTCACTTAGGCAGAGGTTTGGCTCTCTGCCTCATATTCATGTTCCCATCTATCTCTAATTAAGGCCTGGCCTCATTGTGGTTGAAGCAAAATTCAGAAATATTTGAGTATCATAAGGTAACTGAACAATATTATAGTATCTTTGGATAAAAAGAGACTGTGAACAGGAAGCTGAAAAAAGACAAGATTTTTTTTTTTCTCAGAAACCCTCCAGTCTTTGAGTGGGTGGGTATGCTGGCAGTATTCACCCAAGGTTCCTGCTCCAAGATGGCTGTAGGGCCAATGGCCCTCCTCAACATCTCCTTCCTCCCTCCCTTCTCTTTTTGTTACTGATTTCTGGGCTGCTGGTTCTTTCTGGATCAGCTCTGTATGACCTCACTGCTTTCTCTCTGTTTTCAGATTCTCTGAATTTCTATCTAGTTCTTAGACAGCTCCTCCCCTTTATATACTTTCTTAGGAGTGTGACCAAGTCTCTCACCAATGGTTCTGACCATTCAAGGAGATGTACAAATCCTTTTTACATTCAGTTCTGATTGATACACCACTGTTAAGTGGATTGTGATCATCACTGGCACACTACTTTATACTTCTCACTGAATGGTTGGTCTACTTCCGCAAGGTCCCAGAGCACTAGTATTGGTCTAGAACAAAGTGAACAGGTACTGATTCACTCTTTAAATTTGTATCCCGAGGCGACTTAATACAGTGCTTGTTCATAGTAAAAGCTTAATAGATATTTGCTGAACTGACTGAAGTCAACTCCCCTATTTGACATATGAGAATACAAAGGCACTGAAAGGTTAAGTGACTTTTCTACCATCATGTAGGTAGTTAAGTAGCACAAGAAGGACCTGAACAGAGGTTTCCTAACTATAAACCCAATCCCCTTTCATTATACCACGCTGTCTAGGTCTCCAAGCCTTAATTTCCATATCTGGTAAATAGTAATGGTAATATTTTCACTAATTACCTAAGTACAAACCACAAAGTGCTATATGAATGTTAATTATTATCATTATTTTCTTTAGCAAGCCTCTAAGGCAGTGGTTCTCAATCTTCCTAATGCCGCGACACTTTAATACAGTTCCTCATGTTGTGCTGACCCCCAACCATAAAATTATTTTCGCTGCTACTTCATAATTGTAATTTTGCTAATGTTATGCATCCTAATGTAAATCTCTGATATGCAGGATGTATTTTCATTGTTACAAATTGAATATAACCCACAGGTTGAGAACCGCTGGTCTAAGGTATGGGGTTTCTTGACCTCTTCAGAATCATATACCCCTTTAGGAAATGGGTAAAACCTATGGATCCCTACTCAGAATAATGCTCTTAAGTGAATGGAACAAAATGCATAGGATTACTAAAGAAACCAATTATATTAAAATACAATTTTCAAAATATTTGTAAAACAAAACCAGGGACGCTAGATTAAGAATCCTTGCTCTAAGGGAAACGACCTACAACAGATAACTTGTCTGACTTACTGAATGGAATCAACTGGCATATTGTGCTGACAATTAACAGCTAATATGCTAAAGTTTATACTCAGTTTTCTTCCCCCAAAACTATTTTAAAATACCTACTATATATTGTGCATATACCAGGATCATTCTGCTGCGTTATGGGGGAAAAAGTCTCATCTGCTAGAATATAAAATCAGTTCTACATAGAAGATGTCAGTTGTCAACTAGGTCTATTCCAGTGATTTCCCTCTCCTCTTTCCATTCTCAGTCTGGGGGAGCTGTCAAGTTTCTAGTTTCTGATGTGCATTTACATCATTCAATGACATCTGACAGCAGTGAAAGGCCACAGAAAACTGCTTATTGATCAGAACAAAACTAGCTGATGGAACAGATGAGGTTGTATCACAGAAGTGCAGCCACACTCAGGTGATGACATTTTGCTCCCCTGTATACAAGTGTTTAATGGAATACAACTTCATTATATCATGCCACTAGTGTTTACAGCAACACACTGATTTCATGACTGTTTTGGCTACGTGGTGATGAGGACAATCTATCTGTGCTGGTATCAATGCATTACTAACCTGTTTTGTTCATGAACACTTGCAAACTACTGGCCAATCTGTCTCGATGAATATACCAAGAGACACTGAAGTCTCAATCTTGCCAAAATCTAATTGTGCTGACCTTTAAAAAAAGGAATTACCATTTAGTGAGCCACAATTCCTCAGATGTAGTTGCTTTAAAACTTTTGTACTATTGTGAAAAGAAGTTTGAGGCAAGAATTTCTTAAAATGTCTTCTAAATGATGGGAAACATGCTACAGAGTGATGATTAATACTGGAGATGTTGCTAAATAATCTTACTTGAGATTCACACTTGGTTGCTTTAAGTATTACAGTCTTAAATCCCAGCCCACTATACTTTAGTGGTTCTAGAGGGTTCTTTTTGTTTTAAAGATATAAACTTAAAATTCACAAGGAATTTGTGTTGTTCTGTACATTAATTATAAACCAGTATTTGTCTTAAGCAAAAGAAATAAAAATAGATATACTCGTGCCATCTGCCATAATGATTGGTAGAGTAGGTTTGAAGATGACAAAGGCTAAAATTTACACCAACCTTATCTCATAGGGCTTATAAGTAAAAAACATGGTATAACTCACATTTACTTTTTGCTTTGTTATTTTTAGGTTTACTTTTCCTTCTTTCTTCCCATCTCCCCATCTCTATTAAGACAAAAGAATGGAGAGCTGAAGTGAGAGAGGCAAAGACAGAGGGCAATAGAGGGGGGAAAGGCTGGGAGGAAAAGGCTGGGAGTCAAAAAAGATGAGAGAATTCTTTTGGAAGGAAAAAAGGAAATGAAGCTAAAAATCCATTTGATCTGCACCATATATACTCTTCTAAAGACTAATCCAGTTCTAATCAAATTTCAGAAAGCTATTTATACTTCATTAACCTATGCCTACCTCACAACAACAGAGCTTGTGGGGATTTAGCGTATCATCTAGTCTAAAAACCTCATTTACCAGGTGGTAAAACTAATTTCCAAGGCGATAATATCAGTGCTGCATCTAGAACTTGACTCCAACTCCCAGTTTGTGCTTTTTCTACTAAACCACTCTGGCTCCTGTAGTTCTACAGAGATAGATAGATCAGATACCAAGCCATCTCCCCAGAACTAGTCACTCTTTCCTCTTTTCCTCACCATGACTGCTGGATAAACCAGCTCAACTACACACTATCCTCTTCTCTTGGGTCCTGACCCCCTTATAATATCATCAGTTGCTGCCCTTCCAAGTCTCAGTCTTGGATGGCTGCCTTGGCTTCGATACATATGTTGCTTAATGGGGATGAAATAAGCAGCCATTCTGACTGAATTCACTACATATTTATGTATAATTAGAGTATACATTGGAACACAGGGCTTCTTCCTGATCACATCTCCTCAAATCTCTGGATAGTCTTTCTGGTTTGCCCACTTAAGAAAGGTGACCCTAGGGAAGGCCCTGACTGCAATGGTGGCTGCACTCCAAGAAGCCTGGAGGGCAAGGCCACTGCGCTCCAGGAGGCCCTGACAGCAACATGGAAGGCCCTGGTGGCAACCTGGTGGCTGCGAGCAATGCAGTGGCTGCACCTGGAGAGGCCAGGAGAAGTCCTGCTGATCCAGGATCAGGCAGGGGCAGCAGCAACTCCTGGGACTACCCATCCACAGCCTGGAAATTTTAAAAGCCCCTATTTGAACATCCAGGGATCAAGATGGCCGAGTGAACCCTGGCTGCTCCAATTCCCCCCACCCCGACTCTGTAAACACAGTAATTATTGCCCCAGAGAAAAATTTTAAGCAGTAAAGGCTTAGGAACTCCAGAGGAAGGGTGCAGCTAAGGCCCTGCCTCAAAATGGGTGAAAAGCAGACTGCAAAGACAAAGACTCTGCAATCCTATTAGAAACTAGAGGGAGGAACCAAATTCAGAAGGAAAGGGTATTGACTCCACGCACACAGCTGAAGCCTTAATGGGGATTATGACCTTAATGGGGATTATGACCTGGTCTCCAGCACAGAAAGCATTCCTAGATGTGCTCAAAAAGAACTTTGGGTTAGAGAGACAGAAGACAAAATCTACACCTTTTTTAAAAATAAAATTGCAAGCTTAGAAAAACATTACAATGAAGAGAGAAGCTCCTTAAAAAGTAAAATGTGTGAACTAAAAACGAAATCTGAGCATATTTGGAAAAGGAGCTTCAAAAACTAACTGTGGAGAATAATTCATTAAAAATTGGAATCTAATTGAAGTGAATGACTTTATGAGGAACCAAGAATCAGTCAAACAAAACATCAAGACTGAAAAATTAGAAAAAGAGGTAAAATATCTCAATGGAAAAATAACTGACCTGGAAAACAAGTGCAGGAGAGACAATCTGAGAATTACTGGCCTACCAGAATATCATGATGAAAAAATGAGTCTGGACAATATGTTCTAAGAGCTCATGAGGGAAAACTGCCCTGAGATCCTAGAACTAGAGAGCAAAATAGAAATTGGGAGAATCCACCCGACACGTCCTGAAAGGGATCCCAAATTGAAAAGTCTGTGAAAGGTCATGGCCAAACTCCAGAACCATCAGGTAAAGGAGAAAATGCTACAAGCAGCCAGAAATAAGCAATTCAGATATCACGGAACCACAGTGAGGATCGCACAAGATCTGGCAGCTTCAATGTTGAAAGATCGGAGGAACTGGAATATGATTTTTCCCAAGGCAAAAGAACTCCAGTTACAACCAAGGATCACCTATCCAGAAAAAATGAGCATAATCTACCAGGCAAAGAGATGGACATTCAGTGACATAACCAAATTCCAGACCTCCCTGATGGAAAAGCCAGAGTTCAATGGAAAATTCAACCTCCAATTACAATACCCAAGAGAGACATAGAAAGGTAAATAAGGAACACACACACACACACACACACACAACTTGCTATTTAATAAAAGCAAACTGTTTACATGCCTATAAGGGATGCTTATACCTGGTAATATTGTGAATTCTATACATACGGTGACATCTAAAAGGGATATAAATAGAGGGTGAGGGTATAAATTACACAAAATGATCATAAAAATCCTTATTAAGAGGCTGCAATGTAAGAAGAGGAAAGAATGAAGCAGGAAAGGGTAAATTATGCTACACAAAGAGGCATAAAAACAATATAGTAGAAGGAAAGAAGTGAGGGAGATGACCATTATATAAGCTTTTCCCTGATTGGTTCTGGCACAAGGAGGGAATAACACAACCAGTTAAGTATAGAATTCTATCAAGAAGTGATGTAAAACTTATCATAATAGAGGGAAAGAGGGGAGGGAGAGGAGCACTGTATGAGATCTATTCTTGTCAATCTTGGTTCAAGGAAGAAATAACATACAACATTGAATATAAAAATCGATCAAATCCTACAGGCAGTAGGAGGGAGGAAGGGCCAAGAAAGCAGGGGGCAGGGGATTTATAAGGAAGGGAAGATGTAATAAGGGAGAAGGGTAGGAAAAGGGAGGGAGGCAGTGGTCAAAAGGAAAACTCTTAAGAAGGGGAAAAGAGAAGGGGAAAAATAAAAGTATAAACAGTGGAGGGAATAGGATTGAGGGAAAGACACAAATGGTAATCATAACTGTGAATGTGAATGGGATGAACTCTCTCGTACAACAGAGGCAGATAGCAGAATGGATTAAAAACTATAATCCCACAATATGCTATTTACAAGAAACACATCTGAAACAGGGGGATACACACAGGATAATGGCAAAAGGCTAGAGTAACATATATCATGCCTCAGCTAAAGTTAAAAAAAAAAAGCAGGGGTAGTAATCCTTATCTCAGACAAAGCAAAAGCAAAAATAGATCTAAATAAAAGAGATAAGGGAGGAAACTATATTCTGCTAAAAGGCATCATCAAAAATGAAGCAATATCATTACTAAACATTTATGCACCAAGTGGTACAAGATCCATATTCCTAAAGAAGTAAGGATGATACAGGAAGTAATAGATAGTAAAACGTTACTAGTGGAAGACTTCAATCTCCCCCTCTCTGAGCTTGATAAATCTAACCTCAAAATAAACAAGAAAGAAGTTAAGGAGGTAAACAGAATCTTAGAGAAGATAGCTATGGTAGACCTCTGGAGAAAATCGAATGGGGATAAAAAAGGAATATACCTTCTTCACAGCACTACATGGCACATATACAAAAATTGACCATATACTAGGGCACAAAAACCTCACAATTCAGTAAAGAAAGGAGTAAATATTAAATGCATCCTTCTCAGATCATGATGCAATAAAAAATTATATGTAGTAAAGGGCCATGGAAGGATAGATGAAAAACAAATTGGAAACTAAATAACTTAATCCTAAAAAATAAGCAGGTCAAACAAGAAATTAAAGAAAGAATCAGCAACTTCATTCAAGAGAATGACAAAAGTGAGACAACATACCAAAATTTGTGGGATGCAGCAAAGGCAATTCTTAGGGGAAGTTTTATATACCTGAATGCACACATGAATAAATTAGAGAAAATGAAGATCAATTAATTGGGCATGCAATTAAAAAAGCTAGAAAAATAACAAACTGAAAATCCCAAATTAAATACTACATTACAAATAACGAGAACCAAAAGAGAAATTAATGAAACTGAATTCAAGAAAACTACTGAATTAATAAATAAAACTAAGAGTTGTATTATGAAAAAGCCAATATAATTGATAGACCTTTAGTCAATATGATAAAAAAAGAAAACCAAATTACAAATATCAAAAAAGGGTGAATCTACCTCCAATGAAGACGAAATTAAAACAATAATTAGGAATTATTTTGCCCAATTGTATGCACATAACTTTGACAATCTTAGCGAAATGGATGAATATTTACAAAAATACAAGTTGTCCAGACAAACCGAAGAGGAAGTAAGCTACTTAAAGAACCCATCTCAGAAAAATAAATTGAAGAAGCCATCAATGAACTCCCTAGGAAAGAATCTCCAGGGCCAGATGGCTTTACTAGTGAATTCTACCAAACATTTAAAGAACAACTGACTCCAATACTTTACAAACTATTCAGGAAAACTGGTGAAGAAGACCTACCAAATTCTTTTTATGAGACAAATATGGTACTGATACCTAAATTGGGAAGAGACAAAACTGAAAAAGAAAATTACAGACCAACTTCCCTTATGAATATAGACGCAAAAATTCTAAATAAAGTATTGGCAAAAAGACTACAGCAAATCATAACAAGAATAATGCACTTTGATCAGGTAGGATTTATTCCAGGAATGCAAGGGTAGTTCAATCTCAGGGAAACTCTCAGTATAACTGATCACATCAACAAGAAAACTAGCAAAAACCATACGATTATCTCAATAGACGTAGAGAAGTTCTTTGACAAAATACAACACCAATTCCTATTAAAAACACTAGAAAGTGGATAAATAAATGGAGTCTTCTGTAAAATAATACGTAGTATCTATCTAAAACCATCAGCAAGTATTATATGTAATGAGGATAAGCTAGAAACATTTCCAATAAGATCAGGGGTAAAACATGGATGTCCACTATCACCCCTCTTATTCAAGTTGGTACTAGAAATGTTAGCAGCAATAAGGGAAGAAAAAGAAATTGAAGGAATCAAATTAGGCAAAGAAGAGATGAAGCTATCACTCTTTGCAGATGATATGA
>CM053599.1:200488519-200531323 GCA_028646575.1 Pseudocheirus occidentalis
AGAGAATCAAGTAAAAACCTACTTGAGATAATAAACAAATTTGGCAAAGTTGCAGGATATAAAATAAACCTACATAAATTCTCGACATTCCTATATATCTCTAACAAAATCCAACAGCAAGAGATAGAAAGAGAAATTCCATTTAAAGTTACTGTAGACATTATAAAATATTTGGGAATCTACCTGCCAAAGCAAACCCAGTACCTTTATGAACACAACTACAAAACACTTTGCACACAAATAAAATCAGATCTAACTAATTGGAAAAAACACCAATTGATCATGGCTGGGTCAAGCTAATATAATAAAAATTACAATTTTACCTAAATTAAATTACATATTTAGTGCCATACCAATCAAGCTACCAAAAAATTACTCTGTAGAGCTAGAAAAAAATAGTAGTAAAATTCATCTGGAAGAACAAAAGGTCAAGAATATCAAGGCAACTAATGAAGACAAATGCTAGGGAAGGTGGCCTAGCCATACCAGATTTTAATCTGTACTACAAAGCAGCAGTTATCAAAACTACTTGGTACTGGCTGAGGAATGGAGCAGTGGATCAATGGAATAGGCTGGGTACACGAGACTCAGCAGCCAAGACTTCATGACCAAACAAGAGTTAGAGAACATTACAAAATGCAAAATGGATAATTTTGATTATATTAAATTGAAAAGCTTTTGTACAAACAAAGCCAATGTTATCAAGATTAAAAGGGAAGTGGAAAACTGGGAAAGAATTTTTATAACCAGTGTCTCTGATAAAGGCCTCATTTCTAAAATATACAAAGAATTGAACCAAATTTATAAGAATACAAGCCACTCCCCAATTGATAAATGGTCAAAGGATATGAAGAGGCAGTTCCCAGAAGATGAAATTAAAGACATCTATAAGTATGTGAAAAAATATTGCAAATCACTAGTGATTAAAGAAATGCAAATCAAAATAACTCTTGAGGTACCACATCTCACCGGCCAGACTCACTAAGATGAAAAAAACAGCAAAATGATAAATGCTGGAGAGAATGTGGAAAAATTGGAACACTAATGCATTGTTGGTAGAGTTGTGAACTGATCCAACCATTCTGGAGAGCAATCTGGAACTATGCCTAAAGGGCTATAAATAAGTGCACACTATTTGACCCAGCAATACCACTTCTAGGGTTATAACCCAAAGAGGTTAGAGAAGTGAGAAGAGGACTGGTATGTAAAAAAATATTTATAGCAGTTCTTTTTGTGGTGGCAAAAAATTGGAAAAAAAGGGGATGCCCATCAATTGGGGAATGGTTGAACAAGTTGTGGTACATGAATAAAATGGAATACTACTGAGCTATAAGAAATGAGGAGCAGATGGACTTCATAATAACCTGGACAGACTTATGTAAACTGATGCTTAGCGAGAAGAGCAGAACCAAGAGAAATTTGTACACAATCAGAGACACAACGTACGTGTGACGACCAACTTCAATAGACTGGGCTCCTCTCAGCAATATAAGATTATAAGACAACTTTGAAAGACTCAGGATTGAAGGAGATCCACAATCCAGAGAAGGAGATGCAGAGTCTGAGTGCAGATTAAAACAAATGACTTGCTGTTTCTTTTCCTTGTCTTGTTCTGTTTCCTCTTTCCCATTGATCATTCCATCAGTTGCAATTCTTCTTTAAACCTGACTAATGATTAATGGGAAGATATTTGTAGACCCTGTATCCAAGTGCATGTCACCATGATGGTGGGGCGGGGGGGGGGGGGAACCAGTGGTGGGAGGGGGAGAAAATCTGAAACTCAAGGGGCTGTGGAACTGAATGTTGTAAAGTAAAAGTAAATATAACAAAAAAATTTTTAAAGTCCCTAGTCTTCTGTCTACCCTCTGACCTCCTATGCACCCTCAAAGCCCACTTAGTAACCAATTCCTAATTCCTAAAAAACAGTACTTAAAATACCTAATATAAAATGATCATCTATTACCAATGTACATTCCCAGTCATATTTCACATTACTTCAACTTAAATATCCTACATTCCACCCAAACTGGCATACTAGCTCTTCCCTGAATTCAGGTTGCCATCTCTCTCAACTCTATGTCTCTGCATGGGATTTCCCTCTATCTAAAAGCACCTGGTAACACAGTCAGAAAGACCTCAGTTTAAATCAGAACCCAGGTGTTTCTTAGTTATGTGACTCTGGGCAAGTCATTTCACCTCTGCCCCATTTTCCCCAACTGTAAAACGGGGATGATAATAATAACATCTATCTTGCAGGGCTGTTGTGAGGAATAACTGAGGTAATATTTATAAAACTGCTTAGCACAGCTCCTGGACCACAGTAGGAACTACATAAATGTCAGCAGTCTAGGAAGCACTGCCACTCGAAGGCTTCATGTGCCCATCCGTCCATTGCTCAGTAGTTGGTGGTGGTGGTGATGAGAAAGGTGGAATTCCTCTCCATAATGATTTATCCAGTCAATGTTGGCTATAGGGACTGGGATGGAAGCACAGCTGGTAGTTTGGGGGGCATTACTATTACTAAGGCTCTTGGACTCAAGATCCTAAGTAACCAATTATTTCTGGATGTAAGCTTTTAAAATTAAATAATTAAATTAAAAAGTTTTCCTTACACCATCTAAAAGGTGAACATACAAAAAGCATGTTGTCTAACTTTTGAATACTCTGATATAAGGAGTTCTTACATTTTGAGTATCACAGACCCCTTTAGCAGTCAGCTGAAGCTCTCCTCGGAATAACATTTTAAATGTACAAAATAAATAAGATTGTGAAGAAAAGCAATTATAATTTTTAAAAATTTCAAAATTTTAAAACTCCAAACGGATCCAACCATTATGGAGAACAATTTGGAACTATGCCCAAAAGTCTATAAAATTGTGCATACCCTTTGACCCTGCAATACCACTTCTAGGTCTGTATCCCAAAAAGAGAAAGAGACCATAAAAAGGGGAAAAGGACCCAGATGTACAAAAATATTTATAGCAGCTCCTTTTGTGGTGGCAAAGAATTGGAAATTGAAGGGATGCCCATCAGTAGGGGAATGGCTAAACAAGTTGTGGTATATGAATGTACTGGAATACTATTGTACTATAAGAAACGATGAGCAGGTAGACTTAAGAAAAACCTGAGAAGACTTATATGAACTGATGTTGAGTGAAATGAGCAGAACCAGAACATTGTACACAGTAAAAGCCACATTATGAGATGAGTGACTTTGACAGACCTAAGTCTCTCTTCTCAGCTATGCAAGGATTTAAGACAACTCCAAAAGACACATGATGGAAAATGCCATCCATATCCAGAGAAAGAACTTTGGAATCTGAATGCTGATGGAAGGATACTATATTTCCTTTTTTGCTGTTGTTTTGTTTTGTTTCTTTCTTCTTGTGGTTCCTTCTACTAGTTCTAATTCTTCTTTATATCACTGAAGTGAAAATGTGTTTAATATGAATGCATAAATAGATCCAATATCAGACTGCACACCATCTTGGGGAGGGTGAAGAGAAATTTAAAACTTAAAATCTTGTGGAAGTGAATGCTGAGAACTGAAAATAAATGAATTATATATATATATATATATTTAAAAGGTTGCAACTCCAATTTGAGAATACCTATGTAATAAGACTATAAGAAACTGCCATGTACAATTATTAAATCTTTTGACTTTCTACAGTTTTTTTGCTTGATGCTCTGATTTTATTTATTTATTTGTTTGTTTGTTTGTCTGTTTGGGGGCTGTAGGGGGAGATGCGTGTGTGTGTGTGTGTGTGTGTGTGTGTGTGTGTGTGTGTATAGGCATCTTTGTTTTATCACCTACATAACAAGTTAAGTAGGCTGAGTGACTATTTTAGTTGGAGGATGAAAGGAACCATAAATTAAATCCACTGCTATAATAAAATTGTACAAAATTGTAAGGCTACTCATTTGGATAGATGATCATGATAAATCAAATGATCTTGAAGCAAATGTAATTATTCATTACTACATCCATGCCATTATACCCACCACCCTTGGTTCATTGGCAAGTCTACATCTACCTTGCAGTATCAGAATGACCTGCATTATTAGTTATTCCTCTGAACTCTTTTCACCTACTTACAGACTTTGGATGGAGAGGGGGAGCCAATCATTTTCTTGAAAAGGGAAGCATTACACAATTCTCACATAGTCATTTTCATCTTTGACATTAATGATCTACTGAAGTAACTTTAAAGCATTAACATATGTTAATGGGGGAAAAAAATTCTCTTACAACCTTGCTAGATGATTCATAGGAACCTACCATAAAATACCATGCCAATCTTCAATAGTACCAGAAATTGACGCCTATTACAGGAATTTATAAATTGTCTAATCATCTGGATAAATGCTCAAAATATTGTCTGAAGCACCTTGCTTATTAATTCCACAGAAGAACACTAAGGCAATTACATATTTCTAATTTAACTCCATTGAGTTTAGGTCAAAGTACATAAAAAAAATAAAATCTCAAATTTATTATGAATGAAAACATTCAGTTTTCTTTGCAGATATACTACGTAAAATAAAAGATTTATTTTCATCAACATCATTTAAATTTCTCCTATGTTGCTTAGCAACAGACTGGACAATAAAATCATTCTGCTATAATTTGGTTACAGGGACCACACACTAATTGTAATGCATTTTATTGCTATGTCATTAAAAATATACTGATTTAGTTTAATACCAATGTAGTTTGCAAAAATCAATTTCTCTCTCCCTTCCCCTCTCTCTGTCTCTGTCTCTGTCTCTTTATCTCTCTCATCTTGGGAAAATTTCCTTTTTTTCTTACATTCTGGGTGATTCTATTACATATAAAAATGAAAGAAAAGTCAGTATGAAAAGAATTTTACTGTCAGAAAAAAAAGCAGTAAAGAAATCCACATAACTCAGACAAAAGCCTACTCCATTCAATGTTTTGTTTTCGTTTTTTGTTTTTTCCAAAAATTGGAGCAAAAGTTTTTGTTCAAATTATTGCCTTACTTCTGTTTTCCTAAGAATAAACAAAATTAGTATTCATTCAAAAATGTCTATTGACTTTAAGTATAACTCTATAGAATGGACAGTCTGCTAAGGTAACAACTCTAGAACACAGAGTGGTAAGCAGCAGCATGCATAATTGTTTGGAGTATATTATTTATGACAGGGACTATTTACACTCATATTTTTTTGTATGAAAAGGAAAGCATCAGAGGTTCCATTTAGGGGTTTCACTATATGGTCAAAAGGAGATAGAGCCCAGTTCTCAACTTGATGAATCACTGACCAGTTGGAGACCTGTGATGAAAAATGGCTATAAGGACATTCTAGCCTTATATTCCAGTTTGAGTTAGTGCTCTGGAGATATAAGCTTATGTGTCAAAGATGGAAATAAAAGCAAAGGAGAGAAATCAGTCATCACAGAACTACTCTAACTGGCTCTCAATTACCTTTAGATTCACCCTATTCCAATCCATCCGAAATGACCAAATTAAGTTGTTCCTAGAGCGCTGATTTCATTAGAACAAGCCCAGCTTAAAAAAAAATTCAATGGCTCTCATTCCTCAGCACATGAAACTTCTGAATGGCTTTAACGTCTCTTTATAATCTAATACCATGCAATCATTCTTACCTGATTTCCTACCCTTCCCCAAACTTAACCTCTATTATAATCATACCAGTCCTTACATTTTCCCATGAAAAAAGTCACCACAGTAGGCACATTAAAATAAATGAGGGAAAGTATGCATATTAGGAATCTCAAATTTTACATAGGAAATAAAATCTTATAAAAATTCTAGGCAAATTAAATAGTGCTTTTAGTTTATAACATCCTTTACTTATATTAAGGGCATTTAGATGGCACAGTGGATAGTGTGTCAGGCCTGGAGACAGGAAGACTCATCTTCCTCAGTTAAAATCTGGCCTCCGACACTTATTAACTGTGTGACCCTGGACAAGTCACATAACCATAATTGCTGCAGTTTCCTCGTCTGTAAAAAGAACTGGAAAAGGAAACAGCAAGCCATTCCATTATCTTTACAAAAAAAAATTGAAAACAACTGAACAACAACAATTATCTCAACCAATTATTATCTCATCAGATAAAAAACCTTTTAAGGTGAGCGCTATTAGTATATCCCCATTTTAAAGATGAGAAAATAGATACACATACATATAAAATATACTCAGCATATTCTCTTTTTCATTTAATCTGTATTTTTATTCACTAAAAAAGAATTTTAAAATTAATTAGGCTTTATACAAATGATTCTCTACAAGAGGCCCATATTTACAATATAATTGACTAAAAGGTGAAGAGAACACTAGAGCTTGGTATTATTTATTTCTGTTAATTAATTTCTCTCGTGGCTATTGAAAGAAATGATTACTAATAATCAATTATGAGAGAGATACAGGCTTTTTCCCTGTCCTGTTTCCTTGTTCAAAGCCCAGTCTTTGAAGGACATTACTAACGTTGGACAAAAAATTTGCTGACTGGGGGCAGAGCCAAGATGGTGGTGTAGAAGAAAGAAAACTTTGTGGCTCCCCCCCATAAACACGCCAAATACCTATAAAATATAACTCCAAACAATTTTAGAGCTACAGAAATCACAAAGTGACAGAGAGAAACAAATTTCCCACTGTAAAACAGACTGGCAGGCAGACAGGAAGGGTTCATCGCAGCGCTGCTTGGGACCGTGGTTTCAGCCCCAGGGCAGCCCCGACCAGTGGCTGCGACAGATTTTGAAAGAGTGGATCACCAGCAGCTGTGGTGGTTTCCAGAATTATTAACTCATAAATGCAAAAGAAAAACTGAGAGGTCGGTGTAGAATTCCTAGAACTGAAGGGGACAGAGTGGGTCTGGCCCCTACCCCTGGAGCTCAAAGTGGTGGAGGTGCGGCAGCCCTGCAGCTGCTTCCATGTGGCTACTTCAGAGCTCCTGACCTGCAGATTGTAGGGGGACCAAGTGAACATTCAGAGGCTAAGCAATCTTGCCTTAACCTGCCTGGATCCAGACCTCAGTCTTGGGTGGTAGTCCTGCAGTGTGTGACTAGTGAGCCAGAGTTTGTGGGGGCTGAAGACCCGGTACCCTCCTAACAGCTCTGGGGACAAAGGTCTCCTCTCTGGAAGCAGAGTTCTACTGTGGCAAAGAGCTCAAAATTCAAGTAATTGACTGGCAACACGAGCAAGCAAAGAAAGCAAAGCAAGCACAGCAATCCAACTTTAGATTCCTTTTGGGGGGACAAAGAGTCAAAGCATGGAATGGGAGGAAGGCAACACAGTCAAAACTCCCACACCAAAACCTTCCAAGAAAAATATGAACTGGTTACAGGAAGAGCTCAAGAAGGATTTTGAAACTCAAGTAAGAGAAGTGGAGGAAAAATTGGGAAGAGAAATGAGAATGATGCAAGAAAATCATGAAAAGAGAGTCAACAACCTGACTGAAGAAAATACCTTAAAAAACAGATTAACTCAAATGGCAAAAGAGGCCTAAAAAGTCAATGAGGAGAAGAATGCCTCAAAAAGCCAAATCTGCCAGATGGAAAAAGAGTTTCAAAAGCTCACTGAAGAAAATCATTCCTTCAGAATTAGATTGGACCAAATGGAAGCTAATGACTTTATGAGAAATCAAGATACTATTAAACAGATGCAAACAAATGAAAAAATAGAAGGCAATGTGAAATACTTCATTGAACAAACCACTGACCTGGAAAATAGATCCAGGAGAGACAATTTAAAAATTACTGAACTACCTGAAAGCCATGATCAAAAAAAGAACCCAGAAATCATCCTTCAAGAGATTCTCAAGGAAAATTTCACTAATATTTTAAAACCAGAAGGGACAATAGAAATTGAAAGAATTCACCGATCACCTCTTGAAAAAGATCTCCAAAAGAAAACTCCTAGGAATATTATAGCCAGGTTCCAGAGTTCCCAGATCAAGGAGAAAATATTACAAGCAGCCAATAAGAAATAATTCTAATATTGTGGAAACACAATCATGATAACACAGAATCTAGCAGCTTCTACATTAAGGGATGGAAGGCCTTGGAATATGATATTCCTGAGGTCAAAGGAGGTAGGACTAAAACCAAGAATCACCTACCCAGCAAAACTGCGTATAATGTTTCAGAGAAAAATATGGTCATTCAATGAAACAGAGGACTTTCAAGCATTCTTGATGAAAAAAACAGAGTTGAATAGAAAATTTGACACTTAAATATCAGAAGCAAGAAAAGCATGAGAAGGTAAACAGGGAAAAGAAATCATAAGGAACTTTATCAAAGTGGAACTATTTACATGCCTGCATGGAAAAACGATAATTGTAACTTATGAAACTTTTCTCTGTATGAGGATAATTGAAGGGAATATAAATGTATATATAGGTATACTATATAGGAGGGTATATGTGCATATGAATATATATGTGAGTGTGTGTATATATGTGTACAGGTATACAGAGACACAGGGTACAGGGTCAATTGAATAGGAAGGGATGATATTGAAAAGGTGAAATTGAGAGGTGAGAGAGGAATATAATGAGAGGAGATGGGGAGAGACAGAATGGGGTAAATTATCTCATATAAAAGAGGTAAAGGATAACTGTTACAATGGAGGGGAAGAACAGGAAGGCAAAAGGGAATGGGTCAACCTCACTCTCATTGAATTTGGCTTAGGGAAGGAATGACATACACCCTAACCTGGGTATCTTGCCCTACAGGAGAGTAGAGGGAAGGGAATGAGAGGGAGGATGATGGAGGGGAGGGCAGGTTGGGGGGGAGGTTTGTTAGAAGCGCACACTTTTGTAAAGGGACAGAGACAAAATAGAGAATAGAACAAGTTGGGGGCAAGATAGGATGTAGGGAAAAATAGTCAGTCTTTCACAATAAGTCCATTGTGGAGATGTTCTAGATTTATTAAATTACATTTGCATTTGACAGAACAAAGCTGATAAACCCAGTGTCCCAGCTAATAGTTTATGACCCCAAATTCAGCAGATATACACCAGCTACACATGCAATGAATCTAGCATAATACATAAAGTCACTTAACAGATTCTGAATTCACAGAACCTGATAGTTTTAAAACATTTCTCTGGGATGAGTAGGCAATGCTTGTCCCAGGTGAACTCAACATATTCAAAATCCTATCTTTTAAATGCACTCCTCTTCCTAACTTCCCTCATACTGCAGAGGGGACCACAGTCTTTCTATTCACCCAGTGCAGTGGAAATGTTTTCCAGTGTGATCCATCAGTTTTTTAAAACTCCATTTTGTCACCTGGGGCCCATCTTGTGATTAACTTGTGACACCGCTTTAATCTGCTATGGAAATTTAATAGCTGGCTTGCTGAAACCCTCTAGAAGGCTTTGCCTTCCTTCACTATGCACTCTACCATCTCTGGCACAATGTCATCACTGTCAAGATGGCCCAGAGTTGGTACAACTTTCACTGACCCTGCATCTGAAGATAAGACCTTTTCACTATTAAGTTGTCTGAGGGAATGCTCTACCCTCACTTTAAAGTTAAGGAGGAATACCTCTCCATGCTTGGAAGCTGAGGGGGAACTGCTCCATCACCATGCAGATGGTCAAAGGGAACATCCTAGAAACACCCTATAGAAACTCCACTCAAATATCACAGCAAGAGCAGTCTACAGGCTTTGTGATTTGTCTCCCACTCTTGGCTGATGCCTAGAAATCTCTTTTGTCCCTCAGGCATCACCTAAGCCCTTAAAAAGGATTCCTTTGGGACCTCTCCCTCTTCTTTCCCCCATTTAAGTTTTGCTCTTGCTGCACTTCCTGCCTCTGGAACCACTGCAGCCTATCCATCGAGTGCTGGTGCTGATAAAGGTTAACAGGCTACCAAGATATCCTCCTGCGATGACTCCTGGAGTTGTCCCTTCGTGAAAGACTCCAACAAAACCAGCCAGATGGGTAAGATGTCAAGTTGGGGCCATGAATTCCTCCCTTCAGTTCATGAACCACTAACCAGACTTGTGGCGTAGTTTCCTGGCAGCCAAACTTATATGAATAGAGAGGGACAAGCAGCTCCTCCCCATGTCCATTCTCCCCAAAGAGAAAAGGGGCTTAATATTAGATGGAATAGGCAAGGGAGAACTGCCCCTACAGATGCTCCTCAACCAACGTATTCAAGTTCGTCACACCTCCAGGGAGAATAGGAAATTGGACAAGCCCCAGTTCAGATTAAAGAAATACACAGACAAGATTATAGACCCCATATCAATCTGACTAAATATTGGGAAAATGGATCAAATACTGTAACCAGGGCACTGATAGATATTGGAGCAGAGGCCTCCCTTATTTATGGGAACCCTAATAAGTTCAAGCATGGAACTCCTATTACCATCACAGGACTGGTAGGGGCTGAAATATCAGTCAGACAAATCAAACTATGAAAACTGGACAATTACCTAAGAAAGAATATACTGTGATTATTGTACCCATTCGTGAATATAGCACTGGAATAGATATGTTGAGAGGTATGACCCTGAATTTACCTAAAGGATACCAATTTGCAGTAAGGAAGATAGGAATTAATACAGTTTTCATGGGAAAAATAAAAATGGACCCAATCACTTTACCTGAACCTTCTGAAGTAATTAATTTACTTGCCACAGGTGGGCAAGATGAAATTAACAATATTATAAAGGAATATGTTGAAGTAGACATGTTAGTCCCTATAACCACATGATGGAATAATCCTGCCTGACCAGTATGAAAATCAGATGAGACATGGAGTATAACAGTGGATTATATACAACTGGATGAGGCAACTCATCCCCCTTGTATGCTGCTGTTCCATATATTAATTGAAATGATCCAGAAATAGGATGGGATTTGCTATGCAGTTATTGATTTAACCAATGCCTTCTTTGCCATCCAATAGACTCTAAACAATGGGACCAGTTTGCTTTCACTTGGCAGGACAGACAATATACTCTCACCTGCTTGACACAAGGATACCCGCATATCTCCACTATTTGTCATGGGATTGTGGCTGAACATTTGGGTGAATTAAAGCTACCTGGTGTACAACTTACCCATTACAATGATGATATTATGATACAAGGAAAAAATGTAAAAGAAGTGGAGAATTTTGATTGAGCAAAGGGTAGGAAAGTAACCCTGCAAAGATTCACAGGCCAGCTCAAAATGTAAAATTGTGGGATATACAATGGAATAAAGGGATGCAAGAGATTCTTCCAAAAGTCCAAAAAAAGATTCAGGATTTTCCTATCCCTACCAATAAGAAAGAGGCCCAAAAGTTTATAGGATTATTTGGATATTGGAGACACCATATTGCACATCTGGGACAGATTTTAAGATCCTTATAAAAAGTTACTAGGAAAAATATAAATTTGATTGGGGACCTGTAACAGTAATTAATTTAGTAGGTACTTAGTCCTTACAGCTAAGTACTTCTGTGAAAGAAACAGAAGGTGTGAACTCTGTCTCCTGTTGCTGACATAACAGGAAGGGGTTGGCTGAGATAGGAAGTGTGTGTGTGTGTGTGTGTGTGTGTGTGTGTGTGTATTTAATAAGAGCTCCAGAGAACAGACAGACAGCATCAAGAATTTTTATTCCTGGTAGAAGAAGCAGAATTGTTCCAGCATCTGGGAGCTGGGTTGCTGGACTGAAAACTGAGTTGGAGTTTTCTATGGTGAAGGTCAAAGTGGCTGCTGCCACTGGGAAGGCTGAGATTTCTTCTGGGTCCTAGGGCCAGCTGAACTGCTGAAGGACTGAAGAAGCATGACCAGGATAAGGCTTTGTTTGTAGCTTGGCTGATCAGAAGTTGTAAAGGTTTTGAGATGTACTGGATCCTGTGAACTTTAGCGTGTAGCTCAGAGGACTGGACAAGGACTTGGGAGCTGTCTGCCTCTGAATGCAGGTGGATTCAGGTAGGAGGTGGGGCCATGGAAGGGGATCCAGGGAATCTTTGAGACCACCCCGAGTCAAGATGAAGAAAATGCCTCTCCTTGGATATTGAACATGTGATGAAATTGAAGTTTACTAGACACCGAGGGGTGGAGGGTTTGTGTGATTTTCTAATGATTGTATTTAGTGATTAATGATACTTAGTAATTGTGAATCTGGATAAGTGACTGATTAAGTTAATTTATGATTATCTCATGAGTAGAAGACTGATTATTGTATTATAAGATGACTGAATGATTAAGTAAGGAGGGTTTCCCCTTGAGGAAACCAGATGATTATTCTTTTGTTCTTTGTTCTAAATACTGTGACCACTTTGGTGAAAACCATGTGGCCATTCTAATGTTAAGCTGTTGTGAACACTACATTATGATTTTCTGTGATAAAATCTAATGTTGTGAATATTATACCGTACCTTGATTTTCTGAGAAAGTCTGCCCTGATTAGTTATAGAATAAATGGAGTATTCATTATACTGTGTAATCAGAACCTTAAAAGCTGTTCACAATAGCGTTCTTTTGGGAAGCTTTACTTTGCTCAGGTCTTGAAGAAGCCAAGGCTAAGGGGTAGCTAGGTGGCACAGTGAATAGAACAACCGGACCTGGAGTCAGGAGGACCTGAGTTCAAATCTGTCCTCAGACACCTGACATACTTACTAGCCGTGTGACTTTGGGCAAGTCACTTAACCCCAATTGCCCTCCAAAAGAAAAGAAAGAAAGAAAAAAGAAGCCAAGGCTGCTATACAATTGGCCCTAGATTTATGGCCTATGCAAAATGGCCCAGTGGTATAAGTGACTGTACACAAAAATTATGCAAATTAGAGTTTATGGCAAAAACAACAAAGCTGAATTATACCTTTAGGATTTTGATTTAGGAAACTTTCTTCATCTAGAGTTTAATATACACCTTTCAAAAAGCAGCTGTTAGCTGCATTTTTGGGCTGTGGTAGAGACTGAACAACTGACTCCGGGCCATGAAGTGATACTAAGACCTGGAATCCTGATTATGACCTGGGTAATGAGCACCCCAGCTTCTCACAGAATTGGACACACACAAGAGGCCAGCATAATTAAATGGAAATAGTACATTCAAAATAGAGCTAAAACAGGGAAAAGCACACTTCCTGCTCTACAGTAATCTATAGCAAACATCAATACTGAGAGAAATGATATATCCCCTGAACCAAAGCAACAGTTGGTATGGTCCTTGGCAAGATGGAATGACGGATATGATGGATTAACTGAAGAGAAGAAACACGCATGGTTTACTGATGGGACAGCAAAATATTTGGGTCATAAAAGATATTGGAAAGCAGTAGCCTATAACCCATGTACAAAGCAGACTTTAGAAAGAAATGGGATAGATACTAGTAATCAATATACTAAACATCAAGCAGTACATCAAGCCATCAAAACAGAACAAGGAGGACAGTATCATATATTCACTGATTCATGGGTGGTAGTTAATGGGTTAACTACGTGTTGAAAAATCAAAAATCTCATGTTGAAAAATCAAAATTGGGAAATTCATGGCAAACAAGTCTGAGGCAAAGAATTATGGGAAGATATATGGGACATGTCTTTGGTTACTGATTTGCCAGTTTTTCGTGGAGATGCTCAGGTGGGTCCTCACTATGCCAGAATATCAATACAACACACATGCTGATCAACTAGCAATGACTGCTACTGAACATACCGTCCCTACTTTGACAAGAACTGATGATCCAGCACTAGCAAAATGGGTCCATCAAACGGCCAGCCATTTAGAGGTGCAGGTCACACACTGGTGGGCACAAGACTGAGCTATTGGTATCTCTCATTCATTTTTAAAACAGAGATCAGAAGAATGTCATATGTCAATTGGAAAACAAATAAACTAATCCTCGGGTAGTAAGTGGGAAGACAGCAAGGGGGAAAGTTCCAGTCCAAATCTGGTAAATATATTATATTGGTCCCCTACCCCAAGATAAAGAATGCAAATTTATAGGTGTACTAGTAGCTTGTGACATTCTAAAATTTTAGTGAAGAACCCATACAGTTTTGTAAAAATGATACAATAGTTCAAGTGATTATTATTCCTTATGAAACAATACCCCTTGTGAAAACTGACCTTCTTTCTGAAATAATTATCCGAGCAACTGAAGGGTTTGATTCTACTGACAGAATAAAACTGGGAGCTAAAGTACTGGTAAAGCAAAAGTCTGACTATGTTCCAAAGGCTACAGAGATTATAGCACATGGGAAAGACAATACCATATCTGTTGTTTATTCAGGAGAAGATGACTATCAAATTTTACCATTAACTCATATACTCTATCATGAATGAGGCTGTAACAGTGAGTTCGTGGACTCTAGAAGCACGGTTCACCTTACATTTGTTTCTTTTGTGCTTCGTCGCTGTTAAATTTGTTTGCAAGATTTGTTTCCTGCAGGCTTAGGACCCTCCACCTTCAGAGATGCCTGATCTCATAAGCCAGATGCCAACCCCTGTCCAAGATGTGCCACCCCTAGAGCTGGCATTGACCAAGCTCCAGATGCCAGCTAAGGAACTGACCTTTTGGGGGCAAGTAAGTAGTGCAGTGAATAGTGCACTGATCCTGGAGGCAGGAGTACCTGCATTCAAATCCAGCCTCAGACATTTCACACTTACTAGCCATGTGAGCTTGAGCAAGTCACTTAATCCCAAAATTTCCCTGCTTTCCCCACCTCCAAAAAGCAAAAAATTAAATAAAAAGAGAACTGATTTTCAAATGGGACCTCCCGGACCTGGCATCAACCAAGATCTGAAAGCCAGCCAAACAACTGACCTCTAAAATAGGACCTCTTGGGGAAGGAACAGCTGTACGTCCAATTTCAGCTAGAAGTAGCTATGAAGAAGAGATTTTCACCCCTTACCCCAAGATTTTGAGCCCCACTCGTTCAAGGGGAGAAAGATGGGGTGCTTGTGTCCAAGCCCCTACCCTAATATATTGTTTTGTGTGCTTATTTTATATTATCCCTGTTATATTGTTGAAAGTTCTATTGACACCAGTTACCCTACCAGTTACCCCGAAACTCACATTAATCTATGTAACAAAATGCATTGTTAAGGTATTTTTGTTATGTAAAGGACATGAAAGATCTCAAGGATAAATGTAATGGTAACGGAAATTTTAAGATCTTCCTTGTTTTAAATATATGCCCTGCCCCTTAATAGGTTGAATGTAATCCCATGGAGTCTGTAGGAGAAGGCCTTTGCTGAAGGGTGGTGCAGAGCCCACAGGAAGCTGGGAATCAGAAGTTAGACATGGTGGGAGAACGGGACACATCAAAGGGAGACAGGCTTGTAAGTAAATGTTGGTGTTTGCCACCTGCTGTGACAACTAGACTTGTTGCTGGTTTGTGGGAAGCCTAAAGGATGCTGTGGCTCTCTGTGCTGTCATGGCTTATTAACTTCTTTGCTACTACGATAGAATCGGCTTACTGGCTTTGAGATTTGGTTTTCTGGTGTCTGCATAAATGTGTTGCTTCTGTCTTCTATATAGAAAGTCTGTTAACTTTTGTGATCCAGCATTATGTAGGCATATTTATAGTGACCGTTGGTGCTGTGAATATTGCTCTGGTGCTACACCTCTCCTCTGTTGACTGTCTCCAAATTATCCTGTATATAACCTTTCTCTACATAGTTGTTTGCATGTTATCTCTACCTGACTGTAACCTAGAGTGAGGGCCAGCTTTTGCTTTTCTTTGTTTTTCTAGTACATATATTACAGTTCCTGGAACACAGTAAGCACTTAATAAATGTTTATTAACTGAGTGAATCAAGATGCAAGTTAGGTCTCAAATCTACTTTTCCTGCCCCAATCTCTCTGCTTATCTCCAATCTTATATCTCCAACTGCCTTATAGACATATCAAACTGGATGTCCAGTGGAAATCCTAAACTCAACATGTCCAAAAGAGAACTCATTTCCTTTCCCCCAAACCCTCCCCGCCCCCCTTTCTAACTCCCCTATTACTGTAAAGGGCAACACAATCCTTCTAGTCCCTCGAGCTCATGACCTAGGAGTCATGATGGATTCTTCAGTCTCTCATCCTCCTCGTGGCCAAGACGTTGCCAATGCCCATCAATATCGTCTTTGTAGCACCTCTCAAATACCCCCTTCTCTTCTCTAACCCTTTTTTGCTATGTGAGGGACATGAAAGATCTGTGCCACTACACTACTTAGCCTCTGTATTTAGGAGTGACCAGGAAGTAACAGAAAAGGGCCAGGAAAGGGCTGGGTGCCCCAGACAAATGCCAACTTTTCCTTGTTGAGGTCCAGATCCCAAAGGCATGGTCTTTTCTTTTAAGGGGTTCAGATGCCATTCCCATCAGATTACTTTGCATGTATTTGCATGTTGTCTCCCCCTTTAGATTGTAAGCTTGTTGAGAGTAGGGGCGATCTTCTGCCTCTTTTTGTGTCACTATCACTTAGCGCAATGCCTGGCACACAGTAAGTGATTAATAAATGTTTAATAGCTGATTTTCAAACTGGAACAAAGCCATCTGAGGGTGACAGAAGAAAGAAAGACATTGCGAGCTCATGTTTTCTCTCTGGCTCTCAAAAAGAAACTTTAAACTGGTAGGGATGCTTCAATGTCAAGGCCTGCAACCTTGGATTCCCTGGTCCCATTTTAAAAGACTTTTGTTCCTTTAAAAGATTAAAAAAAAAAAGCTCAGGATGATCATGCTGGTAACCTCTTTCCTACCCAAATAAGGCATAAAAATGTAACTTTGACCCTACAACCTTGGACACAGAAAAACTCTATAGTAGACCATCACTACTAGTCTTAACAAGTACCTTTCTGATCTTGGATGAGTCTCCATTTTTTTTTTGGGTAAATCCCAAATGTCACTTTTATTTTTCTAATTTTTCACTTGCATTAACAATTTTTTTATAATAAATGAAGAGAGTGTGTCATACATGAATGGAAAGGGCAAAGCTAGAAAGATCAGAATAATGTGGAAAAATGAAATGAAATTGTATGAGCTCGAAATGAGTACAAAAGAATAGCTTATTATTTCACACCACACTACTCATTTAATAGTTTCAATACCTGCTGTATTTATTGATGTCAACTTTAAAAATAAGTGAATACTGTTCTTAATTATAAGCACTGAAACGTGAGGGGGTCCCTTAAGTTTGCAAAATCTGACTCAGCTAGTGTCTATGATCTCACTTTGACCTGAAAGAAAAAACCCAGCAACAAAGTGTTTACTGGTTTGTCAGCCACCTGTGATGTAAGAACACTGTTAGCAGGTCCATGTGAAATGCTGAACGGCACATCCAAAACTGTAAAACTTTGTGGGTGCGCAATCACGCATTATCATGCATTATGTTCAGTAGCTGCCGGATTACATGAACCTAACCTGTTCCGCTAATAAGCTGCCCTGTTTTTTCGTTTGCTTCCCCCATGCTTAGCAAGTGCCTGGCACACACTAAGTACGTAATCAGTGCTTTGTCATCCATTCCCGAGCTTTCCTTCTCTTGTCAGCCACCGCCCACATCATCCCTCTGTCCTTCAGGCACAACACGGCATTTCTGATCTTTGCCAAGGTCACTTATTGTTACTTTGACATTAGCGAGAGAACAGGAGTTAAGAAAATATTAGGCAATGAGCTACACACCGGAAAGTGAAATGGACGCAAGCCGCGCCCTTTGTGAGGCTCTGAGCAGTCACTGCGTTGATGGGCCAGGAGACGGGAGAAAGGCAGAGAACACGCACTTATCAGGTACTGACTGTGTGGCAGGAGCTGAACAAAATGCTGTACAAAGCCCATCTGATTGTACTATCACAGCCGTTGGAGGTACATGCTGTTAATATTATCATTTACAACTGAAGAAGCAAAGGCAGAGACCTGGCCAGGGTCACAGCCAGTAAACTTCTGAAGCCAAACTTGAACTCAAGTCCTCCTGACTTTCTGCCCACTGTGCCACCGAGGAGAATCCAGGAGTATCAGGGATCTCTCTCCAAGATAAAACTACAAATCGTAGAGAATTTTGTGATACCTAGTTTCATTAGGCTTATTTTAGAGGGTATTTCACATTCATAACTATTACAGGAAAGCTGACATCCTAGAAATACTATTGTGTAAATAGCCAGACAACTAGTAAGAAGCATAGACATAGCCCCCCAAAAACATAATGGCCAAGAAAATTAGCATTGTTCGCTTGTTTCACGTATTATCATTATTTAATTTTGAGTGCACCTTCTTCCTTTAACTGTATACTTTCAAAAGTACTGAATTCTTCCTTGTGATTTTGACTATGCTATAAAGGCAGTGGTTCTCAACCTTCCTAATGCCGTGACTCTTCAATACGGTTCCTCATGTTGTGATGACCCCCAACCATAAAATGATTTTCACTGCTACTTCATAACTGTGATTTTGTTACTGTTATGAATTGTAACGTAAATATCTGATATACAGGATGTATTTTCTTTGTTAAAAATTGAATATAACAACCCAGAGGTTGAGAACCACTGCCCTACGGTTTTGTTTTTCCCATTCATTCCCATAACACCCCTCTTGATTGAATGAAGTTCAGGAGAAACCAAATCTAACTTGTTTTACAGTTGGCTTTGCAGAATAATAGTGCAGTTAGTCTTAAAGGTCCTTAAAATTTCTTAAGGTAGAGTAAATGTACTCTCAGAGTAGAGCAAATGCAATAAAATACAATTTATCACCACAGTTTATGTAAGCAATGTCATGTTAAACATGTGTGAAAAATTACACATACTTTCAAACTATCTGTAATTTTGTTCTGTATTCAACTGCTAACAAGAATAATAAAAGCATCATATTTTCTAACAGTATGTATCTGAATTTTTAAAATGAAACAGCAGTTATATGGTTTGTCACCTTTATCAAAATTTAATAAACACACAATTGAACATTTTCATAAACAATCATAAAAATATGAAAGTCAGGAGTTGAATTTGTATACTGTAATTTTCTAGGGGAAGGGGAGAAGAAAATAATACCACAGGAAAAGCTTCATAACATATGACTAAGTCCCATAACTGACAAGACAGCAAATTAAGCCAGGGCACACTATGTTACACTGCATATACAAAAACACACACAGGGGCGGCTAGGTGGTGCAGTGAGTAGAGCACCAGCCCTGGAGTCAGGAGTACCTGAGTTCAAATCCGGCCTCAGACACTTAACACAAAAACTAGCCGTGTGACCGTGGGCAAGTCACTTAACCCCAACTGCCCTCCAAAAAGCAAAAAAAAAAAAAAACACACACACACACACACACACACAAAATAAAAACAACAAAGTGACAAAAATATAAAAATACAGGATTGTAAGATTTAGAACAAGGGAAAAAAATGTCTAACTTTGTAAATATCTTTAGACATGGCCCAGCTAGAAAAATATTCATAGGACCATAGACCCAAAGCTCCAAATCACTTCAGAGGCCAATAGACAAAACCTTCTCATTTGAAGCTGAGGGAGGTCACACAGGGAGAGTCACTGTGTTGGACGGGAGGTTGGTTGGTGATTCTGCTATAACAGATGTTAGCACCAAGTACTCAAAGATAAGAAATCTGACTGGGGGGGGGGAGGGGAAGGAAGGAGGAGAGCCTAGCTTGAAGCACAATCTTTCTTTTAGGAAATAAATTTCCAAGCCAAAAAAGTAAGGCACATAACTAAAATGGAGTCTAGTGACTCTCACTGTCAGGTGAAACTTGTAAACTCAGCAAAAGGAACAGAATATTTCTCCCATGTCATATATAAGCAAATGAGAGGTAGTATATACAGGGGAAGAAGAGTCCTGATACCAGCTAAACCTTGTTAATACTCATATTAATGACTGTGAAAGACAAAAGTATTAGGAAAAACAATTTTGGTTGCATGACATTAACATAACTAACTTTTCAATATGAGGTCATGAAATTATTCTGCGAGTCAAAAGTCCCTATGTATGTCCATGACCCAAAGGTGTTTTGCACGTGTTGACATTATTTGTGGATGAAATTTCAAGAGGTGAACAGTAATTTCATTGAGATATATGTTTTGAACAACAAATATTATACATACACAGGGAAAAAATAAAGAAAAACAAAAAGAGCAGATGTCAACTACCTGATTGTAAAAATATGCATCTTAATGTAATTTATTTACTTCTGTCTAATAAGTTATAAAAATGGAACAAAAGTATGTCTACACATATTTTAAATACTGAAATAATTACTTGCTTTTTTTGGAATTAAGAAAGTTCAAAATGTTCTCCTTGCTCATCAAAAGAAATTCTCTTTTTAAAAAATTCTTCTAAATGTTCAATTTTTAAAATACATTTAATCATACCCTTAACTTCCACTCAATGTACACAGTGACACCTACTGGCATACTGCTGATGCAACCAATAAAGTGTCTTGAATGCAAGCGTGTATTAAATGAGATAACTTTGAAAAAGACGATGATCAAGCAATACAAAAACCGAGCTAAAGTAACGTCACTTGTGACTCTCTATTCTACTTTTAAAGAAAAATAGATATTTTCTAAATTTTGAAATAAAAAGCTGCCTAGAAGTCAAGTGTCTACTACTTGATTTTAGGTTTGCAAGCTCTCTTGAAAGCTATACTAAGTAGAATAAAACATCTTAAATCCCTGCATTTAAAAGTAGACTATGCACTTTCCCACCAAAAAAACAAAGTGGTAAAATTTGAGATTCATTATTTGAAAAGAAAATTGTTGTATAATAGAGAGGAAAAGGAAAACATACTTATACACCTCCATGTTTGGTTAAAAAATAATTTAAAAGGGGTGGCTAGGTGGCGCAGTGAATAGAGCACCGACCCTGGAGTCAGGAGGACCCGAATTCAAATCCAACCTCAGTCACTTAACACAAATTCTAGCCATGTGACCTTGGGTAAGTCACGTAACCCCAACTGCCCTCCAAAAAGCAAAAAATAAAAAAAAAAAGAATTTAAATCACTAATATGTGGCCAAAGAAAATTAAACTTTATTATAAATGGACATGAGCGTTTTTTAAAACTGTAGTATTTCCTCAGTCTCCCCCTCTATTCCAAAATTCTCTAAAGTAAATACATTTTGGTAGTTTTAAAGTTTCTTCCTATATTTAGTTGTATGGGTATATTATATATGAACTATTGGTTCTCAGTAGGAAAAACTGAATTTCAGCTCCAGCTCCAACACTCTCCACCTGTGTGACTGCAAATCATCCAACCTCCCCACACTTGAGGTATTCATTCACCTGTAAAATACTCTCTCATGGAGGACTGTCATGAGGAAAATGCTTTGTAAATCTTAAAGTTCTACATAAACATGAGTTATTATAATCAACAATATGAAAATCTGCTTTACTAAATACAACTGATGAAAACCTAGAGAATTATGATTAAGTGCAACTATGTAAACAGTCATTATAAAAGTACAGCCACATTGCTCCTTCACCAGGAAAAAAATGACAGTCTTGATATCGTTCTCTATCAAGAATTTATTACCACACACAGTTTCCTTAAGCTTTTAAAAAAAATTAGCTATAAAACTGAGAGTATCAGAGAAGAATGAGGACAGAAGAAAAACTGTTAGGGACCAATCCCTTTTTCTCTAATCTATACTGTTGCATTTAACTTGGTTTTCCAATCTGTTTAATTTTGCCATGCTTTTAAAACAATGAGAACCACCTGGAAGTAGGAATCATTGCAAGTTACAAGAGAATCTATGAGAAGCCTAACTGAGAAGGAGACCGGTAGAGGACAGCAGCTGAACAAAACAATGAATTGTATTTGTTTTTAAAATCACAAACTGCCTAGAGGAAAAAGGTCTTGCCCCACCTGTCAGTCCCCATTCCCTCAGTCCTATTCTTCCTCTTTTAGCTAGGCTCTCTATTCCATTACATTTGATGAGAGCCCCTCAAACACTTTGGTTTCCAATTTCATCAACTTCTTCAAAAAATATGACACATACATTAACTTCTGGGCAGCAAGGCGGCACACAGTGCTGGGCTTCAAGTTAGGAAGACTTACCTTCCTGAATTCAAATCCAGCCCCAGACACTTACTAGTTGTGTGACCCTGGACAAGTCACTGAACCCTGTTTGCCTGCTACTTATCTGTAAAATGAGCTGGAGAAGGAGATGGCAAACCACTCCAGTATCTTTGCCAGTAGAACCCCAAATGGGGTCAAAAAGAGTCAGACCCGACTGAAACCACTAAAAAATAACAAGAGACATTAATTCCACCTAAATCAAACACAGGGGCAGCCAAACTATGGATGACCTCCAGGTAATCACCTCCAGGACCCAGAACTCTAGACATTTCTTTCTGGTATCAGCCCCCGACCAGGGCTTCACTCTTGCTAAATCTCTTCTTCATCCTCCCTGTAATCTCTAACCACTCTCTGTCCCTCTCTGGTCCTGATCACATTTTCCTCCCTTCCTTATCTTTTTTTTTTTTTTTTTGGAGGGCAGTTGGGGTTAAGTGACTTGCCCAAGGTCACAGGGCTAGTTTTTTGTGTTAAGTGTCTGAGGCCGGATTTGAACTCAGGTACTCCTGACTCCAGGGCCGGTGCTCTACTCACTGCACCACCTAGCCGCCCCCTCCCTTCCTTATCTTTAACCAGTTCAGTTTTATACTATCTTCTACCCTGGAATCCTTTGTCCTATCAGACCCCTATTCTTTTCAAGTCAATGTCTGAAACACAGTAGGCACTTAATGGATGCTTGCCAAATTAATTTTTCCACCCCAATCCAATTTTTGGCTTATAAAATATAGTCACCATACTTACATCCCACATTCCAATGAAAAATGAAAATATGTCCTCCCTCATGCCCACCCCCACGCTCCACTACCCCAAACAAATGAACAACCTTAGGATATCAAAACTGGAAGAGACTTCAGTTCAGTGATCATTCAATTTTTACCTGAATCTTCTCTATAATATTTTCAAAAAATGGTCATTCAGCCTTTGCTTGAAGAACTCTACTGACTAGGAACTGAGGCAACCTATTCTATTGCTGGACAACTCAATGTATTTAGAAGGTTTTCCTTCTATGGAGCCAAAATATACCATTCTGTAATTTACTCTCAGTGGGCCGGCCCTCTAGGGTCAAGGAGAGTAACTCTGGGCTCCCTCATACGAAAGCCTTCAAATATATGAAAATAGCTGTCATATCCCCTCAAGTCGTTCCTTTTCCAAGCTAAACACTGCTCGTAGCATGTAACATGGCTCCACAGAAGCTGTTACAAATGTAATGTATAATGAAGCATTTGTTCCATTATTCAAACAGTAACAACAAAATACCATAAATAAGACCATGCCTAGGGACCATGGCCAATTACTCTGCCTACTTTACCTCTGACTCACAATATTTTTTAAAAGGTCAAATCAAGTTAAAATTGGGTGCAACAGTAGAAAGCTCAACTTAAGTCGAGAAGAAATGAGTTTGAATTTGACATATTAGCTGGTTATCCAAGGCCTTATTTTTAACCAAGGCAAACTCCCATACCTACACAAGCAATCCATTCCATCTAGTCAATTCAACAAATGTCCCTCCTGTCTACTGGCTCCTCCCCTACTGTCTACAAGTATGCCCATGTCTTTCCCATTCTCAAAAAATTTCCACCTGATCTTTCCATCCCTCCTAATTAGTCTTTTATCTCCTCTGTCTCGTCTACAAGAGGTGCTCCACTCTTTCTCCTCGCATTATCTCCTTAACCCCTTACAATCCAGCTTCAAATCCCATTATTTCACCCAAACTGCTTCCTCCTAAATTACCCCAGTTTTTTGTTGTCAAACCCAATGGGCTTTTCTCTCTCTTTTCCTCCTCCTCTCACCCACTCCTCCTGGACACACTCTCTTCTCCAGGTTTCCAGGACGCCACCCTCTCCTGGTTCTCCTCCTACCTACCTCCTCAATCTCTTCTGCTAGATCCTCATCCAGGTCACTCCCTCTAACCACAGTGTCCCATAGGTTTCTGTCCTGGGATCTCTTCAGTTCTCTCTCTCTATACACTACTTTACTTGATAATCTCATAAGCTTCCATGAATTTAATTTTCAAATACATCTATCCAGCCCGCTTCTCTGCTTACCTCCAGCCTTGCAACTCCAATGCCTTTCAGACATCTTAAACTAAACGTCTAGTAAACATCTCAAACTCAACATACCCAAAATGGAACTCGTTAGCTTTCACCCTAAATTCTCCCTACCCATAAACTGACAAGGGCATCACATCCTCCTAGTCTCTGAGGCTCAAACCCTAGATGCCATCTTCACCTCCCCACTATTCCCCATCTCCATATCCCAGCTTCTGCCTTCCAACATCTCTCAAACACGCCCCCTTCTCTCCTCTGACACTGCTGCCATTCTGGTGCAGACCCGCATCATCTCATGCCTGAACTACTGAAATAGTTTCATAGTGGGTTTGCTGACCCAAGTCTCTCTTTACCCCAAAATGTCCTCCATTCATCACAAGTGATTTTCTAAAGTGTATGTCCAACCACATCACCCTCTACTCAAACTCCAGGGGCTCTATGTCTCCTCCAGAATAAAAAGTAAACCTTCTGCTTGGCATTCACAGTCCTTCCCTTCCCTATCTTTCCAGTTTTCTCACACCTTATTCTCTGCCACATACTCTTCAGTACAGTACCACCGGCCTCCAGGCTGTTGCTCAAGCAAGACATTCCCAAGGCAAGCAAGGCATTTTCTCCGGCTGTCCCCCGTGTCTGGAACTGTCTCCCTCCTACTCCTTGCTTCCTGGCTCCCCTGGCTTCCTTCAAGTCCCAACTAAAATCCCGTCTTCTATATAGTAACTTTTCCCAATCCCTCCTCATTCTAGTTCCTCCTCTCTTTTAATCATGTCCTACTTATCCTGTACATAGCGTGTTTGTATATATTTGTTTGCTTGTTGTCTCTCCTATTCAACTGTGAGCTCTTTGAGGGCAGTACCTTCCACTGCCTCTTTGTGTATCCCTAATCCTTAACAAGGGCCAGGCACAACGTAGGCACTTAAATGCTTACTGACTCACTTACTAACAACCAACCAACCAATTAATCAATCAATAATCCCTCAAAAACTAGATGAATTCCTCATCTGTAAAACAGAGATGATAATGTGTGTACTTCCTGCTTTACAGGCCTGTTATGAGTAAGATGTTCCATAATCCTGAATACTTACATAAGATAATTCATAAGAGGTCAATAATCTAAGGGACAAAAGGAGAGGCAGTTACCCTCCTTTACTCTGGTTAGACAAGTGGCAGGACAGTGTCATTATTAAATGTATATAAGCTGAGAAGGCAGAAGACTAATTATTTTCTCTACCCTTCAAACCTCTCCAAAATAAGAATTACATACAAAAGGTAAAGCAATTGCAGCTTGTCTCCATGGTCTAAGACAGCAAGAACCCTAACAAAGTCACTACAACACGGCTGAAATAACAGCAGAGATGGCTAATCCCTAATTCCTCATCAATACACTCAGGATTCCTTCCCTCCACAGCCTCCATACCCTCTCAGGACTAAACAACCCAACCCACGGGCTTGCAACAGAACTCAATGCTGCTCTCCCACATTGTGGAACAAAGATACAGGCACGGGAAAAGAGAAGCTGGCTGCAGCTTGGGGCGGCAGTGTTCAGCCAGAGAACTAAGAGGGAATTAAGGCAGGACAACAGAGTGCTTGTGGGTCTTCACTAGGCAAGAAGGAAAGGGGAAGAGTGGTTATATTTCCCAGAAGTCACTTTGCAGTGGTAGAGTCAGAGGCTAATAAAAATTAATTCCCTGTCCTTGGAGGATCCTGAGACAAATTTGTGATCCAGTTCTTAGGGAAACTGCCATCAATGGTGAAGGAGTCAGAATAAGAATGATAAGGGAAATATAATGAAAAAAGACTGAAATTACCAAAAATATGAAAAAGGGGGGGAAATCACTCAGAATCTTTGGGAAGATATTAATAAAAGAAAATATGGTCTCCAGATCATCAAAATAATTCCAAAAATCTCTGAAGAAGACTGCCAAACAAAGGAAGAATGATGAAAAGAATCCTGGGTATTCCCAAGCAAATATGGGTAATCCCAAATGGTTCAAGAGAGGAATAAGAATAATGAAGGTAGAAGTGACATGAATCAACAGCAGCAAATCCCCTCCCAAAGAAATGAAAGACAGTACAAGTGTTTGGGAATACGAATACACAGAAGTGAAGGGCAGTCTAGAAGAAAGGCAGAAAGCAATACTGTTCAAAGGAGACAGGATCTCAAACACAGGAGTATTGAGACAACTGGGACATCCGAGGCTTCCCAAAAGAATGTACATAAACATCAGGTCCTTGTTAATACAAATTGGTTAAAGGCTATTTAAATTTCCTTGAGTGTTCCTTGCCCAACTACTACTGACTGCAGATAGCCCTGATTCCTTGTGCTACAAGGTTCTGCCTGAAAACAGGGAGCCAAAGGAAGGCCTCAGCGGAAAGTCTCCTCTGCTCCTCCCAGTCCATCGGCTCCATAGAAGGCAGAGCCGACTTGATACTATGGATGAATTCCCTTTCACTGACCTGAAAATCTATTCATATATAAAAGTGTCATTTACAATATATATAAGTAACTAATTCAAATTGATAAAAATATGAACCATTCCCCCAATTGATAAATGGTCAAAGGATGTGAATAAATCGCAATTGTATCGATGCATTCAGAAAATGCTTTTGACAAGATAGATACAGCACCTATGCTTAAAAGAGAAAAAAAACTGGACAACAGCAATAACTGGAGTTTTCCTTGATATGATAAGTAATCTCTATCTACAACCAGGGAGGGGCCAGCATTTATGTAACTGGATAAATTAGAGGCCTTTCTAATAAGATCTGAGATAAAGCAAAGATGTTCATCATCACCATTTTTTGGTACAGTGTTTGAAATGCTAGCTGTAGTAATGAGACAAGAAAAAGAAGTTGAGGGAACAAGCATTGGTACAGGACAAATTAAATTATCATTTTCAGTTACTTATAAAACCACAGAATCAATTACAATAACTTCAGCAAAATTTCAGGAGATAAAATAAACCTATATAAATCAACAGCATTTCTGGATATTACCAACAAAATTCAGCAGGAAGAGACGTAAAGAGACATTGCCTTTAATTATAACTTAGAATTATATAAAATATCTAAGAGTCCACCTGCAAAGACACATACAGAAACTACATAAATACAGCTACAAAACATTCTTTCCACAAATAAAGCCAGACCTAACTAACTGGAGAAAAACTGAGTACGGTAGACAAGGTTAAAATAATAAAAATGACACTACTATCTAAATAAATTTATTTATTCAATGCTATACTCATCAAACTACCAACAGATTATAGAACTAAAAAAAATAATAAAATTCATCTGAAAAAAGAAAAGGTCAAGAATCACAAAGGAAAAATGAAAAGAAAAGTGGAAAGGAAGCAGGGTTTAGCAAGAGGCATCCCTTAGACATAGTGGGCTTTCAGTTCCAGATCACTGCAATAAAGCAAATATCACAATGAAGTAAGTCACAAAAATGTTTTGGTTTCCCAGTGCATATAAAAGTTATGCTTACACTAGACTGTGCTCTATTAAGTATGCAATAGTTCATGACTTTTAAAAAAAAGTACATAACTTAATTTGTAAAATACTGTATTGCTAAAAAAAAAAAATACTAACCATCATCTGAGTAATCAAACTGCTTATACCCTCTAACCCAGCAATATTACTATTAGTTCTATAATAATGGTTAGCATGCATGTCACAGTGTAAGCAAGGTTTGCAAGGCTCTTCACAAATATGATCTCCTTTTCTCCTGACAATAACCCTGAGACACAGGTGCTGTTATTATCCCAGTTTTGCAGATTAGGAAACTGAGGCCAAGTATCTGAGGCTGGATCTGAACTCAGGTCTTCCAGATCCCAGGCACAGCCCTCTCTACACTGTACTTCTTTAGATGCCTCCTATCTATGTCCCAAAGTGGTCAAAGAAAGACAAGGACCCATATATACACTATATTTAGGATGGGTTTTTTTTTATACTGGCAAAGAAGAGGAAATTAAGTGGGTGCCCACTACCTGGGGAATTACTGAAAAAACAATGGTAGTGAATATAATACAATACTGCTATGCTATAAAAAAATGATAAAAAGTAAGGTTTCATAGAAATTTGGCAAGATTTCAGGAGAGCAATTTATACATTAACAACAACATTGTAAAGTCAAGCAGTTTTGAAAGACTTACAAACTCTGATCAACTCAATTACCAACCATGATTCCAAAGGACCATGAAACAAACTCCTAACCTTTCTCCAGACAGAGGTGATAGATTCAGGGTGCCAAATGCCAAAAAACATATTTTTTGGACATGGAAAAGCGGGAATTTGCTTTGCTTCATTGTGTAGATCTATAACAATGTATTTTGGTGATTTGTTTGCTAGGTTTTTTTGAGGTGGAATGGGAATGGGAATTTGAAGATCTTCCCAGCCCCTTAATAAGTCTAAGTGAATTTGAAGAACTTCCCTGTTTTAAAAATATATTCTGCCCCCTAAAAGGCTGAATGTAATCACAGGGAGCCTGTGGTGGGAGGAGTTTGCTGAAGGGTGGAGCAGAGCCTACAGGAAGCTGGGAGTCAGTCTGCTAGAATGTTGGGAGGAGAGTTTGTTTCTGAGGGAGTTAGTCAGGCTTGTGAATAAATATTGGTCTTGTGTTGGTTTGTGGGAAGGCTAAAGGATGCTGTAGCTCTCTGTGTTGATGTGGCTCTCTGTGCTGCTGTGGCTTATTAACTTCTTTGCTACTATGATGGAATCGGCTTACTGGTTTTGAGATTTGGTTTTCTGGTATCTGAATACATGTTTTGCTTCTGTCCTCTATATGGAGAGTCTGTTATATTTTGCAACAGCACCATGCAGGTATATTTTTAGTGATCATGGGCACTGTGAATATTACACTGGCACTAAATGAGGCAGGGAGGTAAAAGAGAAAAAAACAGATTTTTGTTAAAGAATTAAGAAAAGTTGTTAAAAAGATAGGCCTTTGTTTTCATAGGAATCTCTAGATCAATAAAAGTCCTTTGCAATTTCTCAAAAGCAATCCAGCCCATTCTTTTTTTTTCTGTTTAATCATGAGTCCAATTTGTAATCTGTTTTTCATCTCTTTCTCATATATATAAATTTATACATGCATGTATACATATGTATACACACATAAATGTGATTTGATTATAACTCAAAAACCTCTGAATTGTTTATTTTGTGTGTGTGTGTGTGTGTGTGTGTGTAAAGAGAGAGAGAGAGAGAGACTAAAAAACTGGAAAGCAGTTTCGTAGAGATCAGATTCAGACCAACAATTCACATCATATACACTAGGTTCTAAAGGGATATTATTATTGTTGTGTAGTGATTTCAGTCGAATCCAACTCTTTGTGACCCCACCTGGGGTCTTTTTGGCAAAGTCCCTGGGGTGGTTTGTGCCATTTCTTCCTCCAATTCATTTTACAGATGAGGAAACTGAAGCAAACAGAACTAAGTGACTTGGCCAGGGTCACACAGCAAGTAAATGTCCTGAGTTGAGATCTGAACTCAGAAGATGAGTCTTCCTGACTCCAGGTCCAGCACTGTACCCACTGTGCCACCGAGCTGCCCACTTCTAAACATATCCATCAGTTTAAGAATTATACTACAAAAAATTAGAAGAGAAACATATAATGTTTCACAGTAATGGGCAGGGCATAGCTTCCTAACCAAACAAGAAACAGAGGTAACACAAAAGATAAAACAGACGTTGATCACGTGAAACTGAAAAGTTTGTTTTTTTGCTCAGACAAAATGAATGCACCCAGGATGAAAAGGAAGTAGCTGGATGGGGAAAAAAATCTTTGTATCAAATTTCTCTGATTAAGAACGTGGCATCCAAGATATATGGAACATATACAACGTGTGTCATGTGTGTGTACACATAAATATACACATGTGTGTTGTGCAAACATATATCGACCTGTTAATACTGTCAGCTATGAGGGCTTATGGAAATAAGCCCAGACGAGCTCGTCAGTATTCTACGTCAGTCCCATGACGTCATGCTTGCCCAGGGTTCTGGATAACGAATGATGCTTTCACACTTTCCCAGTCATCAACGGAGTGAAACAAGGCTTTGTGCTGGCTCCCATGCTTTCTGACACGATATTCTCAGTCACGCTGTCAAATGCCTTCAATGTGGACAAATACAGCGTCCGGTCCAGCTGCTGCTCTAATGGTAAATTACTCAACTTGAGAGGGCTACAAGCCAAGACTAAAGTGGAGGGAGAACTGCTACATTTTCTGGTTGCAGGTGACTGTGACCTCAGTGCAGCCTCTGAAGAGGAGATGTATCTTTTCTCAATCGATTCTTTGGTGTTTATACTAATTTTGATCTAACAATTACCAAGAAAACACAGGTGCTCCATCAGCCACCACCACACCATTCACATGTGGAACCATCGGTTACAGCAAATGGAGAGGTTCTGAATACTATGGATAAGTTCACTTACCTTGGCAGTATGCTTTCCAAGGATGTACACACTGATAATGAGGTTAACACATGCACTGCCAGAGCCAAATCAGTGTATAGGAGGTACCAAAGGACAGCGTGGGAGAGAAGAGGTATTAGACTGGTCACCAAACAGAAGGTCTACAGGGCCACTGTGCTGACCTCATTGTTGTACGCCTGTGAAACCTGGACAGCATAAAAGTGCCATGCCAAGAAACTGCATCACTTCCATCTGAACCGTCTTAGGAAGATTCTGAAGATCTGGCAGGATGAGGTACCGAACATGGACGTCCTTTCTTGAACTAAACTGCCAAAAATTCAAACTCTACTGCAGAGAGCACAACTCTGACGGGCTGGCTACACTGTTCAAATGCCAAACACACACTTGCCTAAAAGACTATTTTACAGAGAACTCCTATCAGGCAAGCACTCACATGATGATCAGAAGAAAGAATACAAGGACATTCTCCAGGTCTCTGGAACTTTGGAACTGACCACATAACATGAGCAGCAACGGCACAGACCCACACAAAATGGCACGTCCTCATCACAGACGGTGCTGCACCCTCTTTGCAAAGCATAACCGAAGAAGCTTAAACGAAACACAAAAATGTGCGATTTCGTGCCTGTGACAGAGCGTTCCAAGCTCATGCTGGTCTGATCAGCCACAGTTAGACACACTGTGACTTGTCTCTAACACGATGATGTCATTTTGGTCCTCTTCAAGAAGGAAAGACAACAACCAACACACATGTATGCACACACTCAGCAGATAGAGGGACGGACCTGGAGTCGGGGAAACACATCTTCCTGAGCTCATATATGGTCAGTTGTGTGGCCCTGGGCAAGTCATTTAACTGTTTGCCTCAGTTTCCTCATCTGTAAAATGAGATGGAGAAGGAAATAGCAAACAACTTCAATATCTTTGCTAAGAAAAACCCAAAGTGGATCATGAAGAGTCAGACATGCCTGAAAAACAACTGAAATATATATACATATGTGTGTGTATGTTTTACATTTGTACATATGTCCATTTTATCCATTTTCCAAGAGATAGCTAAACAATTCCAAAAAAGGAATGACAACATATTCAAAATCACATGAAAAGAATGCTCCAAATCACAAATCACTAGGAGAAATGCAAAACAAAATAACCCTGAGGTTTTTGCCTTACATCTCACAAAGTAGCAAGGAGGCCCCAAACCCTGGTAACACTAGGAGTAATAATCAGGGGTGTTCTAGAATGACTGGCACATAAATACATTGTTGGTAGACCTGTCGAATGGTACGACTGTTTACAAAGCAAGTTGGAATAGGGTAAATGAAGTAACTAGGATACCTTTGAACCAAAGACTCCATTACTGGGCTTATAATCCAAGGAAGTTATCAATAAAAACAAAAGTACCCATACACACCAAAATATTTATAATAGCACTTTTTGTGACAGCAAAGAATTGGAAATAATGTATATACCCATTAACTGGGGAATGTCTAAACAAACTGTGGTGCATTGGTGAAATGGAATGCTATTATGCTGTAAGAAATATGTGTAATAAAAACTGAAAAATCTGGAAAGATCTATAAGAATTGATGCAAAGTGAAGTGAGAGCCAGGAAAACAATATACACAAAAACTATAACAATGCAAATGGAAAGAACTGCCACTCTCCAAAAAATGAAAAGGCAAGGTAAAAAACATCATAAAAATCAAGCATGTCTTAAATGAAGAGACAGGAGAAGAGAGTCCCAGGTCACTTCTCGGTAGAGACGGGAGAGCCACAGGAGCTACACACGGCACATATTTTCACACTTGTTCAATGGATCAATCGGTTATGTTCATTTTTTTCTCTTTAAAAAAACAGTATTTCTTAGATGGGATGGCTCTTTAGGAGAGGGAGGGGGAAGGAAGTATTCATTAGGGATAATTATGCTTATGTAAGAAACAGAAGACCCCTAAAAACTTGTACAGAGAGAGAAAACGACATAGTTAGAGAAACAAGGAGACAGCAAAGGAGTTTGGCCTGTCAGGAAAGACCCCTGTATACAATGGTGGGTAAGTCCTATTGGGTGTCCATCCAAATGCATGTTGAAAGTAGAATAATAGACCATTCATTTGGTCTCTCCATCTACACAGGAAAAATGCATATTATTGGACAAGCTCTATAAAGTATCCATAAAAATGCATGTTGAAATCTCTACAACTAACAATTCACTTGGTCTTTCTTATATGAGTCAAAAGGCTAAACTTCTTTGAAATATTATAGTGCTGTTTCAGAAGGCAGGAGTATGCTGTAGCCAAATCAAACCTCACCAGTCCATCATTAAATTTTCCATGTGAGCATTTACACCTCAGAAAGCAGCAAACGCTACAAATCAGGGCTTGATTTATTATTTTGTTGACTGTCTAGACCAGAAGTTGGCAAACTACTGCCCATAGGTCAAATACAGCCCACCTGCCAGATTTCATGGGAGATGCTAATTTGATTTTTACATTTTAAAATACAGTTTTAGGGGCAGCTAGATGGCACAGTGAATAGAGCACCAGCCCTGGAGTCAAGAAGACCTGAATTCAAATCCAGCTTCAGACACTTAACACCAAACTAGCCATGTGACCTTGGGCAAGTCACTTACCAGTCACTTAATCCCAAATGCCCTACCTTCCCCCTCCAAAAAGTAAAAAAATAAAATGTAGTTCTACCGTATTTGAAGTATAAAAACCCTGGTTGCAGGTTCATTACTAGCTGAAGCTGTACAAAAGCAGGTCAGGGGTAGAATTTGAACTCGTGCTGTAGTCTGCCAATCCCTGATCTAGACTTAAGAAAACGTAAAGACAATGTTCATCTTGCCAAACATTAAAAGTATATAATCAGTACACATTTCTTGTCAGGAAGCCAGTAATTAAACATGTAGCTGCACAGCACCAGGTTGGATGCAATTAGTGCTACGTCATTTGAAGCAGGAACATCTAGAGAACTTCACCATCCACAAGAAATCCTTCTTCGTGCTGGATTTCCTCAGCAACTACTTTTGGCAAGCAAACACTTGCCTATCTTATGCTTCACCTGGTCTTTGTGAACAGAGAACCACTGAACAAGACTGATTCTGCTGTTTTATGCTCCAAGGAAGCTGGAATGATTTTGGTGAGATACTCTTGGAAGCTGAAAAGTCTTTAGGATGGTATTTTACTCTATAGAATCAAATGCTTTTTCATAACTATAAGGACAGTGGGGATTGATATTCCTCACATTTCTCGTTAAATTGTAAAAATGTGATCCGATTCCAGTGGCAAATACCTTTAGCAAGCATACATGTCCCTGCTGTACATCTCTCATGATGTTTATGATCACTGAATGGCTTTATTTATGCTGCTCTACTCTCCAAGGGATCTTTATCGATCCTGACACATGGATAGGAGATATTCTGATTGAATCTGGAAGTTATTATGTGCTCATCACAGAATTTCCCCATCTCTTCTTTCTCAGCAGCAGAGGCTGGCGCATAAGCTACAATTATTCTCACTACGGTCTCTTTGTAAATACTTAACTATTTATTGTGCAATACAAAATGACCAAATACCCCCATGAAACAATGTTTGTTGTTGCCTTTAGATATATAGTGAAGCCAAGTCTGCCCACTCTTTTCTACTGCCTTTCCTGGAAGAGCCAGCGGTCAACCTTTCCACTTTTTAGCTTTCTTCTGTCTTCTGGTTACATTTCATTTCTATTAGAAGTATGTTGTACTACCTGTTTAAAACAGTTTCTATCCTCAAAGAACCCACCTCTTAGTAGGGGAAACAACACGTAAGTAGATGTAAAATATCTACAATTTTTTGAGGAAGAGAGAGCTACAGAATTGGCTCATAAAGCATAGAGAGGGGAGAAGCAACCTTGCTTTGGAGAAGAATAATTAAGTAGGTCAGTTTGGCTGAACTACAAAGTGTGAGAAAGGGAATAAATCTGGAAAGGTAGGTTAGGTAAAAATTCTGAAGAGCTTTAAATAACAGGATTTTGCAGAGTGTAAAGTGCCAGCATGCTCATAATCCATCTGAGAGCCATGTGATTTTCAGCAGCCTGTCCACTCCCTCTTCCACCACCGTCACTTGATATATTGGCATGAGGGTTATTTTGCGCTGTTTGTTTGTTTCATTGGGTACTATATTCAATAATTCATTAACAAGAGGTCAAATATTTGAAACAATTTAAAGTTTCAACGTTTGTAAAAATTATTCATGATCATATGATGAATCTAGTAAAAATTAAAAAATGACCACAGAGGAGAACAATCAGAACTGCCTCTGACACCCTTTGCTAGACTAGACTAGTGACTACATGGTATTAGGATAAATACTAAATGAAGATTAAACAGGTATGAGGACACTACGGCATAGAGGCCTTTTGGAATACCGGCTCAGAAAGTCTCTTGCACAGCGCAGCATTAACTATCTGAATCTCAGAGTTTCACTACTGGAAAACAGCAACAATTGTTCTTAATCAGGGTTACTTCTGCAATTTTAAAAGCAGCTATTTCCTGGCACTTTAGACTTGGAGAAAACTTGCCCCATCATCTAGTGCAACCTCCTCATTTCACAAAGGAGGACATTAGAAACCTCAGGAGTTAAGTAACTTACCCAAGGTCACAGTGAGTTTATCAGTACTGGTCTCCAGACTCCAGCACACTTTCAGATAGCTCTGAAACTTTGCCCCCAGGGAGTTCCATGTACTAAAAGGAGAACCATTTCCTACTTAGTGTGGGTTATTTTAGGTTATTTTTACTTTAGCTATAACTACAGGTCTTTTTTCACTGACTTCCTATCAAAGATTCCACATGACTTCTAAAGCTGATCCAGATTCTGCAGTGATCACCAAAAAAATGGTTTATGGCTCCTCATTAGTCATTTGGCATTTGGAAATCTAGAACTTCAAGGAACTGATGTGTAAAGAAGTCCAAAAGTGTGTGTAAAACCAAATAAGAGGAAACATCATCTGACAGAGTCAAAAACACAAAGCTCCAAGGAGGAACGTTCTGATGAGTTGATAAACCAACCAAAAGAAACAAAGGTTAAAGAGGCCTTACATCCACCTCTGCAGAGACATGGCCACTTTCCTGACCTCTCTCATCTTGGGTCTCCAGAGTACTCACTCCCTAGATGGGTCTGAAGTGCAGGAAGGAGGGGAGGGCAAGAAAAGAAGAGCGGAAGCAACAGGGAGAGAGAGCCTGGGGGGGGGGGGGGGGGGAGGGAGGGATGGCATGGGGAGGGGCCATGGAGAAACAGGCAACAGGAAGAAAAGCAGAAAAGGCTGGCTGTGGCAACAGGAAAATGAGAAAATCTTTACTCTCAGCTAACTAGAAAAGCTAAATCTTCATATCCAGTTCCACAATCAAGGGGGCACCTGATGTTTTACTATATGTTATGTTATTTTTATTATATCATATTTATTTTATTTTAGCTTTTAGAATAAATAAGTACCTTTATACATTAATAAAAAGAAATCAAATCAATCTTAGAGTATGTCAAAGTTTATGTGATCTCAATGAGTATGAGAGCAGGACAAGTTAAGGATGACTCTTAGGTTACACACCTAGGTGACAGACTGGCAGTGCCTTAAATAGCAATAGGGGATTAGGAAGGAGACAGAGAGGTTGGAGGTAAACACTCTTGAAACCCTCTGGTCTTACTACTCTCACCAGTGAAAATAATAACCCATCTCATTCTATACAATTCCTACCCATATTCTAATGTAAAGATGGGTAAAATTCAGTCAATTAACCAATTACCCAATCCCATTTAAAGTAAATGACAATATAATAAGTCCTGGTGAGGGCACTTCTGCATTAAATTAATTATAATCTTTAGATCAAGGGTTCTTAACCTGGGATTCATGAATTTGTCATGTTTCTTTTTAATTCTGATAACTGTATGTGTCAATATAATTTGTAATCCTATATATTTTATGTATTTTAAAAAACATTATTCTGCAAAGGGGTTTCTAGGTTTCACCAGACTGCCATAGACTGATTTTTTTTTTAAAAAAGGGTTTTGAGAACCCTTCTTTAGAATAAACATGAAAAAACTGCTGTCAATTTAGTTATACTTTAAAGCCATTGGACAAACTCAAGTGACATGAAAGAGGAAGTGTGTTCAGAATGCTTAAGCAAATTTGCTAACAGCCTGTAAGCTGATTTTATATAAAACAGCAGACCAGTTCAGAACCCAGGGATCTGGGTGTCTAGCAACTTAATGGTGGAAGTTTCTAATCAAGCCTTTGAGAAGAAAACACTTGGGCCCTGGCCCCTGACCTCAGCTTTGATCTCAATGTCCTCTTCTCTTCCACATGCCCAGAGGAGGACCTGATGAACTTTGGAAGGTTGAACGGAGATCTGGACCCTTCACTGGCATGCCTAATATCATTAAAGGGACAGCAGGAGCCAATAATAGACCAGACATGCTAAGAGAGGCAGATCCAAGGTTCTACAAGGAGCCCAGCCGAACAAAACTACCTCCTATAGACATCTCAAACTCAACACATCCAAAACAAAACCCTTCCCTCTTCCTGATTTCCCTATTGCTGTTTAGGACACCACCATCCTGTCACCTAGGCTTACAACCTAGGGTATGACAATCCTTTACTTGTCATACACTCTGACTCCTCCCCTATCCAATCTGTCACTTCTACCATCTCTTACATAGCATCTCTCACATACACACCCCTTGTCTCCTCTGACAGTAGCCACACTAATGGAGGACCTCACCAGCCGCCTAAACTACTGCTGTACCTTGCTAGTTGGCCTCCTTGCCTTAAGGACTCCAGTAAAAGGAGTAACTTCAGTAGCTGAGAGTTATACATTTGTCACACGTGCTCTCTAAGCTTAAGATTACTTTCCACTGGATTCTGTACGTCCTGGTAAGATACTGAATCACAGACTTTCGTGAGGATGTTTTCTACCAACTGTTCTTAGTGTACCTTTGTAAAAACTAAGTTTGGTTCACCAACTGTAATCACCTGACCGTCCATGGAGAAAGAGAGGGAGTTCATAAGCTGGGAGTTCATATAACACTAAGAAATGCACCCTCCAGATCCTCAAGAGTTACCTCTAGAACTCTGCAAGAAGCAGTAGCCAAGCTCTGGGGCTCTTCTGGGATGAGTCAGAACTGGGAGAAGCAGCCCAGAGCATGTGCTACACTTAGATAAATTATCCATATTAGGAGCTCTCCAACACACCGACGCCTTGCTTTGGGCCTTTTTAACATGATCTACATAGCAGTATAATTAAGACTCTTTCTACTGGCCATATATGATTGAACTGAATTTTATGGCACTTCTTACATGTAAGTCATTGTTGAAAATATACTACAGTTTTTAAAAATACATTATACACATCTCAGTTCACTGTTAGATCAAATGAACTCTGAAGATTGAGTGATGTGTCATGATTCTTATTCATAGAGCATTACATGAAGAATATTAGTGTTAAAAAAGATAATCTTTGGTAGCAAGAACTTGGCATCACTGAAAGTTCAGCACAATTTTCTGAATGCAATCCAGCCTGCTTTTCCTCCTCCTATTGAATTTTAAGCCCAGCTCACTGTCTGAATGTAATGTCTATCCAAGATATATATGTACAGATCAACTAGTTCAACATGCCTACTTTATCTTTTTCTACTACTAATCACATTCTTTGAAATATCAAGCTTTTTATTTCAGTCAGAGTTCACTATTTTTAGTCTGTCACTAAACTTCATAAAGAAATCAACTAAAGTCTTTAAAATCTTTATTTCAGACAGTACACTGCAACGTCAACTGGTACCATATTAAATTCTGTCCAAGAAGTCTAGGTTCCAAACCCATGCTATTTCCTTTTAGTAATACAAAACAACAAACACACATTAATGACAGTGTCCAAGGCACTGTGCTGGGTGTTAGGAATGCAAAGATAAAAACAGGACAATCTGTACCCTCAAAGGGCTTATATTATATACTAAGGAGATACGACACGTAGATAGATAAAAATGCAAAGTATATATGAAATAATACAAAGTAATTTCAAAAGCAAGGAAAATTCTTCCAGCTCAGTTAAAAACAAGAGAAAGACAGCTTGTAAGCGTCTGAGGCAGGAATCAAACTCTTTCCAAATTGAAGTCTAATGCTATCCACTGACCTACCTTGAAGTCTTCCAGGCTCAGCTCAAGTACCACACCTAAACAAGACCTATTCTGAATTTGTTTGCTAGAGCATCTATATTTGCTTTTGTATGTATTTCGTAATTATTTATCAGTGCTTCCGCAATTTCAGCCAGTGTAGACTCCTGCAATGTAAAGATCACTGCACTTCTCTCTTGTTATCCAATGTACCTAGTACAGTGTCGGATATAGCGTAGCTTAAAAACTGCTTGTTGGTGCATGATACTTTGTTCAACATATACAGAAAAAAAGCCTATAAGTAGCCAAAAACTCATGCTACTAACCTATTAAGCTGATGCTACTGAACGGTCAAATTACTGAAATTCAGATCATGGGAAGGATCACAGGATTCAGAGGACAGAATTCAGAAGGACCATCTCGTTTAACTCCAACTCCTTTTACACATGAAAGACTCATCCAGATTAAATGATTTGGCTAAGGTCACATAGGTCATACATAGAGGTAAGATTCAAACTCAGCTCTAACTACAAAAGCAGGATGCCATATTTTCCAATACTCCTGCCTTAATTTCTCTTTATTTTTCTTTTTGAGATAATTCTAATGCTTAATTATCTGCTTCTCAATAAATTTAAGATTAAAAGTAGCAAAACAGAATGTTAGTTACATCTGGAAACATGCACAGAAAAGGCATCAAGAAGTGACGAGTCACAGAAAGTGCTAAAAGAAACAGAAAGACCAAGGACACGAGGATTCCATAAAGCACAGCAATGTGAAAGGAAAAACAGCTCTATGTACCTCAAAAGCCACTGCAGGAATCACGGTATATTACACAGTGATAGTAACATACATGTCAAGCTTTCTCGATCGGTTACAGATCTCATCCGGGAGGCTCGGCAGTGATCTCAGGCTTGACAGAAGCAGCGTAATGTCATCAAAAACCAGAATTATATGGAGAATCTCACCGTCTATAGGGAATCCCTCTTCCACTTGGAGTCTACTCGAGATTTTCCCCATGTGAACACATTTGGTAAGCATATCTTTCCCTGTTTTATACCTCACCTGATATTAAAGATCGGACTTACAGAATGAGATTCCCTCTTGTTTTATCTTCCAAGAAATCTTTGTTCTACCACATCAAATGCTTTTTTCATAGCCAACAAACAAAAAGGATAGTAGCATGCTGTTTCTCTACATCATTAAGTCATTGTACAATACTGAAGATGCGGCCTACAGAGGACTAGCATTTGACCTAACTATCTTTCCAAGGAAAAATAAAGCAAATGAAGATTAGAATATGTTGGATGCGGTTGGATGGAAAAAATATAGAACCTGTCAATCACTACACATTTATATTATGTGCACAGTACCAAATAACATGCATGTGTGTACATGTGTGTTTATACATGAGTGTGTGTATATATACACATGTGTGTACACACACACATGTATATGCACGTGTGTGTACCAAAAAAACCACTGCTAAAGGATAATGAATCAGATCCAGAATTGAAAAGAACAGTAGCCTCAACTGCTTCTCAAGAACTCTAAAATCTTAATGATCCTGAGCTGTTCCTTTAAACAAAGGCCCATTTTTTAGAAATTCCGAATGTAATTAGTATCCAATACATATTTGAGTGTGTGTATACATGTACATGTATTTGTGTGTATATACATGTATATGTGTATATATTTCCACAAACAAAACAGAACAGAAAAGGAGGATTATATGATGAAACCAGGACTTTATTACATACAGTTTTTTCAAAACATAATAAAGTTCATGTTACTTTCAAAACTCTCACTTTCGACAGTCCACCTAAATTTCCATCTGTTCTCTAACGTGTACTTTTTAAAATGCTTCAAAGACTTTCCATTCTTCTACTGTTTTTCTTTGACAACACTGTCACTATCCATTGCCCAACTATTAGGCACACACTTTTGTTTCCAGTTCTCTGCCACATTAAAAAAAAAGTTTCCCTCAGTGCATGGGGCTTTTCCTTCCTGGAAGATCCCTCCCCTAAGCCAGTTCCCTTCTCCCACTGGCAAGTTCCTTCCATTTCCCTTCTCCCATTGGCAAGTTCCTTTAGGGGGCCACTCTTTTGTGGACAGACCCAAGGAAGCCATCGTTCACTGCCTTCTTCAGCTTCTGAATCTCCCAGAATTTACCACCATGACTCAGTAGCCTTTTCACCCTGGAACTTTCCAGAGTACCTAGGGCCATATAACCATGGAACATCCCTCAGCTGGACTAGCCCCAGTAACGTATGAACAAGCTCCCTGCAGAAGCCCTTCATTTCTAGATGGGCTCAGACAGTCCATGCTTTATTTTCTTTACTGTATCTCAGACTCCAGAATCTCCCTTAAGTCCCTGTAGATTTCACCATCACGCCCTCATGCAGGTACCTTTCTCTTTTTATACCTTTCAGATTTTTTTTCAGTTAATGCAATATTGGAATTAATTTTTCCTTAAATGTTTCATAGGATTAACTTACAAATTCACCTGGGGTTTTTTCCCTCTTTGAAAGTTCATTTATGCTTTGTTCAACTTCTTTTTCTGATAATCAGTTATTTAAATTCTCTATTTCTTGTTCTGTTAACTTAGGTATTTTATGTTTTTAGGTAAATAGTCAAAGGTCCACCTTCTTGATAATACTTTCCAGCGATGCTTTAAGACAAAAAAGAACTATATTCCCTGAAGAACTGACAATGAGTATCACCAAAAAAGGCAAAAGAGGGGTGTCACAGAGAGTGCGGGTAGGCAGCAACACATTACAATTAAGAATTATGAAGAAGTCAAGTAAAGAAAAATATGAGCAAAAAAGAAGTTGGTCATGTGGCAAAAAACAAGAGAAAAACCAACAGACAGCTTGTGTACTCCAGTGCAGTATCATCAAACTCAAATTGAAAAGGATCCCTGCTAGCCAAATGTTGACTCAGAAATATACAAATTAACATTATGAGTGTTTTGTTTTATTTTTATCTCTTTGGCTAAGTATTTATCAATTACATTTTAATTTCATTCAGGTTGCAATTGAAAGCTTAGCAGTACAGAGTCTATGGGCTGCAAATTTTACACCTCTATTCTTTTCGCTATAATTTCAATGTATAGTGAGAAAGTGAGGAAAGGACTCCAGCATGATGAGCGGACTCCTTTTGGTGAACTTATGGGAGGAGACAGCCAAGAATCAATTAGCATGGATAGGTATGGATCCACACTACTAATGGGAATGCTAACATTAATGAGTTCATTGATCCACGATTAGATGGATTTTATGACAATTGGTATTAATAATTCAGCAAATATGTATTAAGCTCCCATTACACAAACTGATAAAGGATAGGAAGCTTAACTTACGTTCATTTAGGAATGTTTTCTTAAGAAGATATTCAATTGAATACATATATTTATTAAGAAACTATTATGGCAGAAATAGTGCTGAAATAAGTGATAGTATTTTAAATTCCTATCCAAAATGTTAAAAATAAATTTCAACACTTAAGGGATTAAAATTCATCCAACTAGACAATTTACAATTATATTAAAAGGCAAGTAACTGGCTGGTAAGATGAGCAAACAGAGGAAGCATAATCAGACTATCAAATCCTTTTTAGGGGGACAAAGAGGATCAAAACATAGAACCAGAAGAAGACAACAAAGTCAAAACTCTTGCATCAAAAGTTTCCAAGAGAAGATGGCGGAGTAGAAGCAGCAAGGTCCCGCAGCTCCCACACCGCCACCCTAAACACCCAGAAAATACGAGCCCAGACAAAGTCTAGGAAAGTCTAGGACTCTCAGACTCACACAAATCCAGAGAACACAGCTCTCGCTGAAGGCAGCTCAGCAGCAGGGACTCAGCGCGGCCGCCGGAGCGGAGGCTGGAACAGCCTGAAGCTGACCGCGGCCAGGCCTGGGACGGTGGGAAGGAGCTGAGCCGAGCCCCGCAGCCAGCCTGCAGTGGTTCTACAGCCTCCAGCACCCCCACATCTGCCAAGACGTGAGGAGCAGGACGGAGAGGCGCTCGCACTGCAGAGGAGCAGAGACCCGGCCAGCCCAAAACCGCAGCAGCAGCCAGGCAAGGCCCCAGGGCGGCCACGAGGAGCAGCGGAGCCTCCCAAGCCCCAGCATGAGTCTACTTCAAAGAAAATCTAAAGCACGGGTCAGAGACGGTTAGTGAAAGCTGAAACT
>CM053599.1:200531823-200552245 GCA_028646575.1 Pseudocheirus occidentalis
TGGGATTAAAACCAAGAGTCACCTACCCAGCAAAACTGAGTATAATGTTCCAGGGGAAAATATGGTCATTCAGTGAGGTAGAAGACTTTCAAGCATTCTAGATGAAAAAACAGAACTGAACAGAAAATTTGCCATTCAAACACAAGAAGCATGAAAAAGTAAACATGGGAAAGACATCATAAGGAACTTATCAAATTTGAATTATTTACATGCCAACATGGAAAAACAATAATAGTGACTTATGAAACTTTTCTTAGTATGAGGATGGGTGAAGGGAATACAAATGTATATATATGTATACCTACTCATATGTCTATATAGGAGGGTATATATGCGTATGAATACATATCTGAGCGTGGGTGTACATAGAGGGTTCAAGATAAATTGATTAGGAAGAGATGATACTTTAAAAGTATCTGAAATTCTGAGGTGGGAGAGGACTTCAATGAAAGGAGACAGGGAGAGACAAAATGGGGTTAATCATCCCATATAAAAGAGGCAAGGGATAACTGTTACAACTTTACTTTCATTTACTCTCACTGAATTTTGCTTAGGGAAGGAATGACATACACTCTAAACTGGGTATCTTGCCACACAGGAGAATGGGGGAGGGGGATGAGAGGGAGGGTAATGGAGGAAAAGGCAGGGTTGGGGGGAGGGATACTGGAAGCACACACTTCCGTAAAGGGACAGGGACAGGGAAGAGAACAAAACAAGGGGAGGTGCGGGATAGGAAGGAGGGACATATAATCAGCCTCTCACAATATGTCCACCATGGAGATGTCATGCATAATTACACACGTACAGCCTGTATTGAATTGCTGCTCCTTCCAGTGGGAGTGAGTGTCAAGGGAGGAACAGCAAGAATCTAGAATTTAAAGCTATACAATCAAATGTTAAAAAACCAAATATATATGTATATATATATATACATATAATTATTATTATTAACTACATGCAACTGGGAAATTAGATGTGCAGGGACGGGTAGGGAGACCCTTCCTGCCCTACTGGAAAGTTAGAGGGGCATTGGAGGAGGACCTAGAAGAGAGCAGATTGTTGGAGGGGCTTTGCGGTGGGATCACTGTTTTGGGCTTGGGGGTGGGAGAAAGAAGGGGAGAAAATCTGTAACTCAAAACCTTGTGGAAATGAATGATGTAATCAAGAAAATAGATTAAAATTTTTAAAAAAAGGAGTTGACATTCTTTTTCAGCTTAGAAAGACATTACAGTGTAGTGCAATGGGTCTCTGTCCTTTACTCTTGGCTATGTAACATTTTTATCAATGATTTCAAACCCAAAGCGTCCTTATCAAATTTTCAGATGATAGTCCTAAACACTTGCAGCTTCAGTGTGTCTGCTCTTTAATAATAATAATCTCTACTAAAAGTCCCATAGAGCTCTCTAACTCTACGAGCCCCAAACAAAACTCATTGTTTTTTTTATCACAAATCTATCCCTCCTTCCAAGTTCCCTACACCCTTTGATGGTGCCACCACCATTCCCTTTACTCAGATTCACACCATGAGAGTGATTTTTCATTATGCTGGGATGAAACATAATTTTTCCAAACTTCAAAAAAGTTTTTGAGGATATGCGTATAATAACCTAAGCCCTAAGATAACATCATCAAATCCTTCAAAGGTTCTCAATAAGTTCAGGTCTTCAAATCACTCCTTAGTTATAATTTAGTTCAGAGTAGCAGTTACCCTTGTTAACCTGTTCACCTTCTAAAGATAACCTAGTCTGGAAATCAAATAAAAATGTATCCCAGGCTCTGTTTTTAGTTGAATGCTATTTACAGAATTCAGTCCTGGAAATGGGAAAAGCGACTTTCAATCAGCTGTCAGAACAGCTGATTGATCGCCTACATGATCTAGCCAGCATGATCTAGTGAGCTCCCTCTATCCACATGTAGCCTTTGTTTGGCTGTTGTCTATGAAAGACACCCCATTAATTCCTAAGACAATTCCTTTCACTTTCAGAAAGTTCAATTTCTTACAAGTTCTTTTGTACATTAAGTCTAATTCTTTTTCTCTAAACTTTCAAAAAATTAATTAATTTTTGGTTTTCAGCATTCACTTTTGTACACTTTTGAGTTTAAAATTTTCTCCCCTTCTTTTTCCTCCCCACTTGCCAATACGGTGTACAGTCTGGTACAAGCTCTACATCATATACATTCATATTAAACATTTTCACTTTAGTCATGTTGTAAAGAAGAATTAGGACCAATGGGAGGAACCACGAGAAAGAAGAAACAAAACAACAGCAACAACAACGATGAAAAAGAGGGCAAACAGCCTGCTTCCATCTGCATTCAGATTCCGTTCTTTCTTTGGATTTGGACGGCATTTTTCATGATGAGGCCTTTGGAGTTTTCTTAAATCCTTGCATTGTGGAAGAGAGCCAAGTCTATCAAAGTTAGTAATCGCACAATGCCGCTGTTACTGTGTACTTGTTCTCCTGGTTCTGCTCACTTCCCTCAGCTGACAGTTATGTGAACTGATAGTTTGTGTAAGTCCAGTTTTTTCTGAGGTCTGCCTGCCCTTAATTTCTTATAGCTCAGTAGGATTTCATTACATTCATATACCACAACTCGTTCAGCCATTTCCCCATTAATGGGCATCCCCTCAATTTCCAGTTCTTTGCCACCACAGAAAGAGTTGCTGCAAATGTTTTTGTACATGTGGGTTCTTTTCCCACTTGTATGATCTCTTTGGGATACAGCCCTAGACGTGTATTGCTGGGTCAAACGATGTGCACATTTTTATAACCCTTTGGGAATAGTTCCACGTTTCTCTCCAGAATGGTTGGATCAGTTCACAACTCTGCTGACAATGAATGTGTTCCAGTTTTTCCATCCAGCATTTATAATTTTCCTGTTTTGTCATGTTAGCCAATCTGATAGGTGTGATGTGATACCTCAGAGTTGTTTTAATTTATATTTCTTTAATTTAGTTGCATTTCTCTAATTAGTTGTTTGTAGCATTTTTGAATATGGATATTGATAATATTTCTTTCTTAAAAGAAGGAAGTTTGTATTTCTTCATTTGCCCTTTCATAGTCTTTGACTTTTTATCAGTTGTGGTTTTTGCTTTTTTCCTTGAGGAAGATATTTAGTCACATAAATTGTTCCTTAAGAGCGCGTTGTATTACATCTCCCAGGTTTCGTTATGCTGTCTTATTGTTGTCGTTTTCCTTGATGAAATTATCATTTCTTTCTATGATTTGTTCTTTGAGCCTCTGATTCTCTAGGAATAAATTCTTTAGTCTCTACTTAACTTTGAACCCTTTCTTTAATGTCCCATTATTTGATGGTTATAATTTTTATTGCATATTCTCTGTAAAGAATATCCTTAATATATGTACTTTTTTGCATTTTTATGAAGTTTTATAATCTTAGTACATGGTCGTTTTTGTAACGATTCTACATACAGCTGATATCATGTATACTGTTTCCTATTCCCACCCAATAATCACTAGAAATCTCTCCTGACTTCTCTAAAAGCTCTAATTCAAGTCTCTAACTTCTTTTTTGTTTACGTTTTTGTTTGTTTTTTTCTTGGTCTGACAGGGAATATAATAATTATAAGCCAGCTGGCTATTTCTCTATGTAATTCAGTTAACTTCTTTACATATCTAGATACTATGCCATTATATTATGCAAATATGTTAAGTATTGATACTTTTTCCTTGCGTACAGTGACTGTATAAGCACAAGATAGTTTCCTTTCTTAACAATTTCTGTTTTTACTGTAGCTCTGAGATCATGTTTTCTGAAATATCCATGCTTTATTTGAATTTGGCTGAAGTATAACATATCATTTAGTTATCAAAGCTTAAAACCATGCTTACTTTTGGGATATCCTGTATTTTGCTCCTCATCATAATTTGGCACAAATCTTTATATTTCCAATGTGTTTCTTCTTTTTGGAGTGGACCTATTTTTGGACAGTCAAGTGATTCAATCTCTTACTTTAGAATGCAATTAGCCAGTGGGAACCATGAAATAGTATTACAGATTATACACAGTCTTTCTGGATAATTTATTCTTGGTTGTAAGCCTTTATTTTTTGCCTTTTGGAATATTACATTCTTAGATTTTTTTTCTCTTTATTGTAATTGCTGTCAAGTCCTGAATGTGTTTTCTTGTTACTTGAAGTCTTTTCTTCTGACTGCTTGCAATGTATTCCTTTTGCTCTGGAAGCTCTGGATTTTGGATATGGCATTGCTTGGAGTTTTCATCCGGACCCTTTTTTCTAGAAAGTGATTAGTCACTTTTTTAGATTTTGGTGCTCCTTGGGAGTCTTTCTTTTGGATCTTTGGATCTTTTTTGGATTTGGATCTTTTTTTCAGAAGTTGACCAGTCTCAAAAAAAAAAAATTCACTTTGCCTCTTGGTTCTGATACATGTGGTCAGTTTTCTTTTATGATTACTTGAAATATATCAGTCTTAAGTTTTTTTATTTTTATTTTTTAAATTTATCTTGGTTTTCATGGAGTCTGTTGATTCTTAAATTATTTCTCCTCCATCTGTTTTCTAGTTTGTTTTCAGTAGCAGTTATCTTGCATTTTCTTCTCTTATTTCTATATTTTGACTTTGTTCTAATATTGCTTTTGTATCTTACAAGTTCTTCCAGGTGGGGTTTCCTATGTTCTATTTTTCAGGTAGTCTGTTACTTCTGGTAAGTTTTTCAACCTTCAGCTTTAAGCTTCTTTTTCACCTTTCAATCCACCCTCCCTTACCCCCCTCCCTGCCCATTCTTATGGAATATCTCATTTCTTAATTTAATACTCTTATTTCCTTTGTTCTCTCCACTCTTGTAGGTAACTTGTCTTTCTAGATTACTCCCGTTTTGGGGATTTCCTCTTGGTTTTATGTTAAACTCATATTATTTTTTTCAATTTTTTTGTTGTTCAGTCATGTCCTATTGTTAACTATGGTGGTCGTTATGTGGAGAATGTTTTGCTGTTCAGTTGTTTCAGCCGTGTCTGATTCTTCATGACCTCATGTGTGGTTTTCTGGGGTGGTTTGCCATTTCCTTCTCCACCTCATTTTACAGGTGAGGAAATGGAAGAAAACAGGGTCAAAATGACTTGCCCAGGGTCATATAGCTAGTGAGTGTCTGAGGCTGGATTTGAACTCGTGAAGATGAGTGTTCCTGACTCCAGACCCAGTGCTCTGTCTGCTGCACGTCTAGTTGCCCCTCTTTTTTTCTGTTTGCTCATATTTTTAGCATCATTTCTTGGTTTGAGATTCTGTACTTGTGTCACTCTCCTGGAGCACACTTACATGCATGGTTAGGTCTTGTTTGACTTACTTGCACTGGCCTTGTTGTGGCTCACACAGGGTGTCACTTTTTCGGACTTGCTGACTTGTAGCCGTCTGCCTCCCGTGCCTGAAGATGTGCTCTCTTTCCACCTTCATCTCCTGGCTTCCCCGACTCCCTTCGAGATAACCGCCCTCCTCTCTGTGGTAGTCTCTTCTTGGTCCCCTCTGTGCTGGGGTCTTCCCCTGAGATCACTGCAGATGTTCTCTGCACGCATTTGTTATGTAGTGACTTGTCTACAGCATCTTGTTTCACTTGTTAGAATTGGAGCTCTTTGAGGTCGGGGGGACAGTGCTCCAAAAAGCACTTAATGAATGGTTTTTGACTTGCTTTGGCTTGTCTCCTGCTCAGTCTGGATGCCGCGGTCACCGGTGATCTCGGTTGGGTGGTTGGTATTAGGCTTTATCCCCTTCTTCAATCCCTGCCTTTTTTCTTAGTGTTTGCATTGCTTGCTATAGTTTTAGGTCACAACTCATAGTCTGAGTTTTGAGAGAGGGAATAGTTGGTGTTCTTGAAAGTAGAGGAACAGATCTGAGCCTCAGGTTATGGTACTCATTAGTGGTACAGTGCCCCAGTCTTAGTTAGGTTGTTTAAGGGCAGCTTCCTCAAAACTCAGGAGTCACGCCTTCATCTCTGCCAGCAGTGATATTACAGCATTTTGCCTATTTCTTCCTTGTAAAAATATTTGCAGAATTTCTTTGCCATTCAGAAACACTCATCTAATGGGGGGAAGACCACACAAAGGAAGCTGAAAAGCTGGGAGAGGGAGGGGCACCAGGAGGTACCAGGAGGGGGAAGATCAAACAGAGCCATTGGTGAAAACAGAAAAGTTGCTTGCCAAGTTTCTTCTCGCATTGGGAAGAGTTTATGGCTTATCCTCCAGCCCTGCAATCACAGGGGAGAGGCGGCTGAGAGAGTTGAGAAAATACTGTGCAGCAAAAGTTGAGTCAGTCTATGTGGTGATGATATTTCAGGTGATCAGCTGATGCTGGCAGAGGCATGATGTTCACAGGAGTGGGACTGCCAATGGACAATGGATAGATACATACTAGCTGTGCAATAAGCAGAATGGGTATATCCCACCCGTAAACTTTTTTGGCATAGAATCCTCTTGGTAGCTGTCCATATTGATTTTTCAGTTTTGGGTGACAGGTTTGGCATTGTAGGCAGTGGGTGCTATACTTGGTACTTTTTAAAAAGTGAAAGGAATTGTGTTCTAGGACTCGCCTTAGCACAGTAGGTCCTACTGCTCTGACCATAGTACATAGTACATATACCTTCAGTTCAGTTTCTTAAAAAAAATTCCTATAAACATCAGAATGTTTATTTACTTCGTCTTTTCTCAAAAACTGTTTATTTACTTTTCTTCTCTTTTTCTTTTGTTAGAAGTATAAATCAAATATTTCTCTTTTTTTTTTTTTTGGAGGGCAGGTTGGGGTTAAGCGACTTGCCCAAGGTCACAGGGCTAGTTTTTTGTGTTAAGTGTCTGAGGCCGGATTTGAACTCAGGTCCTCCTGACTCCAGGGCCGGTGCTCTATTCACTGAGCCACCTAGCCGCCCCATTTCTCATCTTTTTTGAAAGTCTGTCTTGATTTCACTGATGATTAGATTAGTTTTGTAGTATTTGTTATTTTGGGATTTCATCTTAAGCCCCTTTTACTTTTCGGAGTATTTATCATGACTGTCCTTAATTATTTGAGATAGTATCCCTTCATATTTGAAATTTTTTTCTCTTGGTCCCTTAGAGAAAATTTTGTTTATTGTTGTAAGGATTAATTATATATAGGAGCAGCTAGGTGACGCAGCAGATCGGTTCTGCACCTGGAGTCAGGAAGATCCAAATTTTAGTTGGACTTCAGACATTATTAGCTGCTTGACCCTCATCAAGTTACTTAATCTCTGACTGCTTCCCATGGTTGTTTTAAGGCTCAAAGAAGTTAATATTTGTAGACCTTTTAGCACAGTGTTTATTTCTTTCTGTACATGCCCTTCCTTGAGATTTTGATCTTGGGGCTTTTTTTTTGGTGGTGTTTTGTCGGTTTGGTTGAGTAATATTTTGCTGTTAATATTCAAAAGTTCTGGGCATTTTTTCTTGCATTTTTTTTTGCAGTATGGTATTAAAGTTTTTTTTTTTAACTTGAAATATTCTTTTGGGAAACTCCTAATTAAGTTTTTTCTTTGCATCCTATCTTCAAGTCATTTGGTTTTGCTTATATAGAATTCATATATTTTTAAAGGTGTTCTTTTAAAGCCTTTTGCTTTTCTTTTGACAAATTTTCTTCCACTTTTATATTTTTGTCTTCCAAATCTGTTATTCTCTCAGAAGCTTTCTTTAGTGGTTTTTTAACCTTTTTGTGACATTGGCCCGCTTTGACTGATGAATCTCTGCTCAGATTAATGAATTTAAATGCACAAAATACAATGGATTACAAAGGAAATCAATTATATTGAGATACAGCCATCAGAATTCTTTCTTAGAAAGTTCATAGACCCTGGATTAAGAATCCTCCACCTCTTAAAGATTTTCCATTGTGTCATCTGGATTATGTGCTGCTTTTTGTTGTTGTTGTTAAGAGCTCTGATTTCAGACCAAATTTCATTCCTAATGCCTTATTTTAGAAGTTTTATTTATCTTTGGAACTTTTCTGGAGTTTCTTGCTTTTGTTCTATGGTTTCTGGGAAATCCACAGAATTATCTTTTTACTGTGGAACCGTTGGTTCATTTTGCTTAATAGTCTATAAATTGTTAGGGCATTTCTTTGGGTTTCATTCATTCTGTTTTCATGGTTCTCCTTGCTGATTTATCTGCTTGTGAACTAGATTTCTACTAATGCTTTTTTCCTTGACTTTTTGGTCTTAGAACCTCTGATTTCTCATCCTTGGTCCTTCTACCTTTCGCTGCTTTGCAGATGACTCCTTCTCTTCTCATCTAGGTTGTGGTGGCCTGGCCTTTGTCTTTGTTCAGAGTCAGATGTGGGTGGGCTAGAAGTGACCCAACTGGGTTTCCAGTTTATTCTGCCTTAGATGGACATTCTTTTCCTTCCAACTTACTCTGTATACCTATGTATTTGTTCCTCTCCTTTTCTTGCCTCAGTTTTTCTTGCTTTTCTTCATGTAGCTGGGAAGAGTTAGTTGGCTAATTAGCTGCCTTGTTTGGATGCAGGGAGTGGGGGGGGGGGTTTATGCTGGGTGGTCGCTTTGGAGGTGCCACTGCTACACTTGGAAGCACACAAGTCTTTGTGATTGCTTGTCCTGTTTTTGGTAGGTTGGGAGGGAGGGAAGGAAGCTCAGTGTGAGCTGTATTTAAATTCTCTGATATTATTGGTTTTTAAAACCTCTTGCTGTGTTACTTTCTTATCTTGTGGATTTGTTTTAGTTACTCTATATTTGGTGCAAATTTTATTTGTTTAGGTTTCCATATTGGAAGGCTGAGGAAAAGAACCACCCTGCTATCTTTGCTGATCAAATTGGTGAAATGGGACTAATACCTCCCCCCCCCCCCCATTGAGTTTCAAAAATATTTTCCCTCATAAATACATTTGAGTAAAGTTTATACCTCCATTTTACAAAGTGATTTTTCTATTGTGCCTCAGTAAATTAAAATACATACTAGAGAGCAAAAGTTTATAGAAAGGTCTGTTTTCTTGTTTAATTCCAGTGGACAATTAGACTCTATTGTCAGTTTAAATTGATGACTATAGCTTACAGACTATTGAGCCTGTGCTAATAAATGCAACAGTTGTTCATAATTTGGTGTTAAATGACCTTTAAATGTAGAAGCTTACTGAAGATATCCTTGGGGAACAATTTAACTTCCAAATGACACCCCTGAGTACTTGTTATCATTTAAATATGCTTCCTTTTGTCAATAACAGAATAACAAGTACTGGTTATATTTCTAATGTTGATTCAGATACTGGGAACCTGCTGAATAAATTAGTGTACATTTGATTTATATTGACCAAAAAATTTTACATTTGTGTGTTACATGTCAAGGTGACATGCATTTAAATGCACTTTAGAGCAGAGGTCATGTTTGACTGACACATATGCTTACACTACTTTTAATTAACTTTTCAACATTATCCCAAAATTCCTTTTGAAGTACTAATTATATGGGAACAGGATGGAAATCAACTTAAGAAGACAAGAGTCTTGAACTTTGCAAGAGGATAAATAGATGAGCAAATTTTCCGTTAAGTTGTTAAAAGTAAAATCTGTGTGTAACATTATAGAATATTAATTAAATGACTTTGATTTTTCTGCTGATAGCTTGGGTGAAATATTGAGATAACATTAAAAGAGATAATATTAAAAAGTCCTATTTTGATGAAAAAGTGTGAGATATTTATTTTCTTAGTACATTTAAGTATTTTTTTTTTTTTAGGGCAGTGATTCTACCAGTTAATGTAATTCATTAATGCAGAGTGTACCAATAGTTTGGAAACAGCCACGTTTATTTACTCATAACCCGAATAGTATTGTATTAAAGATTTAGTATAATTTTAATAATCAACTCTCCCTTTAAAGATGGTATATTCTGACTTACAATTCCTTTACTTGCATCTCAATACTGTTACATCATGACTAGTTATGTTTTTAGTTCATTGAGAAGTTGCTGCTACATTTTGTTGAGAAGATAGTATGCCTAAAAGATGAAATGTGTTACAGGTGAGATGTCAAAGGACTTTATTTTTTTCAAAATATGAAAATATTCTAGTGCCGCTAATACTTTGGAATTTATTATGGTTTTCTAAAGTATCTCTGCATAATAAACATGTGTTTTTCAGCTGAGGTTTTTGTAGAACTAGCTATACGTTTATAGAGGTGTAGGACATGTTCTTTTTGGTGCGGGTTGAAATCCAAAGAGAATACCTTTTCAAACCTCTTAGGATATGGGACTAAATAGGACTGAAATGGTCTTCTTTTCTTGTTCTAATACCAACTGAGTCATTGGATCTTAAAGGTCAGCTGTTCTAGTCCTACCCACCTTACTAGGTACTTCTCCTAGAAAAAAAATCTGTATTAAAATGAGACATTGGAAAAACTATAAAATGTTATAAAATTTTTATTAAGATGTTAAACCATCTTTACCACTGCTGTACAACAAATTGTATTTATCTCATATTCAAAGGTAAGTGTTTTTCTGCAGGGCTTTTATAAATGAAATAATTAACTAGAGCTTACAAGTGAGGATTTATTTAAAAAAGAAAAATAGTTGATCTGTATAAAAATGATTTTCTCGTTGGAACATCTTAAGACATTTGGAAATCATGGTCATGATTAGCGTTTATTAAATACCTTCTGTGATTAATTTTTTTTCAAAGAAATATTTTGCCATGATATTTCAATGAATTTTAAAAATATATAATATAGCTTTTATATATCAGGACACTCAGCTTGTGCTAATAAAATACCTGTGACTGGTAATGATAAAGATTGTAATTTTAGTTTTTATTTGTTGAAAGTGAATGGAAACTTCTCAATTGGGGTTCTTAAGTCTTTGGAAACTACTTTGAAGAGAACTGTTGTTGATAAGGAAGCTTAGAGGGAAGTTATTTCATGGTTTCCAACGTTATCAGTTATGTAGTATTCTAGTATAACCCATTACCTCAAAACGCCCCCCTACCCCTTGTTTAACTGTGGAAGAAAAAGAAAATTTATTCTATTGAGGCCTATTTTATTTGGAAGACTGGAAATCTGTTGGGATAAGCTGTGGATGTCCAGCAGTTTGGGCAGCAAGGGAAATGCTGAGCGTGGGGTTAGTGATTCTGAAATTTGAGCTCCACTTGTACTGAGCAAGGAGAGACCTGAATATTAACTATTCCTATAAATTCAGAATATATATTATTTTTAAAATGAAAGTTGTTAGGACATTTCTTGTATTTGTGCCTAAGATCCCAAGTTATAAAGTCTTTGATTGTGCTACCATATTTGCCCTTTTTAAAGTTTTATACATTTTATGTTATAGCAAAATTAACTGAATATACAAATTATACATGATTGATATATGTAGCAGTATGATGTCATACAAGGGACCTTGGTCTGGAATTGAATCGAGACCTGCCTAGCTTGGTTATAGCCCCAGTGACCTTGAGCCAGTCATTTAGCACCCTTGGAGTTTCCTTTTCTCATGGCTGCCTTTGCAGGTAGATGGTCCTTCTTGGGAGCTGAACCAGATAGAGCTGGAGGAATTCGGAGGGCCTGAAGGAACATTCGCTTTTGTAGCTTCAACTTCCAGGCTTGGTGGCCTAGAGGGTAGAGGAATCAGAGGGTGTCCAGAAATAAAAGCTATCCTTGGCTCAAGATAAGTGCCAGATATGGCAAACTTGGGGTAGAAGGGGAAGGAGATACACATCAACCTGAGCTGGGAGTTCCTCTTGTCTCCCAACTCTTTGCTGACTGTTGGGAGCTGCGCAATTGAGAGGGTTAAGCTGGCCAAGTGTGAACAAAGAGGCTGTACTAAGGGGCTACAGATATGACATGGTCAGAGGTTGGCAGGAAGCTCACTTTGACCCCTATTGGGAATGTAGTTGATACAGACTAACATCTATCTTTTATTTCCCATCTGATGACTTCTCTTTAGCTTTCTTTGAGTGTGGAGTAAGCTGGGGGAGTTTAAGAGGGATTCTAATGCCCTCCCATTGGGTAGTATTGAGAGAGTTCCATTTGAAAGCCTTCCTTTTTAAAATGCTATTTTAAAAAACATAAGTAAAGTATATTTATCTGCTTGCCTTGTGTTCAGGTTTATGAATTCAGGGAGACTGAGAGGTAGACAGAAAGCCAGAAAACTCTTTAAAAGGGCAGGAAATAATTTTTTGCCCTTAGCACAAGCTGGGGCCAGGAACCAGAGTAGAGAGACAGGGTAAGTCTAATATCTTCATAAGCTTTTTTTTTTAATTTAGAAACTGTTTATTACTAAAAAATGCTAATTATCACTGAGCCTTCAGCAAGTTGTAATCTTTTTATATTATTTTTTATTTTTATTTATTTTTGGTCTTTATTAATTTGTTTGTTTACTTTTATTTTACAAGATTCAGTTCCACAATCCCTTGAGTTCCCTAAGCTTTTAAAAGAATCCTGTTCCTACCCTAGACGTAAATACAGACCAATGAGGAAAAATCTAAGCCCAAACTTGAAGAAAATGGTATGTCGGATGCTGAGGATGCTGAGGGAGCCTGAGCTGCTAATGTTGCTGGGGCTACTGTTAGCCTTGTTAGGATTAGAACACATACCTGACGGGTTAATTTTTGCCTTGGCCTCTCTCATTCTTCCTCCCCTTATTACTTGAAAAGTAGTAAAAGGAAGGTCTGAAGTAGATGGTTTTTTTCTCTCCAATATATTTTTATTTTTTTTCATTGAATATTTTTCACTTACATGAAAAAAACCCCCTTTTTTTGAGTTACATATTTTCTCCTTTTCCCCTCCACCCTTTTCCTTGAGAAGGCAAGTAGTTTGATATAGATTAAACATGTGAAGTCATATAAACATATTTCCATATTGATCATGTTGCAAACAAAACCCCCATAGGACTCCCCCTAAAAGACACCCCAAACAACCCAAACCAAAGAAAAAGTTATATAATTGATCTGTATTCAGACGTTATCAGTTCCTCCTCTGGCAGTGGATAGTGTTTTCCTCCTAAGTCTTTTGGAATTTTCTTGGATCATTGTACTGCTCAGGATAGCTTAGTCATTCATAGTTGGTCACTGTGCAGTATTGGTTTTACTGTGCACGATGTACTGATTCTGCTCCTTTCTCTTTGCAACAGTTGGTTTAAATCTTGCTGGGATTTTCTGAAACCATCCTGCTCATCATTTTTTTATAGCACAGTAGTATTCTATCTCGGTCATATACCATAACTTGTTCATCCATTTCCAGTTAATGGGAGTCCTTTCAATTTCTGATTCTTTGTCACTACAAAAAGAGCTGCTAGAAATATTTTTTTTACATATAATTCCTTTTCCTTTTCCTTTGATCTTTTTGGGATACAGATGTAATAGTGGTATTGCAGAGACGCTCTTGGGGTACAGACCTGGGGGCAGGACACAGACAGACAGGAGAGGATGGGTAGCATGGAGATTGGGTACAAACGCATAGGATCTGAGTGCTGATGGATGGAAGACAGACAGAAGAACAAGCTGTTGGGCAGAGAGGGGCAAAGGTCTCCTGTCCCAGCATCAGAGGTCTCATGCCAAGCCTAATCTGGCCACGGCAGCGGTCTGTTCTTTTGCTTTTATTTGAAGGTTTTATTTTTTTTTTTTTTGGGTGGAGGGGAGAGGAGATTTAGTTTTTCATGGTGGAGTGGGAGGTTGCAGAGTGCTGAGTTGAGGGGCAGGAGCAGAGAGAGCACAGCACTGTACAGTAAATTTAACCTGGGTGTTTATTTGGAATGTGGATTTCTTTTAGAATTCTTTACTTAAAGTTGAGTTTGCATAATGCACATTTATGTACAATGAGAGCTTTCCGTGTTTAGTTTTGTTGGGTAATATCCCTGGGAGTTTTCATTTTGGGATCTCTTTCAGGAAGAGATAGGTGGAGTCTTTTTTTTTTTTTTTGGTCTTTTTTTGGAGGAGGGAAGGTACGGCATTTGGGATTAAGTGACTTGCCCAAGGTCACACAGCTAGTGAGTGTTAAGTGTCTGAAGCCGGATTGAACTCAGTCCCTCCTGACTATTCACTGCACCACCTTGTAGTTCATAGTTCATAGTTGTTTTCATGTTGCCTTTGCATTAGACTCTGATCTTTTTGAGAGAAGGCACTGTCTTGCATTTCTTTATATTCCCAGAACTTAGCACAGTGCTTGTCAGATGAACATCTAGGTGGCACAGTAGAGGGCTTGCCAGGCCTGGAGGCAGGAAGCCTTATTAGCTGTGTGACCTTGGTGAAGTCACCTAATCTTTGCCTCAATTTTCTTGTCTGTAAAATGTCATAACGCCTATCTTCTAGGGTTGTTGTGAGGTTCACTTGGCGTTATTATAAAGCACTTAGCCCAATGCCTGGCACCCAGTGCCACGGTAAGTATTTATTGTTATTACCACTTATTGTTATTGTTAATAATGCTAAGTGTTTTTTGATTGACTCTCAAAACAGAGTATTGATGGTGTAACAGATGAGTAGAATTATGATCCTGTGGAGAAAGGCTGCCTAGAATCCTGCTGCTTCATCATTTTGGGGGGGATCTTTTAGCAATCTTTAAAAAAATTACATACTTCTCTCATGAATTTACAAATGACTAGAACGACTATTTTATGAGACACTGATAGATTTAAAGAAAATATAGTTAATATAGTATTTGAAATGGGTTCTAGAAGTGTAGCATAATGTTTGAATTCTCGTCTCGTTTTATTGCAAAAAAGTGAGTGGAAGTTCCTTTCTATACCATTCCCAGCACTAAAGAATGAAGGCATCTATTCTACTTAATGCTGTCTGCCCTTTGGATCCAATGAATCTTCATCTAGGGACATCTTGACTCAAGGCTTTGTCTTTATTGTAGCCTGGTGTAGTCTCTTGATGTATTAGCTGCGTCAGAGCACTGCCAGCACCTTGTGGGACGGAGCCGCAGGTACCTTTCACAGCTGCATGGAATTTAAACAAGACAGGTGAATTAGATGTCGTAAAAAATGCTACTTGACCTTTTACATTCTAGAGATTATAGGGCTCCTTCAAGAGGGGCGTGTGTGTGGGACTCTTCTTGCCCCACTGTCTTAGAACTCTTGTCCTTATCCTGTCTTTCTTAGCTCTGCTGTATTTGATGTTGGTTGCCCTGTGTGTCAGAAAACCTTAGTATCCATACTGATACTAGCGGACTGATGGCTTGGAAGAGTAGTGATAGTTTGGAAAGGGATATTAGTTCATTAAATAGGGACAATAAGTTCTATCATGGACTCATGCTGCTAAAAAGTAATAGGATGACCTCTGCTTCTCCAAGAAGTGGGATTCAGCCTCATCCCACCCAGTGTTTTACCTAGTACATGTGTGTGTGTTCATGACAATTTATCATATTTCATCAATGTATGGTGACACTTGGAATACAAAAGAAACTTTTGAAAGATCAAATATGAAGTATATGTGGGTGATTTGGGGAGATACAGACAACAAAATCTACATTTCTATGTAATTTAAATTTTTTTATTTAAATTTTTTAAAATTTTTAGTCTTCAACATGCACTTTTATAAGATTTTGAGTTCCACATTGTTCTTCCTCCCCTCTACCCAAGGTGGCATATGTGTATGTCAAGCATATTTCCACATCAGTCAGAGCAAAAGGGAAAGCCCATGAGAAAGAAAAAAAAAGAGAGAGAAAAGAGTATGCTTTGATCTACATCCGGATTCCATGGTTGTTTCTCTGGATGCAGACAGCATTTTCCATCACGAGTCTTTTAGAATCATCTTGGATCATTGCGTTGCTGAAAAGAGGAAAGTCTGTCAAAGTTAGTCATCGCACAATACTGCTGTTACTGTATACAGTGTTCCCCTGGTTCTGCTTCCTTCACTCAGCCTCAGTTCACGTAAATCTTTCCAGGTTTTTCTGAGATCCACCTGCTCATCCTTTATTACAGCATGGTACTATTCCATTACATTCATACACCATAACTTGTTCTGCCACTGCCCGGTTGATGAGCATTCCCTCGGTTTCTAATTCTTTGCCACCACGACAGCTGCTGCTTTTAAACAGGCAGCTGGGTGGCATGGTGGAGATAGTACTGGGCCTGGAGTCAGGAAGATTCATTTTCCTGAGTTGAAATCTGGTCTCTGACACTTACTAGCTGTCTGATTCTGGGCAAGTCACTCAACCCTGTTTACTTCAGTTTCCTCATCTGTAAAATGAACTGGAGAAGGAAACAGCCCCTGAACCATTTTTATTTCAAAAATAAAAAGGGTCAGAGACATTAACCAGCACAGCAACTGTCTGATGTGTCATGCAACATTCCATGCCCCCTCCACTGCAAGGAAGGACGTATGTTTTGTCATTAGTCCTCTGGAGCCACGATGGGTCATTAATCTGAATTCTTATGTCTTTTAGTAGAGTTTTTATATATTATTGTAGTCACTGTGTATATACTCTTCTCCTGACTCTGTATCTTTCGTTCTGTATTCTCTAAATTCCTCATATTTATCATTTCTTTTTTTACAATAATATTTGTAACATTCACATTCCACAATTTGTTAAGCCAATCCCCCTTTCATAGGCACTTCATTTAAAGTTCTTTGTCACAGCACTAAGGGTTTCTTTGAATATTTTGGTTTATATGGAGCTTTTTCTTCTGTCTTTGATCTCCTGGCACCGTAGTTCATTCAGGAGGAAACACTGAGATGTTTAGGTCAAAGGGCATGAAGAGTTTAATGACTTTTCTTGCATAAGGCTAAATTGATTGCCAGAATAGTTTTGAATCCGTTCATAGCACTGCAAAAGAGTGTGTGCCTGTGCCTCTCACGCTATAGCTCCTCTAACACTGACTGTCTTATCTTTTTTGTCATCTTTGCCAATTCGATAAGTATGAAGTGAAAGCTTACGAGTATTTTGATTTGCTGTTATATTAATTAATTGGAACATGTTTTCATATATTTGCTAAATTTGCGTTTTTCCTTTTGAAAACTATTCATATATTTACACTACTTGTTGAATAGCTTCCTATATGAAAACTGCTTTCGTACATATATACATGTATATATGTACATATACATGTATATATGTACATATATGCATTATATGTATATATTTATATATAATAAAAACAAACAGCTCCATGTTTGATAAACCTAAGAACATGAACTACTGAGTGAAGGATTCTCTATTCAATAAGAATTATTGGCAAAACTTCAAAATTTTGAATATTTTCTTGTACCCTGCAACACGTAAGCTCCAAAATAGATTAGCAACCAAAATGTAAGAGGTCACATCATAAAAAATATTGGGAAAGAATAGAAGGGAGACCCTTTCACACCTATGAGAAAGAGTTCATGATTGAAAAAGGATGGAGGTGATCACAGAAGACAAATGCATCATTTTAATTATTTAAAATGTATAAGTTTTGCACAAAAATTTGTGTTGCTTCTGTAAGAAGGCAAACTGTTGAGTCGACAAACTATCTCAAACGTTTCTCATAAAAGTGCGTTATCCAAGGCTTATAGAAATGTATCCAAGACGTGTAGAAAACTAACACATACAAACGATGTTTGATGAGGACATTCCATATTTACTATCTTACCTCTCTCCTGAGAGGAAGGAAATGTGCTTTTAAAGTGTTTTTGTATGTCTGTGCAGCTAATAGGAATCCACATTTTCTATGTAAATGTATCTATATATTATATTTGTGTGTGTGCGTGCACATTTACATGTGTTTATATGTTCATTCTCTATTTTGGGATAGGAGGTGTTTGATGTGGCTCCCCCCCGTAGCTTCTCTTCTTATATCAGCTTTTGTCCTATTTAGTAAACTCCCGTTACATCCTCTCACCTCCACGAGCAAACACACAGTGGGGCAGAAGCTGCCTCTCACTTACCTTCATTACTGGCTTGCTACCGATTCTCCCATTTCCATCTCCTGCCTCCAGGCCTTTGCACCGGAGGCTTTCCGTGTCTGGATGCTTCCCTCCCGCCCCCATGTCCACCCAGTGTTTGCTCTGCCTCCCTTCCACACTCAGCTCCTATCTCACCTTCTGCACCAGACCTTTCCTAGTGCCCCCAACCTCGCTTCTCCCCACACTACTGGTCCCTTCTTCTGTAGATTACCTCCCATCGACTTTGTGTACATTTCTGGGGTACCTGGTTACGTACGTGTGTTGTCCCCCCATTCTTTACATACCTGTCACTTATCCCAGTCCCAGCACATAGCAAACACACAGTACATCCTTTTTTTAATTGATTCATTAGCTATGTGGAACTGACTGTACTACATGGTAAAAACATTACGCACATGTATGTACACATCTAGATTTTGGGCCAAGTGTGTGATTTTATCGGCATCGGACGCTCATAGCGAGCAGCTCCCTTTACCGGTTGGGATTAGACAGGCCATGAGCCATATTCAGTGACACGCCTCGGACCACACAGACGTTGTATATCAGAGATGTGACTTAAATATGGGTCTCGGTAACTGTAAAGTCATCCCCGTCCCCATGCCCTGCGTGTCGTAAGATGCCCATCTCAGTTTATTTTTTGACAAATTACTTTGCAGCTTTTCCTGCTCTCATCCAGTAGACCCTTGTGTTCTTGAGTTTGTAAAATATTTTGTTGTATTAATTTGCTTCTGTGTATCATTTATTTAGTTTGTTTCATTGATCTATTTAAAACACACATGCGTATATATTTTTAAACTTTACTGATTTTTCACATGATCTAGATTCCCCAATATATCTGTCCTCTCTTCCCTTCCTAGAGAGCCCTCCCTTATAATAAGGAGTAGAAGAGAGGGGATGAACATCCTCTTGAGCAAAACTAACCTGTACTTAAGCCAAGTCAGAAATTATATTCAGTGTTCTATACCTGTAGTCCTGTGCCTTAGCAGAGAAGAAAGATATATGGATTCTCATATTTCTTCTTTAGAGCCAGACTCGGTCATTATCATTTCATAGTATTGAACTTCGGTTCCTTTTTTTCATGCTTTTTCTATGTACTTTGCTGTAATTATTATATATATATATTTCTGGTTCTGCTTACATATCGATTCATATAACTCTTTTGGAGGGGGGAAGGCAGGGCATTTGGGGTTGAGTGACTTGCCCAAGGTCACACAGCTAGTAAGTGTTGAGTGTCTGATACCAAATTTGAATTCAGGTCCTCCTGACTCTGGGGCAGTGCTGTATTCCCTGTGCCACCTGGCTGCCTTCATATAACTTTTCTTATGCTTCTCTCCATCATGTGCATTGTTCCTTACAGCACAGTAATGTTCTATTATATTAATTTGCCACAATGTGTTTATCCGTTACTGTATCTTTGGGCATTTTATTTGTTTCCACTTCTTCGGTGATTGCTGTAAATAATACTTTGGTGCTGCTTTAAATATTTTGGAATATATTGGACCTTTTTTTTTTTTTAGTTTTTAGTTCTAAAATTTATTTTAGACTTACAACAAAATAAGAAAAAAAAATGACCATGTACACAGCAGAACACGAGAGAATTTCATATAAAGCAATACATTTCCATTTCAAGAAAACCTGTCTAATGAATGTGACACATTATTTTCAAAGCTGTCCATCTCTGGTGTTTCCTTATATGTTTTCTTTTGTCTTCTGCTGTGCACTTTTAACTTTATGCCCTCCCTCCCCCCAGACGGCTACAATTAAGCATGGATATTGTGTGTGTGTGTGTGTGTGTGTTCATGTGTTTGTGTGTTTGTATATACACACATAAATATCCAGAAACGTACATACATACGCTCAAACATATACACATAATACTGTATTAAGTTTGTTTCCATTTGTCCGCTGTTTCTTTGAAGGTGGATGGCATCTTTCTTCGCATGTCCAAGTCTTTCCATATTTTTCTAGATCCACCAGCTCATTTCCTGCATTACAACAGTATTCGGACCCAATCACATTCTATCTGGGAGATTGTCTGTGAAAATTTTCCCTTAATTTTCAGCATTCCTTCTGTTGGCCACATGGGTTTTATTTATATAGGAAGATTTTCATTTAAAGTAATCAAAATTATCCATTTTATACTTCAACACTGCTCTCACCTTAAAATATGGTTTAATTACTTACATGAGTGAATCGAGTTCCTTCACATCTTTGCCCCCTGGTTTCCTTGAAGTTCCTGACCCTCAACTCTTCCAAATTAACTGTGTTATTATTTTTTTGACTCAGTAAGATTTTTTTTTTTGCAATTTAATTGAGATGGCATTACAGAAATAGATTAGTTAGGTAAAATTTTCATCAAAAAATTATATCCTCTTTACTTACCCATGCACAGTAAATAGAACTTCAGTTATTTAGATCGAACTTTGTATAAAAGGGGTTTTGTGTTTATATTCGTATGGTTCTTTTGTCTGTTTTGCATGTGTATATATATATATTTATTTACTGTGTAGTTATTTTTTATGGTCTAAAATTATTAGTTTGGACTTAAAATACATACATACATATGTATA
>CM053599.1:200552745-200599070 GCA_028646575.1 Pseudocheirus occidentalis
CAGTGGGATCAATGTTCTGGGCTGGGGGGTAGGGACAAAAAGGGGAGAAAATTTGTAACTCAAAACCTTGTGGAAATGAATGATATAACCAAGAAATAAATTAAAATTTACATTAAAAAAAATAAAAATAAACAACCTGTTATTAGTGTTTATAACTGATTTCAAATGACATTTCACACCCTTATGGTTTATCACATTAACAGAAAAGAAGGATCTGAAATCAAGACTGGTTATTGTATTTGACCTGAATTCTGTTGTCTATTAGTGAACATAATTTTAATCATTGTCTCTTTTCTTCTTTTAGTTCTGATTTTTTGTTCTGCATCAGTTTATAAAAGCCTTTCCATGTTTCTCTGGATTCTTCCTATTTTAAATTGCTTCTGATGTAATCCTTACATTTTTATGCCACAATTTTTTCCTCTATACCTCAGTTGTTGAACAGCTTGTTTCCAGCTTTTTCATACACAAATTGTGCTGCTATGAGTATATATGTGTCTGTGCATGTATATTTGTGTGTACATATGTTTCTCTGTGTGTGCATGCATTTGTGTGTATATGAGGCTTTTCTTTCTGTCATTAAACTCCTTTGGATCTAAATCTATTTTAATAAATTTGCATAACTCCTAGTTGTTTTCTAAATGGGCCAATTAAAGTCCCTCTGCTATTAGTCTGTATTAGTATACACAACTTTTCAAACCCCCTCCAACACTGACTTTGCATTTTTCTTTTTCTTTTTTTTAACATTAAAAAAACTATTTGGTTTTAGTTTTCAGCATTCACTTCCATAAGATTTTGAGTTCTCAATTGTCTCCTCTTCCCAAGACAACATGGAGTCTGATATAGATTCTACATATACATTCATATTAGGCATACTTTCACATTACTCATGTTGTAAAGAGGAATTAGAACCAATGGGAACAAACATGATAAAGAAGAAACAAAGCAAAAAAAGAGAGCGAGAGAGCAAGCAAATTGTATGCGTCAGTCTGTATTCAGACGCCGTAATTCTTTTTCTGGATGTGGATAGATGTCATTTTCCATCATCAGTCTTTTGGAGTTGTCTTATATCTTTGCATTGCTGAGAAGAGCTGTGACTTGGCATTTTTTACCAATGTTACTGGTGTCATGGTTATGAATAGGCAAGCTGATAGTCTTCAGAGACTGTATCATTCAGACCGTCTAATTCACCCTATACCTGAACAGTAATCCCTTCTATTATTATATGATCCACAAGGTGATATGTTGTTTCTACATGAAAACTGCTACTTTTTCCAACTGTCTCACAAAGGATTCCTTTGTGATGGGCAGAGCCAAGATGGTGGAATAAAAATAGGAACGCTGCACGGCTCCCACTCCAAATAATTCCAATACCTGTAAAATATGACTAAACAGAGCCTACAGCTACAGAACTCACAAAGTGACAGAGAGAAACAAAGCTCCCATTAAAGGCAACCTGGCAGACCAACAGAAACAGTCTATCACAGAAAGCTGGGAGCCACGCCTACCGCTGTGTGATCCCAGATCTTGGGGTGGCCCTGATCAGCTGCCAATCTGGGCCAGATCAGACTTCAGGAGAGTGAATCACCAGCAGCTGTGGTGGTTTCCAGACTTCTCAAACCATAAACGCCAAAAAGAAAGTAAAAGGTCAGAGGGGAACTCTGTTGGAACTGGGTGACAGAAGACCTGGTCCCCAGGACAAGAGGTGGAGGAGGCACAGTGGCTGTCTCCAGAGTTCCTGGCCTGCAGGTTGAAGGGGGACGAAGGGACCATTCAGAGGGTAATAGCTCTTGCTTTGACCTGCTTGGATCTGGATCACGGTTTTGCATGGTGGTCCTGGGGTGTGCGGTCAGTGTGCCAGAGCTTGGAGTGTCTGTAGAGGGGGAACCTTCTCATAACTCTTGACAACATTTGCGAAAACCCCCACGATTTGGGACATAGCTCTCTGCAATCTGGAAGCAGAGTTCTTCCATGACAAAGAGTTAAAAAGTCAAGTAAATGGCTGGCAAGATAAGCAAGCAGAGAAAGCGCAATCAGACCATTGAATCCTTTTTTGGGAACGAAAAGGATCAAAACATGGAACCAGAAGAAGTCAGTGAAGTCAGAACTTCATCAGAAGCTTCCAAGAAAAATATAAGCTGGTTACAGGCCATGGAGGAGCTCAAGAAGGATTTTGGAAATCAATTAAGAGATAAGAGAAGTAGAGGAAAAATTAGAAAGAAAAATGAGAATAAAGCAAGAGAATCATGAAAAGCAAGTCAACAACCTGCTAAAAGAGACCCCAAAAAATACTGAAGAAAATAACACCTTAAAAAATAGACAGAAAGCCAGTGAGGAGAAGGTTGCCTTAAAAAATCAAATTGCCCAGATGAAAAAGGAATTTCAAAAACTCACGAGAATAATTCCTTTAAAATTAGATTAGAGCAAATGGAAGCTAACAAATTTATGAGAAATCGAGGTACAATAAAACAGATCCAAACAAATGAAAAAATAGAAGGCAATGTGAAATATCTTATTGGAAAAACCATTGACCTGGAAAATAGATTTAGGAGAGATAATTTTTAAAATATTGAACTACCTGAAAGTCATGATCAAAAAAAGAGTCTAGAAATCATCCTTCAGGAAATTCTCAAGGAAAATTGCCCTGATATTCTAGAACCACAGGGCAAAATAGAAATGGAAAGGATTCACCAATCGCTTCTTAGAAAAGATCCCAAAAAGAAAACTCATAGCAGTATTATGACCAAATTCCAGACTGAGTTCCCAGGTCAAGGAGAAAATATTACAGACGGTAAGGAAGAAACAGTTTGAGTGTTGTGGAAACACAATCAGGATAACACAAGATCTAGCAACTTCTACATTAAGGGATCAAAGGGCTTGGAATATGATATTCTGGAGATCCAAGGAGCTAGGATGAAAACAGAATCACGTACCCAGCAAAACTGAGTATAATGCTTCAGGAGAAAATATGGTCATTTGATGAAACAGAGGACTTTCAAGTACTGTTGATGAAAAAACCAGAGCTGAACAGAAAATTTGACTTTCAAATACAAGAAGAAAGAGAAGCATGAGAAGGTAAACAGGAAAAAGAAATCATAAGGAACTTATTAAAGTTGAATTATTCACATTCCTACATGGAAAAATGATCATTGTAACTCATGAGACTTTTTTCAATATGAGGATAGTTGAAGGGAATATATAGCATATATATGTATGTATGTGTAGGATGGTATATATATATATATATAAATACATAAGTGAGTGTGTGCATATGTGTGTACATGTGTACGTGGACAGAGGGCACGAGTCAAATATGAAGGGATTATTTCTAAAAAATAAAATTGAAGAGGGAGAGGAATATAAATGAGAGAAGGAGAAAAGGAGAGATAGAATAGGGCAAATTACATCGTGTAAAAGAGGCAAGAGAAAACTTACAGTGGAAGAGGGGCAGAGTGGGAAGGTGAAAGAGAAGGGGTCAGCATGACTCTCATTGAATTTGTCGTAAGGAGGGAATGATACACACTCTCGTTAGGGTATCTTACCCTACAGGAAAGCAGGGGGGAAGGGGTTAAGTGGGAGGATAATAGAAGGCAGGGCAGATCGGGAGAGAGGGTAGTTAGAAGCACATATGTTTGAGAAGCGACAGGGTCAGAATAGAAAATAGAATAAGTGGGGGGTGGGATAGGATGCAGGGAAATATATTTAGTCTTTCACAATACAACTACTATGTTGAAATTTATTCGAGGTGCTGTGAATCGAAGTTTCGCAATAACTTCGATTCACAGCACCTCGAATAAATTTCAACACAGAATCTACCTTATCCTCTAACACCTTTACTCTGGTGGTAGGATACAGCCACTCCACAACCCCATGCGGTTGACATAACGCACCATAAAAAGGAGCATCTTTAAAAATAACAAAATCTAACTTTCTTCCTGGCTGTATCCTTACTGTATAAGTATTCATAACTTGTTGTATCTGTTGTATAGCCATTAAAGCCTCTTTGGTCCACTGTCTTGAAAAAAAAAAAAACCAATACAACTACTATGGAAACATTTTGTGTAACTACACATCTACAACCTATATTGAACTGCTTATCTTCCCAATGCAGTGAGGAGGGAATAAGGGAAAGAATCTAGAAATCAAAGTTTTGAAAACATGTTTAAGAAAAATTGTTTTTTACATGCAGTTGGGAAATAAACTATGCAGGCACTGGGTATAGAGATCCATCTTGCCCTAGTAAAAAGTTAGAGGGGATGGGGGAGGATATAAAAGAGAGCAGATTGGGGGAAGGGGGTATTCAGTAGGCTTGCTGTCTTGGGGTGGGGGTGGGGAAATATGGGGGAAAATGTGTAACTTAAAATTTTGTGGAAATGAATGTTGAAAACTAAAAAATAAATTTAAAAAAAGGATTCCTTTTCACTTGTATATCTCTGTTAGGAAGTTTTTGCTTACCTCAAGCCTAAATGTACCACTTTGAACTTTTGCTCTAAATTACTTCTAATTCTTCTCTCCAAGCCCAGGAGAACAACTCTATTCTTTCTTCTATTTGACAACCTCTTTAAATTGTTGAAGACAGCTGTCTTATCTCCTTTCTCCAAGTCCTTTGTTTTTCAAGATTAATGATCCTAACTTCCTTTAACTAGTACTAAGATGACAGGAACTTTGAGGACCCTCACTGTCCTGAATGTGACAACTCTAACAGAACAGGTTGTTTTTTAAGTAGTCTGACCAGGGCACAATGCAGTGGTGACTCATATATCAGAAAAGTGACTAGAATGCCCTGTTCTACTCTCCTTCTTGTTCGACTACAACATTTTTGTTTGGGTACAAGGAAATCATGCACAATTAAATAAAAGGCCACTTGAAAGTATCTCTTGTGCTCTATTAAGATCGTATGAGATTATTTGACAGATACAAGAGTACAGAAATGTTTGTTTGATCTTCTCATCACTATCAAGAGAGGGATATAACAAAGAGATTTGTATTTGCTAGAGGTTTTACCCCTGTCAGGGGGCGTAACAAGTGCAGATTTGGTTTAAAAAAAATCCCTCACCAATACTTGTATAAATAAGTTGGTGCATTAAATAGAGTGCTGGTCCTAGAGTCAGGAAGAGCCGAGTTCAAACGTAGCCTCACGTACTTATTAACTCTGCAGCCCTGAACAAATCTCAGCTATCCGATGGAGATGATGACGTTTAGCACCTGTCCCACAGGGTGATTGTAACGGTCAGTCAAAGTGCTTATTAGCACGGTGTCTGGCACGTTTGCTGCAGAAATGGTTATTCCCTTTATTCGCTTTCACATTGCCCCCAAAGTTTGATAAACCTTCGCAGTGAGATGCACTCATCGGACACACTACTAAAACCAACTGGATGAAGACTTCTAGATCACGATATGTAGTCTGTTTGTACACATGTATTGGGTGGATTCTACAGATGAAAAATAATTGGAGAAAAAAGTGGACTGGTTTAGATTTGGTGGAGCTTCTGTGACTCCCCTCACTGAAAGAAAAATGTATCATAGAACAGGATGTTTTCTATATTGCTGCAAAGCTGGAAAGAAGCCTTCAAAGAATCGGGGGGAAAAAAAGGCCACCAGAATGCAGTAGTAGCTATGAATAGATTGTGTGGCATTACCAAGTATGAACTGCCTGCAGAAGTTGCATAAAAGATACCGGTAAAGAGATCTATAGCCAGAAAGGGCATTGAGCTAGAGATGTAGTTTAAAACAAAGGTGAACAAAGGAGATCACTTAGGCACTAGTACTTCTGTAAGGTGAAGGACCTACGGAAACTCACTTAGCAAGTTAGCTTGACACCCTAGTAGATTTTTGGAAATACATAAACAAGAGTCACGTGGGATCAAAAGGTAGGAATGGGGCTGCAGTTTACTCTATTGGAAAGTGTGCTCCTATAAATGAGCACTTTACATTGAGATATCTAATGCTTTAATTGGTTAACATTCATAGGATATTCAGCTGACCAAATAATTCATTAAAATGATAAAAGATTTCCATTCATTTGATTTACAACTAAATTTATATTATAGTATCTTAGGCTACTTTTATCTGATTAGTACATGTATATGCCTATGGAAAATAATAATTTTTTTTTTTTTTATCTACACAGCTGATAAAGTACTGGGAGGCATTCCTACCCGAAGCCAAAGCTATTGCCTAGCAAGACGACTTCAAATCAGAAGATTCTCTGGATGTTTTTTTTTTTCTCAGTTATGCTAAATTCCACAATGAAATCACTTTAAATCATCTAAATAAACCACTATATATTTTATGAATTAACATGTGGCTTTTTTTATATACTCTGACATTTATTAACAAGCTGCATGTCCTGACCCTCCTTGAATCAAGTGGACTGTGGCATGACATTCTGCAGTACTTTGCTGAATTGAACACTATTGTGTCTTAATACTTGCACTAAAAAGTGCACTGCAAGGCCAGAAAGTTTTACAATATTTTTTCTTTACAGTGTGTTCTGTTATTCCTACTACTGTTATCTGACCTCTTTAAATCAAATTATAATTGCATTGATTAATGTTCACTTATACATTCCTGTACAGAATCATGATTTTGTGATTACAATAATAAAAGGTTGTACCTTATGAAATACTAGTTTACACAGATTTTTTTTGAGCATGATTATTAATATATAGGGACATAATTTTTTCTTTTAGCAAATCTAGTTTCTATTATTACAGTAATTCCTATTTTTATTCATGGTAGGATTTGAAATTGTTACTGAACAAAAATAATCCAATTTATCAGAAGTCATTGAGTAGTGTGGTAAGATGGAAAAGGTTTTAGTTGGAAGGTCTGGGAGCAAATCCTGACTGCCATTTGCTACCTGTGTGTGACCTTGAGCAAATCCCTTTATCTCTTTAAACCTCAGTTTCCTCCTCTGTAAAATTCGTGGGTTGGATTAGATGACCTCCAAGTTTCCAGCTGTAAATCTTCATTTTTCAAAAATACCAATGCATGTTCATACTAGAGTAGGTAGGTAATAGTAGGTAAGTAGGAAAGCTATGGGTGTTTGGTTTTATCCACGTTAACTTCAAAGTGTAGTTTGTCCAGTAAAAAAAATGTTTTCTGTGCTCCTGGTTATAAATTTTATGTATTTATCACATATTCCTTTATTGCTCTAATTATCTCAGACTTAGAAGTATTAAAATAAATTTTCACACATAAAATTTAACAAATTTTACAATTATATATGCACATATATATATAATTTTATACATACACATACGTTAATGTCATAAAATTTAATTTTCTCCCCCCAGGACAGGTTCTGCCAACTGATGGCATATGTTACTAAAAGATGCAAAGTGACTGAGGACCAAATATGAACTTAGACAAAATTGGGAATTAAGTGAAATTTCTATTCCTACTATGTGTTTAACAGTCCACATCTTTGCTTTTAAAGTAGTAACTGATAATGAGTTAACTTAAGCTGTGTTCCCTTCCCAGTAATCCATTTTAAAAGAAACTGCAGACCAGAACCTGCAATACCTTTTTCCTAAATCCCTTCACTGCCCTGTTTCTGAAAGTAGAGTAAACACAGACTTTACCACTTCTGAATAGTTTCCAACGTTTGATAAGGCTCATGGTATGCAGTGAATATTTATGAAACGTAATCATCCCAGTGAAATATCCTGAACAGTAAGCATGGCTAAAAGTATCAGAGGAAATGGGAATGCAAAGAATAATTATTGCTCTCTCCTATCCCTCTTTTCCCAAAGCAAGTCTTTTTATGTCCTGAGTATGGTTCACTTGGCAGAGGAGGATGATTGTTGCAAAGGAGTAGAGAAGGTCAATGTCCCCTATTTCTATTGGCTTTTTTTCCAACCCTCTTTAAGATTTCAGCTCATTTTTTGCTAAAAATTGTCCAATCCTGTCCCTGGAATTAAATGGCTCTTTGACTGCCTCTCAGTGAGACATGGCACATCTTAGTGTGGGTGAACCTGACAATTGTAGGTGCTGTAAGAAGACTCCAGTTTTGGCTCCCAAGTAGTCCTATAGTGAGGATAAGCACTATAATGAGTCAGATAACAGGAGATTTTTTTTTAATCTTTTGTTTATATATTTACGGCCAAGGAAGTAGGTGGCTCGCTCACCTTGTGTTATATAGAATCACAGGAGAATCAAATGAAATTTTTCCACCCATCAAACAATAACATTTAATACAATTATTGGAAACTACTGGTTATTGTGTAAGAGCGGAAGAAATCACAATTAAAATTTTCAAAGCACTTTCACATTTATCATTCCATTTTAACCTAAATAAATTTAATTTTATCCACTTTCACGGATATTAGGCTAGCCAATGAAAATATTTTGTTCTCAAAATGGGTATGTGTATGTATTTAAAATAGAAAATGGGTTAGATACATCTTTTCACCATTGAGATGATATGCCCCCCAATTTTTTTGTCTGTAGGAATGTTCACAAGCAAGGGAATAGGGAGTAATACTTTATTCAACAAATGTCTTCAAGTTGAAAAATAAGGAAGGACAGCTTCTGCTCTATACAATGAATATGGAAATTTATTTCGAATTTGGGGAACTGAAGCTGGTTTAATCTTAAAATCTTAGCTTCTTACGGCTCATAAAAAGATATGACTTTGACTACACAAGAAGTATAACCTGTAACAAATCACTTGCCTTCTCCATAAGTGGGGTGGAGAGAGGAGGGAGAGAATTTGGAACTCAAAATTTTAAAAAATATTAAGTAATAAAGTATTTAATCAGTTAATTTAATTAATATAATTCCATCAAATATTTAAAATTCTTTTTACATGTAATTGGGGGAAATAAAGGACTAAATAAAAAGAGAAAAGAAAAAAGGGTATGACTCGTCTTTGATAGCGCGTACAGCCAGTGTAAGTCAGAGGCAGAACTTGAGGCTGCGTTTTGGACCCCAGGATTTAATTCTTTTCCACCAGACCCCATTTGCTTTTCATATGAGTACTACTAAGGGAAAAAAAAAATGCCTAAGTTCAAATAACATAGGAAGGTTACAAGGAAGGGAACAATGACACTTGCTTGAAAATTTTCTTGAGGTGGTTTTTTTTTTTTTTTAGGTGAACTGTTTAAAGTTTTAGAGCTTACTAACTACAAGGGCAAATACATGAAGTAAAGTGAGACAATATGAGAAATACTGGGACTAGCCTTAATTTTTGTGGCTTTTCTTTAACAAAGCACAGAGTTACTGATACTGTTAAAAATGTGCATTTTCCTTTAAATTTGTGGTTTTTAAAAGGCTTGGGGCTGCCATCCAGCACCACATTTTTTGCTAAGAGATTGTGCCTCCATTAAAATCTGAAGTGTATTGGAAAACAGGATTTGTTTGAGAGGAATTGACTAAGAATAAGTTTTGTAGGTAGATATGTTTAACTGAAAAAAATCACAACCTTTTTGGCCATTTTCATTTTTTAAATGCAGGGAAGGGGTTGTGCTAGATCAGAGTGGGGAGCCTGCAGCCTTGAGGCCACCTGTGGCCTTCTAGGTCCTTGGGTACAGCCTTTTGACTGAGTCCGACTTTTACAAAATAGATATGTTCATTAAGGGGATTTGTTCTGGCAAGTTTGGATTCAGTCAAAGGGCCACCCTTGAGGACCTAGAGGGCCACGTGTGGCCTCAAGTCTGCAGGTTCCCCACCCCTGTACTAGATGATCTCTAAGGTCCCTTTCAACTCTCAACAGTCCCATGAAAAGTCAAGTCAAAGGAACACTAGCACTGATTTTCTTCAACGTAGACACTGGGAGATAAAAATACAGAAACAAAATTGTTAATGACATTTATTAAGAGCTTATGGAGTGGAAAGGCGGGGGGGGGGGGGCAGAGCCAAGATAGCAGAGTAAAGGCAGGGACTCGTGAGCTCTCCCCCAAACCCCTCCAAATACCTTTAAAAATGACTAAAGTTCTAGAGCAGCGGAAGCCACAAAAGCATGGAATAAAATTCCAGCCCAAGACTACTAGGAAAGTTAGCAGGAAAGGTCTTACATAGGAGCACAGGCCTCAGGGTGACTGAATCACTGGCAACGGCGGCAATTTTCAGACGTCAGCCCACAGATGCAAAGATAACTTAGAAGACCTGAAGGAAGGGGCTGTCACCCTGGGAGAGAGTGGAGCATAGTCTAGTGCAGGCTGCTCCAAGCCAGCTGCTTCAACACAGTCACTTGGGAGTGACTGAACTGCCAGCGGCAGCAGCTGCTTCAGAGGTCACAGCCCACAAATTGCTTAGAAAGGGTCAAACAACTGGTCATTAGGAAATTACAGGGGCTTTTTACTGTCGCTGAGGCAGTACTCCATTGCTTTGCCCATACTTGGATCCAGGTTTCAGTCCTCAGTGGCAGACCCAGGGTGAGGAGGAGGCACTGCAGAGCTTGTGGTCACAGTGGATGGGGTCTCTCCTCACAGTTCCAGGTTAGAAAGACTGTTTGTTGTCACTCACAGACCAGAGCACAGTCCAGGAGAGTAGTAAACACCTCTCTTTAGATGATACCACCTTGGAAGAACTGAAAACTTACAGGTTCCTAAAAGTATCTCTGAAAGCAATTGCAAAAAACCCATAAAACTTGGGACAGTGCACTCTGTACCCTGGAAGCAAAGCCTTACCTTTAACAAAGAGTTAAAAATCAAATAATAAACTGAGGAAATGAGCAAACAGGGAAAAAAAACTTACTCCAGAAAGTTACTATGGTAACAAGTAAGATCAAAACACACACTCAGAAGAAAAGTACCTACATCCTACATCCAAAGCCTCCAAAAAAATATGAATTGTTCTCAAGCCATGGAAAAGCTCAAAAAGGAGTTTGAAAATCAAGTAAGAGAGGTAAAGGAAAAATTGGGAAGAGAAATGAGAGTAATGCAAAAAAAACCATGAAAAACAAATCAGCAGCTTGCTAAAGGAGACATAAAAAAATACTGAAGAAAATAACACCTTAAAAAACAGACTGGGCCAAATGGCAAAAGAGGCCCAAAAGCCAATGAGGAGAAGAATGCTTTTAAAGGCAAAATTGGCCAAATGGAAAAGGAAGTCCAAAAGCACACTGAAGAAAATAATTCCTTAAAAATTAGAATGGAAAAAATGGAAGCTAATTTTTTATGAATTTAATGAAAAATCAAGAAACAAGACAAAACCAAAAGAATTAAAAAATAGAAGACAATGTGAAATATCTCAGTGGAAAAATAACTGATATCTTAATACCTTATTAAATACCTTATGATATACACACACATACACACACACACACACATACATATATATGTATATATCATGAGGTATTTAATATGATTTAACTGTTTACATTCCTACATGGGAAGGTGATACTTGCAACTCATAAGAACTTTCTAAGTATTAGGCTAGTTAGAAGAAGTGTATATATAGATAGAGGGTATAGGTGTGAGTTGAATATGAAGGGATGATATCTAAAAAATAAATTAAAAAGTGATGGATGGCTAGGTCACACAGTGAATAGAGAACTGGCTCTGGAATCAGGAAGACCTGAATTCAAATCCAGACTCAGACACTTAACACTTACTAGCCATGTGACCTTGGGCAAGTCACTTAACCCCAATTACCCTGCCTTCCCCCCTCAAAAAGGAAAAAAATGAGAGAGGAATGTATGGGGGGAAAGAAAAAGGGAGATAGAATATTAAATTATCTCACATAAAAGAGGCAAGAAAAAGTCTTTACAGTGGAGGTGAAGTGGGGAGGAAAGGGGAAATGAGTGAACTTTACTCTCATCACACATGATTCAAAGAGGGAATAACACACACACTCAATTGGATATAGAAATCTATCTTACCCTACAGGAAAGGAGGGGAAGGAGATAAGGAGGAGGGTCATAGAAGGGAGGGTAGATTGGGGGAAGGAGTAGTCAGAAGCCAAACACTTTTAATGAGGAACAGGGTGAAAGAGAGAGAATAAAATAAGAGGAGGGGTAGGGAGGGAGGAAAATAATAATAGTAACTATACAGGAAAAATTTAGAAGCAAGTCTGATAAACGTCTTATTTCTCAAACATGTATAGAGAGAACTGAGTCAAAGGTATAAAAATCAGAGCCATTTCCTGAATGATAAATGATCAGAAAATATGATCACTTTTCAGATGAAGTAATCAAAGCTATCTATAGCCATATGAAAAAAATACTCTAATTCATTATTGAACAGAGAAATGCACATTAAAACAGCCCTCATGCCTATTAAATCTGCAAATGATAGAAAAGGTAAATGACAAATGTTGGAGGGGATGTGGGAAAAAATGAGACTTTAATGCATTGTAGATGGAGTTGTGAACTGATTCAACCATTCTGTAGAACAATTTGGAACTATGCCCAAAGGGTTTTAAAACCATGCATACACTTTGACCTAGTAATACCACCACTGGGTCTGTATACCAAAAGAGATTTAAAAAAAAGGAAAGGACCTTTATATACAAAAATGTTTGTGACAGTGCTTTTGTGATGGCAAAGAGATAGAAATTAATGCAATGCTCATCAACTGGGAAATGGCTGAAGAAACTGTGGGATGTAATTATGATAAAATACTATTGTACTATAAGAAATGATGAGCAGGATGCTCTCAGAAAAAACCTCCCATGGGCTGATGCAAAGTGCAATGTACTGTGTACAAAGTAACAGAAATATTGTAAGATGACCAGCTGTGAGTGACCGCTGTTCTCAGCAATCAAGCCAAAACAACTCTGAAGGACTACGGAGGAAAAATGCTATCCCTCCCCAGAGAAGGAACTGGTGGTGTCTGGATACAGACTGAAGCATATTTTTTTTAACTTTATTTTTCTTGAGTTTTTTTGGTCTGTTTTCTTTCACAACATGACTATTACAGAAATATTTTGCATGACTATACATGTATAACCTATATCGAATTGCGTGCCTTCTCAGTGGCAAGTGGGGGTAGGAAGGAAAAGGATCTGAAACTCAGAGTTTTAAAAACAAATGTTAAAAATTGTTGGGGGGGGGTTGTAACTGAGGAAAAACTAAACTAGTAAATTAAAGAATTTAAAAATAATTTATTACGTGCCAGCCTCTATACTAAGCCTTTGGATGCAAAGAGAGGAAAAAGATAGCCCTTTCCATTAGGGATCATGCATTCTGTCTTGGGAGACACATGAAAATAAGTACTCAGATCAATCTGTGATCTCATCAATGGGAGTTCCATCCCTTCATGCATATTGCAACCCATCCATATGAGCCCAGCCTTGGGTACTCTTGCTCATGTCCTCCTATGAACCGGCAACTTGAGGACCTATTCAGTGTTTTGAAAGACTTCCTTCTTTTCTCTTGACATCTTAAGTACCAATGGAGTGCAGTGGCTGTCTGTCTTATCCCTCACCATTGTCATTTGACTACCCTGTCTTTTCTTGCTATCCTTAATGAAATCAAATCTTTTATTTTTCTTATTTAAACTTTCTCATTGATTCTATTTTGTAGCCTGTTCACACCCCCCCCAGCTCCCTATGCTACTCTCTGTGTGATACTCATTTTTAGGTATTTATCCATACTTAATTATTTGTGGAAGGAGCAGCAACAGCGTCATGTAGGCTTGACTTACTGTTTCTCTTTAAAGGGGTAGGCACAACGTCCTGAGAAGGAACATTATTAGTTTGGCTTACTTGCCACCTCATGAATAAAAGACCCAGTTGGGGTCAGAGACTTTTATTAGGTCTCCTTGCCCTGTAGGGAACTCTTTCTACTTAGCACAGTCGGTTGCTGTAGTGAATGCAGATGTGGAAGAGAGTAACTGTATTATTTAAATTGCTATATTTTTAACCTTAGAAATTTTATGCTTTCTATCTTTTGTCCTCAATAAAGGTGATTTTATTGTATTTTATGTCCCTTGATTGCATTATCATACTTGAATCCCAAACCTGCATTACTGAACCAGCCTGAGTCAAGCTGGCCCAAAATATTTGACATGACTTGCAGGAAGTTTTGTTTATTTTAATGAAGCCTTTTGTGTTATTTTCCTTCTTCTTCTTGTTGGTCTTAAGTGAGATAAAAGTGGTATGGAAGAAAGGAAATCATATGTAATTGGATGACCAAGTATAGAACTCTGGTGTCTGGTGACTAAAATAGTGTTTGAAATACATGGGGAGTTCTTTCGGTGGGATGAGGAAGAAGATCCCATTCATCCCATGGGGCACAAAGGATACTTAAGAGTTTTGATGGGAAAAATAAAAATGTAGCAAAATCATGTATTCCTTGACTCTTGTTGGCAACTTTGGAAAAGCTAGGTTGCCGTCATAAGGAAAATGAAGATAAATCATCCTTACATATTAAGTACTTAGAGGAAGAAATGGATGAAATTTGAGGGTTTTTAAAAAATAACTTAAAACTACTTTTAAGGCAGAGGAATTGCCAGTGGATCCAATAGTAGCATAGGAGAAAAGGGCAGCGCTAATGGAGGAAGGCTATAGGTAGGAAATATGATCTCACACCCAGAAGTTTCTTTGGAAATGTTAAAACCTGTTAAGGGAAAAAAGAATTTAAACAGGAATTTGGGACCAGATGGTAAGAAATCCTTGGGATCATCCCATTACTAAACCCTGAGATATTAATTCCTTTTATGGGAGAGTCAGATGATGGTTGAACTTTTACCACCAAGAAACTAGCATGATAGAAAAGAAATTTAAGTAGGAAGCTAAGAAATCATTAGAACAAAGGGGTAACGATGATTTAGATAAGAGGGATAATTAAGAATTTTTGTCAGTGCAGAATTCCATAAGCTATTAAAGCTTACAGAAGGGGCGGCTAGGTGGCGCAGTGAGTAGAGCACCGGCCCTGGAGTCAGGAGTACCTGAGTTCAAATCCGGCCTCAGACACTTAACACAAAAACTAGCCTTGTGACCTTGGGCAAGTCACTTAACCCCAACTGCCCTCCAAAAAGCAAAAAAACAAAAAAACAAAAAAAAACCAAATAAAGCTTACAGAAGATTCGTATTTGTAAAGTTATCTGAATCAGTTAGAGGCTCCTGACGGGAACTGCCTTTTGTCCCTTCTTAGGGGGGAAAAATGAAGAATGCTGCATATTTGACACAGAAAGATGTATTAGGTCTTTCTGTAGTCAATTTTCCAAAAAAGAACCATAAGGAAAACGATGACATTTCTAAAAGAGATGGGTTTGGTGGACCAAATTTATATTCCCTCCTCACCTCCACCCCCTCACACATTTAACCCTTGAGTACAATTAGAACCAGTCTTTTGGCTGAAGCCTAACTTGAATGTCATCAGGCCTTTCCCCACAGCCCACCACGCAGGCCCAGGCAGATCAGGTGAAGTTTGAGAGAGAAACTGAAGTAATCCCAGCAGCTATCTGGGCAAATAGGAAGGTCTACCCAAAGAGGTACCTGGAGCATGATGGGAGATGGCACCGTGCCTTGCTGACTTGTTAGCTAGGTAGAAGGTGATGATATATTTGACTGTTAGTGCTCTAAATAGATAAGAAATATAAAGAAATAAATATATAAGAAATAAAAATATAAATACATAAGAAATAAATTATAATGCAGTTTTGTGTTGTGGATAGAAAGGAGAAGGAACTTGCAATCTAGAATGTCGAGAAAGGTTTCATGAGCTAAGTTTTGGAGGAAATTATTTAATGTGAAAGAAGGAAAGCACTTAATGAATGTTTGATGAACCAAGTTGAACTGAAAAAACTTTAGATTTGTTTGAAGTAACCATCTTGTTTTGTTTGGGTTTGGGGGTGGGTTTTTTGGCTTTTTGGAGGGTGGAAGGCAGGGCATTTGGGGTTAAGTGATTTGCCCAGGGTCACATGGCTAGTAAGTGTTAAGTGTCTGAGGTTGGATTTGAACTCAGGTCCTCCTGACTCCAGGGCCGGTGTTCTATTCACTGTACCACGTAGCCACCCCAACCATCTTGTTTTTACAAATACTGATGTATAGCTGAGAAAAAGTAAAGAGCAATATTTTTGCCGTTGGGAAAGAAGTAACCCTAAATTTTTGCTTACCAGCCTCCTTCACTGACTAATGACTCATGATTTTGGTGTTTAATATAAACAAAACAAAAGCTACCCATCAAATCTGGAAGAAATCTATACTCAACACATCACCTCTCTCCATTCCCATTTTACAACTGAAGAAACTCAGTCCAAAAAATGACAACCCTTCAAGATACCCTTTTAGATAAGATGGAGAGATATGGGTTAGGTAGTGATGGGCAGCATATTGACTTAGAAAACCACAGATTAACATTATGTTGTACTGTATTTGTATTTTATTAAACATTTCCCGGTTGCCTTTGAATCTGATTTGGGTCACACTCAGGAGTTTTGTGGATTTGAGGCCAGGGCCTTTGACACTTCTGGGATAGAGCATAGTACAGTTAGGTAGATTCAAAACTAGTCAGATAACTGGACCCAAAACAATAGATGCCAACTTAGCGGAGAGATACGCTCAATGTTTATTTCAGTTATTTGGACAAAGGCAAACATGGCATATTTGTCAAATTTGCAGACGACAACAAAGCTGGAAGGAATAACTTTGTGGCTCCCATTTTTATCGTCCAATAATCTCAATAGGCTAGATGGATAGGCCAATTTTAATATGATAGTACTTATTAGGGATAAATCTCGAGTCTGTGGGCTAAAAAAGAAACTACTTTTATGAGTAAAAAATGATAGGTATATCTTGATAATTATTATGTGAAAAGAACTGAGAGATTTAGTGGACCATAAGGTCAGAGTGAACAATACAACTGAATATTAGACTCCATTAACATATAGTATCCAAAATGAAGGACGCGTCATTCCCCCCTGTAGGACATTTGACCTTACAGAACACCTTCCAAAAAGGCAAACAGAATATTAAAGTCATTAAAAATCATGCCACAAGAGAATCAGCCCAACTTCCATCTGGAGAAGAGAATACTTTGAAGAGAACGGATAACTGTGTAATGTAGCTAGGTAAAAGTAGCAAATGGAGCGCTAGACTTGTCACAAAGATTGAAGTTCAAATATGAGTAAGGCTAATTTGTTTGTTTTGTTTGTTTGTTCTGCTTCCTGAAAGGCAATCCTTGAGGCTTAATTGCTCCAGGAGAGTGAGGGACAAATTGTTACTGTAGTTTCCTGATCAACCAAATACAAAATTTCATTTAATGAAGAAGCAGGAACTCCTCAAAACTGACACTGCTAAACAGGAGAGCCACCATGGTAAATTTCTAAAACAGTGGTTCTCAACCTTCCTAATGCCAAGACCCTTTACTACTCATATGTGGGTGTGTCTGCATGTGGGCAGACTCACGTGGAGATGGATAGAGGAGCAGTGCCTCGGTTCCTAAGACCATTGGAAATATATGTTTTCCCACGGTCTTAGGCAACCATTGTGAAAGGGTCGTTCAACCCCCAAAAGGGTCGTGGCCCACAGGTTGAGAACCTCTGTTCTAGAAGCTAGGGAGATATGTCCAACTAATGTTGTATCCTTGCTAATTATCCTTTCGCTCATTTTCTTTAAATTTCATGCAAAGTGCTGTCACTTATATATATTCATTCAGGCTGTTTTTAATACATCAGTTTTAAAAAATAAAATAAAAATAAAAAATAAATCCACTAAACATACTTCTGCAAAGTGTTGATCATATGTGAGCTGCTGTTGGGGATAAAAAGATGAATAAGACAATGTCTTTGTCCTAAAAAGGGCAAAGGGGAGAAAAGCTATGTACTCAAACACCTTACAAGAACAAATATGTTACAAAGGACGTGCAAACATTCTTTCGTATGCAAACACTGAAAAAATTGAATGACATTTGGTGTGAATAGGAGAACATAATAGAGGAGAAGGTGTTTGAACTGAACCTTGTGTCAAGAAATGCAAAAACCAGGTGATTCTCCAGGAAAATGTATTAGTCCCTAAAATGTCAGAATATCTAGAGGAGCTTTTACTTTGTGAAGAGGGGAGGCGTCCCAATTTTTCTAAACTTATACTTCGGGTGGCTAGGTGACATAGTGAATAGAGCACCAGCCCTGGAGTCAGGATGACCTGAGTTCAAATCCAGCCTCAGACACTTAACATAAAAAACTAGCCGTGTGACCTTGGGCAAGTCACTTAACCCCAATTGCCCTCCAGAAAGCAAAAAAAAATTAAACAAACTTCTACTTCAACTTTCTTCGTGATGATACTGTCATATTAGCCTTTTCCTACTCCAAGCCCACAAAGACTGGTTATAATACATCGGCTGCTGCCCATATTTGTTAAGATATCCCTGAAAATGAAGTAGAACTAGTAGAGGAATTGATGGATTGATTGTTTACTATTCAAAATAACAATAGTAGTTGTTGATTTTAAAATACTTAACTCTTTTGGACCTTGTTGGAAACAGTGATTTTTAATTGGCAACTCAAGCTCCATCATCAGAGCCTAAGTTCTGTTTTGAACTCTTCTGGCTTTCCACCAGTCAGCTGGACTGACGTGGCAGGATGAGGGTCACAGATGTGCCATTTTACCACAATCAAGTCAAGGGAAGATGGGATACTCTTAAAAGGGGTGGATACTAAAAAGCACATGTTTGCAAAGTCTTCAACTGCAAATCCTGCCAGAGATCTAAACAGGAAGGGGAACAGTCACCAATGGCACTTTTAATTATGTCCCTGAAGAAATACTCAAGGCAGTAAGAAATATTAATCAATAGTGGGATGTAATATATTAAATTAATTTAATTAATTATATGATATAATTAATTATAATATATAGCACAATTATAATAATTAGTTATATCAATTGAATTAATTATATAACAGAATTATATAATTAAAATATTAAATAACTCTTAACTTAAAGCTTTAGTTGACAGAGGAAAAGTTCTCATCAGGGTTTAAAGGGAAGGAGTGTTAAGAGTTTAGGGCAGTTTCTTAGGAGGTTGTCTTCTTTAAAACAATACCTAGAATTATCACGTGATCCATTTCCTGCTCCCACCTTTGTTGCTGCTGGTTCATGGGGAGGCTTATCCTTTGTCTCCAACCCAGTGCCTTCCTTCCCATTTTGGATGTGTCATCTTCCCTGAGTTATGGATGCACTGGCCTTTATGACATGAAATCTTACACTCACGCTGTCTGGTGGCACCATTATTGGCTTATTGCTGACTGGCTGACTCTTGTGAAGCACATGACTGACCATGCATGGAAGAGTGACGAATAAAATAAGTAGCCACTTGAGAATCATATGCTTTATTTAAGTCAGGAAAATGGATGTAAGCTTTTGGCTGTTGAAATTCTTTGCAATTTCCCCATGGGCCATCTTTTTAAAGGAATATAAACCTCCTTCCCTTCTACCCCACTCCAAAAAAAATTTTTTTTAATTATTTAAGTTTAATTTTATTTGTGGAATTTTGTATTTAAAACATTCATATAAATTTATTCCTGGGAGTTTATGATGGTTACTAGATTGGAGGGGAAAACTACATAGAGGGTTTAACTCAAAAAGAAGGCATTTTAGGGTTAATATAAATGAAGAGTTAATATAACTTTCTGTCTACTAGGCTAGAAAGCCAACCTTGGAATAAAGCAAATCTGGGTTCGAGTCCCGTTTCTGACACTTGCTGGGTATGACTCTGGCAAGTCTCTTGGCTTCTCAGTGTACCAGACAACTTTCGAAGATAATGAATTGCAGAAATGGATTGCTAAGGGAACTCTTTATGAGAAAACACTATAAAGATAAAATCCCAGCTCTGGTATCAAAAATGGACTAACAAAAATCAGCCCCCAATTATATTTAACATGAGTAATTCAGCAAAAATTGGATGTGTTTGAATCCCATTCTATGTGCACAGTGAAAAGAGTGTTAATTTGGAGTCAAAAGACATCCTTTTGCCATTTTCTACCCAAGTGACACTGTGTAAATTGCTTCACCATTCTGGGCATCACTTTAATTACTTATAAAATGAATAGGTTGGACTAGATCAATGGTGTCAGACTTAAATAGAAATTTATTGTTGTTCGGTCTTTTTCATTTGTGTCCAACTCTTCCCACCCCTATTTGGGTTTTTCTTGGCAAAAATACTGAAATTGTTTGCCATTTCCTTCTCCTGCTCATTTTACAGATGAGGCTGGTGACTCTGCACAGCCCTCCCTCCCTCAAATCCAAATCACTCGCAGGTCATGGCATCACCTTCCTCATACCACTGTCCTCTTGGAGAACAAGAGACTACAGTGCCAATGCAACATTCAGATGAAGGTACTGAGGCAAACAGTGCTCAGTGACTTGCACAGAATCACACAGCTAGTAAGAGTCTGAGGCCAGATTTTAACACAGGAAAAGGAGTCTTCTTGATTCCAGGCCTGCCGCTCTGTCCACTGCACCACCTAGCTGCCCTAAAATAGAAACAAGAGACACCAGACTGTACATAAGAATCCTTGAGGACTGTATATTGACTTAGTTTCAAAATGTATGTCATCTATGTTTCATTAGATTTTCATTTATTATATTAAATATCCCCCAATTACATTTAAATCTGGTTCAAGCATCACTTGGGAGGCTTGCAAGCCAAGTGTTTGATATCTCTGGTCTACATGATTTCTAAGGGCCTTCCTAGTTCTAATCTATAATTATCACGCTGACCAGTTGGGAGTCCAGGCCTTGGATCATGAGTAGCGTGTCTATACATCCTTAATGAAACTGTTTCCTGGGATGGAGAGAGGCCCTGCCCCTGATTCTGAGCATGGACTAGTATTCCCATTGGCATAAGGTATAGTGATGAAAGGCTTGATAGACTACTGAAATATACAGACACAGACACATACATACACAGACAGGCAGATGGACACACACACACACACACACACACACACACACACACACACACACACACACACACCTGAAAACAAAAATTCTAACAGAACAATTCGCCGTATCTCCCTGGCATCTTTCTGTGAAAATTCTGTGTTATAGGCTTCTGAATGGGGTAAGGGAGCGATTCCTCAACACTTAGGTTACTTTGGTAGTTTGAACATTCTTAAAAATTTAGCCATGATGTTGAGAATTTCTATCTTGCATTTTCTTTCAATAGACGATCAATGGATTCTTTCTTGGATGCCAGGTTGATTCACAGGTTGCTTTTGTTTTAATTATGCTTATGTTTACAAATACTCATTATTTCTTCTTCCCCTGTAATTCCACAAATGTAGAGATAAAAGACTCATAACAAATATGCACGGTTGTGCAAAACAAATTCTCATTCTGACTTTGTCCAACAACATATCTCTCGTATTCTGTATTTTAAGTACACCGTCTTGCTGGCAGGAGGTGGGTTGAATTTCATCTTCACTCTTCTGGAATCGTATTTGATTGAATTGATCAGAGTTTTAATGTCTTTCAAAGTAATTGTTTTTTCTTTATAGTGTGGTCATTGGGTAAATTGTTTTCCTAATTCTACTTATGTATTTATTTCACTCTGCATTAATTCCTAGGATGCCTTCCTGGATTCCTTTGAAATTGTCCATTTCATCATTTTTATATTCCGTTATATTCATATCCAAATATTTTTGCATATATAGGGCCTTCTGCTTTTTCTTTGATCTCTTTAGGATACAGACTTAGTAGTGGCGTTGCTGGGTCAAAGCGTATGCACAGTTTTATAGCCCTCTGGGAATAGTTTTAACTTTTTCTCTAGAATGATTGGACCAGTTTACAACTCCACCAATAAATAGTGCATTAGTTTCCCAGTTTTTCCACATCCTCTCCCCTCACCCCCAGCATTTGTCATTTTCCTTTTCTGTTGTATTAGCCATCCTTATAGGTATGAGGTGGTACCTCATAGTTGTTTTAATTTGCATTTCCCTAGTCAATAGTGATTTAAGGCATTTTTTATATGACTATAGATAAGTTTGATTTCTTCTTCTGATAACTGCCTGTTCATATTCTTTGACCATTTATCAACTGGGGAATGGCTTGTAGTTTTGTAAATTCAACTCAGTTCTATGTACTTGAGAAATGAGGCCTTTATGACAGACATTTGTAAACTCCTGCCCCCCGTTTTTTTACTTCCTTCTAATGTTGGCTGCATCAGTTTTGTTTATGCAAACCCTTTTTATTTTAACAGAATTAAAATGATCCATTTTATAACCCATGATCCTCTCTATCATTTATTTTATCATAAATTCATTCCTTATCCATAGATCTGAGAGGTACATTTTCCATGTTCCCCTAATTTACTTATATATCACACTTTATGTCTAAATCACATACTCTTTTTGATCTTATCTTGGTATATGGTATGAGATGTTAGTCTATATCTACTTTCAGTCAAATTGTTTTTCAGTTTTGTCTTCAATTTTTGTCAAATGTTGGGTTTTTGCCCCAAAAGTTTGGATATTTGGGTTTATCAAACAATAGATTGCAGTGGTTATTTACTACTGTGTATTGTGTAGCTGGGCAGCTAGCTGGTGCAATGGATAGAGTGTTGGTCCTGGGGTCAAGGAAGACCTGAGTTCAAACCTAGCCTCAGACACTTACTATTTGTGTGACCCTGGGCCACATTTAACCCTGTTTGTGTCAGTTTCCTTATCTGTAAAATGAGCTGGAAAAGGAAATGGCAAACCACTCCAGTATTTTTGCCAAAAAAATCCCAAGTGGGGTCGTGAAGAGTTGTACGTGAATGAAATACCTGAACAACAAATTGTTTAACTAACCTATTCTCCTGATTCACTACTCTGTTTCTTAGCCAGTATCAGATTTTTTGATGATTATTGCTTTGTAATATACTTTGAAATCTGCAACTGCTAAGCTGCCTTCCTTTACTTTTTTTTTTCATTTATTCCCTTAATATTCTTGACCTTTGTTCTTCCAGATGAATTTTATTACTATTTTTTTTCTAGTTCTATAAAATAATTCTTTAGTCGTTTCACTGATATGGACTGAATAAGCAAATTTACTTAGGTGGAATTGTCATTTTTATCATATTGGTTCAGGCTACTCCTGAGCAATTAATATTTCTCCAATTGTTAGATCTGTATTTGTATGAAAAGTGTTTTGTAACTATCTTCATATAATCTCTGAATTTGTCTTGACTCCAATGTATTTTATGTTGTCTGCAGTTAAATGGAAAATCTCTTTCTATCTCTTTCTACTATATTTTGTTGGTAGCATGCAGAAATGCTGAAGATTTCTGTGGGTTTATTTTATTTCCTGAGACTGCTGAATTTGTTCATTGTTTCAACTAGTTTTTTTATTTGATTTTCTAGGGTTCTTTAAGGATTCTATCATATTATCTGAAAATGTATTAGCTCTGTTTCCTCATTGCCTATTTTTATTTCTTCGATTTATTTTTCTTGTCTTACTGCCATAGTTAACATTTCCAGTACAATCCTGAATAATAGTGGGGATAGTGGACATCCTTTTTTCACATCTGATCTTATTGGAAAGGCTATAAGTTTATCTTCACTATAGACAATGCTTGCTATTTGGTTTTAGATAGACACAACATTTTAATAAAGTTTTTACTGATTCCAGCTTCCTAGTGTTTTTTTTAAATAAGAATGGGTATTATATTTTGTTCTCTCTCTCCCTCCCTCTCTCTCCCTCTCTCTTTCTGTCTCTGTCTCTGTCTCTCTCTGTCTCTCTCTCTCTCTTTCCTAAAAAGTCTGCTTCGCTTCTGACCACTACCTCCCTTAATCCACCCTCCTTTCTATCAGCTCCCCTTTCCCCTTTTCTTATCCCATTCTCCTCCTACTTCCCTATAGGATAAGACAGATTTCTATATCCAACTGAATGTGTATGTTATTCCCTTTCTGAGCCAATTCTGATGACAGTAAAGTTCAAGTGCTGCCCGTTACTACTGATTTTTCCCTCCACTTCAAAAGTTCTTCCTCATGTGCCTCTTTTATGTGAAATAATTTTCCCCCATTCTTTTTGTCCCTTTCCCCTTCTCCCAATACATCCTTCTTTCTCACTCCTTAATTTTTTTTGAGATCATCTCATCATAGTCAACTCACACCCATGCCCTGTATCTATGCATAGTCCTAACTTCTCTAATGAAAGAATTACACGTATCATCTTCCCATATAGGAATGCGAGCATTTTAAACATACTGAACCCCTTATGATTTCTCTTTCATGCTTACTTTTTATACTTCCCTTGAGTCTTGTATTTGAAAGTCAAATTTTCTGTTCAGCTCCGGACTTTTCATCAAGAATGCTTGAAATTCCTCTATTTCATTAAATATCCATTTTTCCTCCAAAGGATTATACTCAGTTTTGCTGGGTAGGTTATTTTTTGGTTATAATCATAGTTCCTTTGCCTGTCAGAATATCATATTCCAAGCCCTCTGCTTTTTTAATGAGGAAGCTGCTAGATCTTGTGTGATCCTGATTGTGTTTCCACAATACTCAAATTGTTTCTTCCTGACTGCTTGCAATATTTTCTCCTTGACCTGGAAACTCTGGAATTTGACTATAATAGTCCTAGGCGTTTTCCTTTTGGTATCTCTTTCAAGAGGTGATTGGTGGATTCTTTCCATTTCTAATTTCTCCTCTGGTTCTAGAATAATACGGTAGTTTTCCTTGATAATTTCTTGAACAATGATGTCTAGGCTCTTTTTTTGATCATGGCTTTCAGGTAGTCCAATAATTTTTAAATTATCTCTCCTTGATCTATTTTCTAGGTCACTGGTTTTTCCAATGAGATATTTTACATTGTCTTCTATTTTCTCCATTCTTTTGGTTCTGTTTTATAATTTCTTGATTTTTCATAAAGTCAGTAGCTTCCATATGCGCCATTCTAACTTTGAAGGAATTGTTTTCTTCAGTGAGTTTTGTAAATTCTTTTCCCCTTGGCCAATTCTGCTTTTTAAGACGTTCTTCTCCTCATTGGCTTTTTTGACATTTGAGTTAGTCTATTTTTAAGGTGTTATTTTCTTCAGTATTTGGGGAGCATCTCCTTTAGCAGGCTGTTGATTTGTTTGTCATTATTTTCTTGCATCATTCTCGTTTCTCTTCTCAATTTTTCCCCTACTTCTCTTACTTGATTTTCAAACTCCTTTTTGAGCTCTTCCACGGCCTACGAACAATTCTTATTTTTAATTCGAGGTTTTTGATGTAGGAGTGTTGACTTTGTTGTCTTCTTCTGGTTGTATGTTTTTATCTTGTCACCAAAGTAAGATTCTATACTCTGAACTTATTTAATGCTGTTTGCTCATTTTCCCAGTCAAATACTTGACATTTTAACTCTGTCAAGGTAGGACTCTGCTTCCAGTGGGGGTGGGGATGGGGTTGAGGTGCGTGCATTCTCCCAGGCTTCAGGGTTTTTTTTTTTGAGGGGGGAAGGCAAGGTAATTGGGGTTAAGTGACTTGCCCAAGGTCACACAGCTAATGAGTGTCCTCCTGACTCCAGGGGTGATTCTCTACTCACTGTGCCACCTAGATACCCCTATACAGCTGTTTTCAGAGAAACTTCTAGGGACCTGTAAACTTTCAGCTTCGAAGGTGGTATCTTCAAAGGAGTAGTGTTTACTCCTCTTCTGGCCTGGGGTCTGGTCTGTGAGTGACCCCAAGCACTCTTTTCTGCCTTGGAATTGTGGAGAGGATTCCCTCTCTACCACTGCCACAAGCTCCAGCACACCATCATTCCTCCTGACCCCCCAGGACAGCAACCCAAATCCAAGAAGGGCAAATAAAGAGAATCCTGTCTCAATCAGCAAAGAGATGCCTGCAATCGCCCTTCGATCACCTGCTCTATCCCCCCACTCTCTCTGGGCCAAGAGCTCCAGAAGCAGCTTCTGTTGCTGCTGCTGCTGTAGAAGCCACTGCTACCAGGTCTGCCACCTCTGGGCTAGGTCTGGATCGTCTCCTCTTTCACCCAGGTCCCACAGAAGTTTCCTACTGACCTTCTAGGCTCTCTTTGGTGTTTGTGGGTTGAGAAGTCTGGAAACCAGCACAGCTGCCAGTGATTCATTCCCCCGAGGTCTGCTCCAGCCCTGTCTGTCCTGGCACAGCACACATGAACTGTGATCCGCTCCCACCCTGGTCTGACAGACTGTTCCTCTCAAACTTTCAAGCTGTCTTGAACTGGAGATGTGTTTCACTTTCTCATTTTGTGGGTTCTGTAGCTCTAGAATTTGTTTAGTCATTTTTATAGGTGTTTGGAAGGGTTTGGGGGAGAGCTCAGGCATGTCCCTACTTTTATTCCACTCTCTTGGCTCCACCCACCCATTCTGTTTTTTAAGGTGTTATTTTCTTCAGTATTTGTTTTTTTGCCTCTTTTACCAGACTGTTAATTCTCTTTCCAAAGTTTTCTTGTACCACTCTCATTTCTTTCTCCAATTTTTCCTCCACTTCTCTTATTAGTTTTTGCATCTTTTTTGATCTCTTCCAGGAATACTTGTTTGGTTTGTGTCCAATTCACTTTTTTCTTTAAGGCTTTGCTTTTAGCTCTTTGGACTTTGTTGTCTTCTTCTGAGTTTGTATCTTGCTCTTATCTGTCGTCATGGCAGATTTTTATAGCCAGGTTCTTCTAGTTGTTGTTGCTTGGTCATTTTTCCTTTTATTCCTTGACTTTTAACTTCATGTTAAAGTTGGGTTCTGCTTCCGAGGTGGAAGGGGCAGTGCCTCAAGCTTCAGGGTTTGTAAGCTTTCAGCATTTCCAAGGTGGTATGATCCAAGGAAGCAGGCAGTTGTTACTCTCTTGCCTATGCTCTGGTCTTTACCCTGGAAATGATCTTGTTCCCTTGAAATCACAAGGGTTAGTATTCCTTTCTGTGCAGGAAATGAGACCAGGGCTCCTGTCCCCTTGTGTGTGATCATAAGCGTTCTTCCCTTCCCTATAATTATGACCAGGGCCCCCACTCCTCTGTGGCTACAAGCTAGTGCTCCTCTTTGCCTTAGAACTGCAACCCAGAACTGTGTAAAGCTAATTTCAGCAGGATCCTGAGCCCAGTGCTACATAGGGGCCCCTATGATCTCTTTCTGGCCATTTGTCTGATCCCCTTATCATTTGGGGTTAAGAGCTCCCAAAGCTGCTGCTGTCACTGTTACAGCTGCTTCCAAGGCCTATTGCTGGTATTGCCACAGAGTGCACTAGGTTTTGTGCCAACCACCACCCTGGTGTCACAGACCACTCCTGCCAACTCCTAAGTAGTGTTGGGCTGGAAAAATACCTTACCTTGACCTTTTGTTGGTCCTGCCACTCCAGAATTCTATTTGAGGTATTATTTTAAAGTCATTTGGAGGAAATGTTGGTAGAGTTTGGCTGATTTGCCGCCTGTATTCCACCATGTTGGCTCCACCCCCTCCAGATGACTTTCAGAACAATTTTTTCTAGCTTTATAAAATAATCCTTCAGTAGCTTAATTAGTTCAGTCCTGAATAATTAGATTAATTTAGGCATTATTGTTAGTTTTCTTATACTTAATCTATCCATGGACAATATCTATTGCAACAATTATCCATTATTTATTTCTGCAAAGTATCTTCTAGTTGGATTCATAGTTTCTGGGTGTATATTGGTACATAAACTAAATATTTTATGCCTTTGGTTGTTACTTTGAACAGAATTTCTCTAACTCTTCTTGCTAATTTTTTTTTAACATACAGGAATGCTAATGATTTATGTGACTTCATTTTATATCCTGCAACTTTTCTGAATTCATTATTTGTTTCAATTAATTTTTTACTTCACTCTTTTAGTAAAGGATCATATCATCTGCAAAAAACAATAATTGTTTTCTCTTTACCTATCTTTATTCCTTTTATTTTTCCGCCTTTATTATTGCTATAACTAGCATTTCTAGGATTACGTTAAATAGAAGTGGTGAACATGGCCATCTTTGCTTTACCTGCAAAGGCCTCTAACTTTTCTATATGACAAATAATGTTTCTAATAGAAACACTGGAGAGCATCTGAATAAATGAACTTTCCCTTTATATAGTGAATATCTACCTAAATCCAGAAACAAACATTATAGAAACAGACGTTGGATTATATCAAAAGCCTCTTCAGCATCTATTGATGTAATCACATGATTTTTTTGTTATTAACATGATTTATTATATTTATAGTCTTATGTTGAACCAACACTATTGCTGGCATAAATCCAACCTCTTCATAGTGTATAATCTTTTACCTATTTTAAAAGCTTATTTCTTATTATTTTCTTTAAACTTTTTATATCAACACTGATGAGATTGATCTATATTTCTTTGTCTCTCCTTTTTTAGTATGGGTACATAATATTATTACATATGCTTATGTAGTATCATTAATTTTTCTTGAAATATTTGATTGAATTTGCTTATAAATTCTTCTGGTCCTGGTGTTTTTTCTTTTATTTATGGTTTAATCAACTTCTTTCTGTTATATTGGATTATTTAAGCTATCTAATTATTTTGTTAATCTGGATATTTTATATTATTGTATTTATTCATTTCCTTTGCTATCAATTTTATCATGTAAATGAATAAAAATGTCTGATTTCATTTGTTTCTTCAATTGTGAATTTTTCTTTTCAATTTTGACATGGACAATTCTGTTTTCCTATCTCTTTTTTTAAATAATTTATTTTACAATGTATCTATATTGTATCCTAATAATACTGGGAGCTAAAATAGCTCCTGGTTTTGTCATTTTTAATTTTTTTTTTGCTTTTAATTTTATTAATCTCACCTTTAATTTTCAAAATTTCTACTTTGTTGCTTATTTGGGGATTTCTGATTTGTTGCTATTTGAGGTGTTTGTTTCGTCGTTACATGCCTGATTCATTTATCTTTCTTTTGTTAATGAAAACTTTTAAAGATATAGATTTTCCTCTTAGAATTGCTTTAGTTGCATCCCATGTGTTTTGGTTTTTTGTCGCATTGTCATTTTCTTTAATGAAAGCTTCTATTTTTTAAATAACTTGCTCTCTGACTCATGTTTCTTAGAATTTTGAATTTAATCTCTAAATTTTTAAAAATATTTTTTCAAAGATCTATTACTAGATGTAATTTTAGTGCCATGAGATCAGCAAAAAAATGTGTTTAATTCTACTTTTCTACTTTTTGTGAGGTCTTTTTGCCCCAACATAAATAAAACTTCCTGTTCCTTCCTCAAGATACCTCTGACTTTTGATTTTTCTTGGGTAGGGGATTTTTGGAGTCCCCATACCCCATGCAATGTGTTTTCCAGATCAGTTGTTTTTTTATATTATATTTCTTAGATTTTCTTCTGTTTTTTTTTCAATGTTTTGATTTAAATTTTTTTTTCTTGTTTCAATAGGTCTCTTTTCTATTTTGCCCATTCTAATTTTTAAGGACATTCACTTTTTTTTCCTGAGGATTTATTGTTGTGGGGTATCTCTCTTCCTTGGGATTTACCTCCTGGCCATTTGTCAATCCAAGGTATTCATAATATTCAGTCTTTTCCTTGGTTTTCTTTTCCTTGCAGCCTTGGTGTCTAGGCTGGGAGGCCTGTGCTTGGATCAAATTCCTTTCCTCCACTCCTGAATGATATGAGCAGGCTCTGACTCATAGGAAATTGTGGTGGCCATAACCAGATCCCTCCTTCTTGCCACAGGGTTCTGGAGTTGCCCCCAGACTAGATTTCTTCCACTGAGTTTCAGATTTTCCTAGGCTGGTCTTTATCAAAGGCCTTTCTCCTGACTAGAGGCTCAGAGTCACTGACCTCTAGATCCTGTTGGGTTTTGGGCTGTGCTGGTCTTTATTCTCCTACTGCCCTGGAGTTGGTTTGTGCTGTACTTTCTGCCTACTCTGCCTTTTATAATTCAGGGTTTCTGCAGAATTACATTAGTCATTCTGTTCATCCTGTGGCTGGGTGGAGGAATCTACAGGTGATTCTCATGATTTCTTTATCAGTTAGTATATTTTTAAATTGTATTAATCTGTTATTAAGAATCTGAGCTATTAAAGGTCCTGGTACACTTCCATCTTCACCCACCACATGTCCCCAACCAATGGAAGTATCAGCAAACTGGTACAAATTCTAGTTCTTGGACCTTTGGTGACTTTTTCAACCTTTCAAGGCTCATAAGGTCATCACCTAATCTGTTCCATATCCGACATTCCACCTAAGAGGAAAGAATGAAATACAAGAGGGATAGAAAAATCAACCATACCATGTCTATATTCATGGTAGGGAAGGGAAAAGAGGGTGCTACCTCTTTCTACTGTCAGACTCTGAAAATAAATGACCAAAGAGACAGAGAGGTTTTGCAACAACTGTTGAATCTGAAAATAATAAAGAGCTCACAGAGGTTGTACACCAACTGCTAACTCTGAAATTTAAAATTAAATAAACCACAGAAGTTATTACACCAATTGTCAACTCTGACCAAAGAACCACAGAGGTTATACCAAAAACTTTATATTAACTCTCAACTCTGAAAAATAAAATAATACTGAAGATCTCACAGAAGTTATAAGCAAAAAGCTTGCTTTAGAGGGAAATGACACATATCCACCAGGGTCTCCTCTAGGAGAGTTTACAGAAGTCCTTGCCTCAAATCACCACCAGGATAAAGACTCATGGAACTGGCCAGTTAATGTCTTTTGTATGCACATTCAGTTCTGGCTCAGCAAACAAACAAAACACTTTTTCTACACCACAGTAAATGTAGAGGAAACATCCAAAGAGTACTTGGTTATACTCTGAGTGGAGGGTAGGGCTCCTCCATTCCCCATTTTTAAATAATTCCCAAAGAAGATTCACCAAACATTCACATGAGTCCCCTGCTCATACTCCCCAGACTAGACCCTTATTGGCCAGTGCCCTGTTGTATTTATAAGTTCTTTAATGCTTGAAGGCTATGAAATAAATAAACTCTGGGGTACTGAAGCAAAAATTTCAGAAAGAACAGATGTGCCCATATTTTCTTGGACTCATGCCATAAGACTCCTTTGGGAGTGTGTCTATACCTATTTTTCTCTTTTTTGATGTAAATCTAAATAAAATTAATTTCAGTTGGGTCATCTGTCATAGAATCCCATTATCTGTCACAAAATTTCCTTTGGATTATGAGCTCTTTGAGGGAGGGGACTGGCTTTTTGTTCTCTTTTTGTTTCTAATACTTAGCACATACTAGGTCCTTCAAAAATATTTATTGACTGACTGGGAGACTCATAAAGTGTAATAGCTGGAAAGAAACATCTAGGCCAATTGATGTATTTTGTAAATAAGAAAACAAACCTTGACAGATCAAACAATCATGTGCTTTTAAGTCTAATTTTAATTCCTGTTTTCTTCTTAAATGCATGTATTTAATGATGGATTAAAAAAAAATTATCCTCTAAATGGAAAACAAAATAGGCTTATAAACTATGTTTTTAGGTATTTCTAAGCTACCAGGTATCATTCTTTAAGGAACAAGGATTTCAATACTTTAAATAGTTGCATTACAATATTACACTGCACTAATAAGGTTAGTTCAGTCTGACTCTTTGATTCCATGGCTGAATGCAGAAGCTGCTAGAAATAGAAAGTTGGAGAAAACAAAGGGAAGTTGTGGCTTGATGCCTAACTTGTTGATGGACTTTGGTGGGAAAAAGATGGGAAAATAAAAAACACCAGTCATAGTATTTTCTACTATTGTTATATACATTCTATTATTTTCAAGGTACTTAGTAGTTTCAATGTTAGTGGAATGCTAGTAGTTCAATCCAAATTTTAATTGGGTAGCATAAAAATTTCCTAATTTAATCAGTTAAACTAGTTTTTTATAACAAAATATCCCTTTTAATACATCTCTTAATGTCGTTTCCCCCCCTTAAATAAAGAACTACTTTAAAGACAACTTATGCCATATTTAAATGATAAATGCATATGAAAGTAACAGAAATAATTATGTCACACAATCAGTTCCAAAATTCTTAAGAGAGACCTTCAGAGTGTCCCTGTATCATTTCTACTGACCACCATGTGAACACTTGCCCTATATGGATTCTCCGTAAAATAATCTTTTTGGCAAGCATATGTTTTGCCTTCGAACAACACGGCCAGTCCATTGGAGCTGCACTCTCTGAAGCAGAATTTGAATCCTTAGCAGTTCAGTTCAAGCAAGGACATCAGTGTCTGGTACCTTATCCTGCCGGGTGATCTTCAGACTCTTCCTGAGACAATTCAAATGGAAGCGATTCAATTTCCTGCCATGGTGCTGGGATACTGTCTAGGTTTCACAAGCATAAAACAATGAGGTCAGCACAGTGGGTCTGTAGACTTTCAGTTTGACAGTCTAATACCTCTTCTCTCCCATACTTTCCTTTGGAGCCTCCCAAACACTGAGCCAGTTACGGCAATGTTCATGTTAACTTCATTATCAATGTGGGCATCAGCCTCATCATCAATCCCTGGAAAGCACACTGCCAAGGTAAGTGAACTTATCCACAGTATTCAGAACCTCTCCATTTGCTGTAACCGATGGTTCCACATATGGATGGTGTGGTGGTGGCTGATGGAGCACCTGTGTTTTCTTGGTGTTAATTATTAGACCATGTCACAATCCTGCATACAGGCAGCCCAGGCCATAGAGTCATTTCTCACTGGAAGCAGCAGTAGGATTTGGTAGCTCCCTGGGTGTCTGAGCAGCCTTTTAAGGATAGCGCTGCTCACCTCCTGGTGTGTTAGGAGCTAAAAAAGGTGCCCTTGGGGCAGCTAGGTGGGGCAGTGAAGAGAGCACCAGCCCTGGAGTCAGGAGGACTTGAGTTCGAATCCAACCTCACTAGCTGTGTGCCCTTGGGCAAGTCACTTAACCCCAATTGCCCTGCCTTCCTCCTCCAAATTTTTTAAAGAAGTTAAATGAGTTACAGGAAAAAAATAGACAGTAAAACTATACTAGCTGGGGATCTCAACCTTCCCCTTTCAGAACTAGATAAATCTAACCACAAAATAAACAAGAAGTTAAGGAGGTGAATAGAATTTTTAAAAAGTTAGAAATGATAGACCAGAGAAAACTAAATGGAGATAAAAAGGAATATACATTTTTTTCAGTGTTGCATTGTCACCTACACAAAAATTGATCATATATTAGGGCGTAAAAACTTCACAATCAAATGCAAAAAGTCAAAAATAGTAAATGCGTCATTTTCAGGTCATGATGTCATAAGAATTACATCTAATAAAGGGCCATGGAAAGACATATTAAAAATTAATCGGAAAATAATCTAATCCTAAAGAATGGGTGGGTTAAACAATAAATCATAGAAACAATCAATAATTTAATCAGAGAGAATGACATTAATGAAACAACATATCCAAATTTATGAGTAGTGAGATTGCTCATAGCTCAGAGAGATCAAAGAAATAAAGAAATGACCTGGGTGTACAAAAATACAGTAGCTATTTTTGTCTGGTAAGGAACAAGAGATAAAGAGAGTGCCTATTAATTGGGGAATGTCTAAACAAATTATGTGATAACTGCTTTGTATATATTTGTATTTATTAACTTTATATTTATGCCATATATACTTTTATATATACTTGCCTCTCACATTAGAATGTAATAAGCAGGGGCGGCTAGGTGGCGCAGTGAATAGAGCACCGGCCCTGGAGTCAGGAGTACCTGAGTTCAAATCCGGACTCAGACACTTAACACAAAAAACTAGCCGTGTGACCTTGGGCAAGTCACTTAACCCCAACTGCCCTCCAAAAAAAAAAAAGTAAAAAAAAAAAAAAAAGAATGTAATAAGCATGGAGTGGCTAGGTGGCGCAATGAATAGAACACCGGCCCTGGAGTCAGGAGGACCTGAGTTCAAATCTGGCCTCAGACACTTACCACAAAAACTAGCTGTGTGACCTCGGGCAAGTCACTTAACCCCAATTGCCCTCCCCCAAAAAATGTTTTTAAAAAATGTAATAAGCACATTGCAAGTTGGGATCCTTTCATTCTTTGTATTTGTACCAACTGTGTCTAATACATTATTTGCTAACATAATAGGCACCTGATACTTGTGGAATTCTTAGAAATGACAAAAGAGATCGTTAGAGAAACCTGAGAGGGCTTGCATAAACTGATGTAGAAGGAAATGAGCATAAACAGGTTAATAATTTATAACTACAAAATTGTAAAGGACATAATTTTGAGAAAAGTAATGATCAATTACAATTGCAGAGCACTGATGGTGGAAAGGCAGGCCACAGGTCCAGAATGAGATACATATTTTCAGATATAGTCAAATGTGGATTTGTTTTTGCTTCAATAAACTTGTTTGTTAGAAGGGGAGGACTTTTGTTTTTATGAGGACAGGAGTAAAAGGGAAGGGTCTGTTCATTATTTATATATAAATCAATTGTTCCACATCATTCTGTTTTGTTAACATTCTTGTCCCATTTTTGAGGATGACTTCAAGTCAGTAAGGTGAAATCTTGCCTTTAGCATAACAACCAAGTTTATTTCTAGTGACATCACAGTCTTGAACTATTGGGCAAAATAACCTGCTCTTTGTGTTTAAACTCTTTGATAACGACACTGGTGGATCATATTTATTCACTTTTTCTCCTGTGATTTATCCGTCTTTTTAAATTTCAGTCAAATTTTTTTGACCCATGCGCTTGCCATCTAAATGTCAGGAATATATTCATTCATTACGGTCTGCCCCAATTTTTGCCTGTTGAAGTCTTACTTATCTCAGAATGAATATTCTTTTTCATATTATTGTGATTTCTGTAGCAGTACTGCCTCTTCTATTAGTTTGTAAACTTTCTAAAAAAGGGACCATGTCTTTTTTAAACTTTTTTTTTTAACCAAGTCTTACTCATCTTCATATCCTCCAGCCTCTAGAACAAGATCTTGTATGTAGGAATTACAGAATCTCAAAACATAAGAATTGGAAAGCTAGAAGTTTCATAGATTTTCTAAACCATACCTAACAAGAATTCCTTCTATAGTGTGCCTAACTTCCATCAGCTAGACTGTACTTGAAGACCTCCAGTAATGGTGAAACCACACCCTCCTGAAACCTCATTATTAGACAATTCAAATTATTAGGAATTTTTTCTTTATATCAAACTTAAACCACCATTTTTTTCTATTTCTGCTCTTGGTTCTGCACTCTGGGGACAAACTGAAAAAATTTAATTCCTCTCATGGGTGAGTGCCATGTAGTATTTGAATGATTTTACCATTTCTCTCCCAAATCTTCTCTTCTCATGTTAAATAATCCTAATTCCAGTTCCTTCAACCAATCCATACTCTCTCTCCCTCTCTCTGTCTCTCTGGCTTTTTGACCTCCCTCACCCTATATTTATATGTAATGGAGGAAGCTGGGGTGAGTAAAGACAAACTGTTTGAAAGTTTCATCTTAAGGCTGTCCTTGTGTCTCCAAGAAAGGGGAAGGGAAAATCTCTTCTTTCTCTTTCCTCTGCAACATGGTTTCTCTGTTCTCAGACCCAGAAATATGGCCAGTACTTTTAGTAAATGTAATGCAGCTGTATTGTTGTTTATAATAGGATTTTGTGGGCTAGTCTAGGAACCTGATTATAATTTGTAAGACTTTTCTAAGGAAAATGTGTTATGTTTTAACAAATGCCTTATAAGTGAATTTTTGGAACTAATCTTGTTTGTAAATTGGGGAAATGCCTGTAAAGTATTTCTTCTCTAGAAATTAAACATTCTACCCCAAATTTAAAGCACAACAGAATTTTAAACATGAGTGATATAGAATTTTAAATTCTAATTTTAGCTTAATATCTCATTGTACAAGCTACAAAATAATTTCATAAATGAATTGTAACATATAACCAAAAGTTGCAAAGGACAATTCAATAATCACATTTATGTAATTAGGAATGTTATTCTCAATGTCAAAATCATTTGTTAAATCTTGTTTGCAAAAAGAAATGGCACTAAACTTCAAGCAAGATAGTAGAGGGAGGAGTTGAGTTTTAACCTAGCTCCCATCCTTACCATTTAAAACAATAAATGTAGCAAAAAAAAAAAAAAAAAAGCAATAATAGTTAAAAGGCAATGCTTCCTCACAAGAGAATGCCTACTAAAAACAACAATAGAATCCAAGTTACCGCTTCTTGCTGTGTTAAGCAGGTTCTGCTTCCCTTGGCTGGCCCTTCCTTATTTTGTGTGGCTGCTGCCTCAGTCCTGTGTCCTTAGCTTCCTCTTTGCAGTGAACCAGCCTTACTTCTCACTTTTTAAGGTGAAGTAGGGAAATGCTTTAATGGTGTTCTTGATAAGAGAAAATGGCAGGATAGGCAACAAATCCACAAAAATCAGCAGTAGTACTAACCAAAAATAGATGATAGAAAAATTTCTCAGAGTGATGAGGTCATGAGCCTGGAGATGTGGCTCTGTCCAAATCTTTAGCCCCCTTTGTTCCAATAGTTTCCCACCCTTAATGTTCCTGTTCCCACCCTTGAATTGGCCTGGCCCACCATTGTCAGTGGTCTCCAGGTAGCCTCCAGCAACTTTCCACTCTTAACCACTCATTACTGGAGTCTGACCTCATCTGACTCCTCCTGAAGACCCTCCCCAATCTCCTCCTCTGGACCACCCCTAGATTCCTCCCAAAACCTTATTGTATATAGAATCCCATCTTCCCTCCACATGTGGGAGAGCACCATGGGATAGCTTAGTATAGATTTGCTCTGTGAGAGCGCCTTAGAATGCCTTAGCAGAGACTTGCTTTGTGAGAGCACCTTTAGATGGCCTAGTACCCCACGTGGCGAACTTGAACTTTCAATAAACTTTACTTTTTCCTTGGCTGAGAAGACTTGAGTGGAATTCTTTCAGCAGGACCCGGCATGTTGGTATTTTGGGGTCTCAGGCAGCCCTGAGCTCTTTGGGCTCCTCTTCAAGAGTAACTACAAAATGCATTAAAATGCTTACCAAGAAACACCCAAGACTCATCCGCTGGAATAAAATCTAAATTCCTGTTTGGCTTTTAAAGTCTTTCACAACCTGGTCCTAACCTCTCTTCCCAACCTTATTATACATTACTCTTCAATTCCTGCACATCATGGTTCAACCAAATTAGTCTTACTTTTGTCCCTTAGAATTCCTACTATTCTTTAAGGTTCAGCTTTATGAATTCTTTCATTAGATGCCTCCTCTCCATTTCCTCCCCTGCTTCTGGTGCCTTTTCTCCAAAATTATATTCTATCCATAGCACTCCCACAGGATTACTCACTCCACCTACACTCAAGGGTTGGGTCTGCTACTGGGTTCTAGAGGTAGGAGAATGCTTGGAAGAAGCTCATATTGGTTTTTAAGAATCAACTGTTGAATTTTCTGTGTAATTATTTACAACCTGCCCAAAAGGGTCACACTCCTTGGGGTGGCTTCCCCCTGCCCTCCACATATGCATCTGTCCTCTGGCACGAGCCATTGCTCCTGGCTGGCTATATCGTTTCCTACTGGTACAGTAGCTCTGGTGACTGGATTGATAGGAGAGAAGAAAGAGGAAGTCCACCTCCCTACCTTGTTTCTCTTTGGTCTCATTGTACAATAGGTACACATGGATTTCCTTAATTCTTTAGCCTGAATTATTGTATAGTCTCCTTCTGGGAGAGTAAATCTGCTCCTAGGTCACTCCCCCTAAACTTAGAAGGAGTAGTTAAAAGAAATTTAAATTCTGCCTCACCTTGATTAATTAAAATAAACTCTTGGACACAAGACCAAAGGAGGCATCAAGCCTTTACTATTAGCCCTTAAAGAGACCCAATTAGCCCTGAGGAGATGGGATTAGCACTAAAGAAATGGGAATTACCACCCTCTCTCCGGGTTTAGCAAATTTAACCGGTAGGGTCCCTTAGGCTGACTCTGAACAAGTGAGTTGACTTTTCCAAATCTGACTGTAACTTCTCCAAATCTGGTGAGCTCTCCTCTCTTCAAGGCTTACCTATTTAAAACCAGGAGCAAAGATAATGTTTGCTCAGTCAATCGCTGTGTATCCTTTAATTCCCACAAAGAAAGGAATGTTCTTATAAAGAAATAATTTGATATTAACACCTAATTATCTGTGTTATCTATTTTTTGTTTTGTGTGACTTTAATAGTTGAGATTGAGAAGGATAAACTCCCCCTACTACCAAATATTTATAAGGAGTGGAAACTTGGTGGAAGTCTTGATTTGAAAATCACTGATCCATTGAGTTCTCTAATCAACTTGATCGAACAGTAGTAGGGTAGGAAGCGGTTATGAGGGGCAAATAACAGAAAAAATGATTTTTAAAGGTGTTTAAAATATGAACATTTTTTGCATATGAAAAAGGCATATATCAAGGAATATTTATTATTATACCCACAGTACATAGCACTGTGGTAAACACTGGGCATTCAAAGAAAAGTAAAAATAGACCTGGCCTTCCAGAAGCTCACATTTTAACGAGAAATAACCTCCAAACAACTAGGTACAAACAAGACATGTCCTGGATAAATTAGAGATAATTTCAGAGGGAAGCAGTTTTCAGACACAATGGATTTGTCACTTATGAACTGCCTCTATTCCTTTTCTCTAACTACTCAATGACAGAGGTAACTGGAAGAGATTAAGACTCTAAAAACAAGGGAACCAATCCTGGTTATGTTAGTCAAAGAAGAGACTCAGCTCTTGAGGACTTGCCAGTGTCCCTCTTGTAGAGTTAAGTAAGGCACAGATTTCTCTCTTCTTGCTCCCATCATCAATGGTGCCTTGAAACAGAAACCCATTTCCTTATGAAACATATACTCATGTGTAGACTGTGAGGGGGAATCCAAAGACATTGCTTCCTAACTCTGAATGCTCCTATCAAATGGTTTTAAATGAGAGAAGTTCACTGATATGAAGATATTACTGCTTAGGAGATGGCTGATATACCTCAAAGTCAAGACTTGAGGGAGTGGTACTGGGAGAATTCCAGCTATTTCTAGAACAAGAAAAGCTGAAAGCTTTGGGGACTTTGTGAGCAATGTGCCTGACAGAACAGGCCCAGCAGGGATGGCAGTGAGGATGTTCTGTTGTATATTTTATCATCCTATTTCAGTAAATGCCTTTGCTTTGAGCCGATTGCGTCCTGCAAGCAACTAGATGGCATAATGGATAAAGCACAGAGCATGGAGTCAGTAAGACTTAGGTTCAGATCTGGCCTTAGACATAACTTGTGTGACCCTAGGCAAATCACTCATTTCCTCAAGTGTAAAATGGGGATATTTGAGGAGGTGCAGGCTCTGGGAGCCCCCTTGAATCTTTGAGGTACAAATTCTGGGAGGCTCTCCTTAAATCTTCCCAAGGGAAGGCATTTGCCTAAAGTTATGGGTCTTAAGTTATGTCTTGGCCCAAGTCTATAGCCCTCCTTTGTTCCAATAGCTTCCCACCCTTGAACTGATCTGGCCCGCCTTTGTCTATGGTCTCCAGGTAGCCTCCAGCAACTTCCCACCCTTAATCACTCATTACTGGTGTCTGAACCCATCTCAACCCCTGAAGACCCTCCACAAACTCATTACTGGAGTCTGACCTCATCTGACTCCACCTGAAGACCCTCCCCAAACTCCTCCTCTAGATCACCCCTAGATTCCTCCCACAACCTTTCTGCATATAGATAGAATCCCATCTACCCTCCATGTGGTGTGAGAGCGCCACAGAATGCCCTAGCACAGATTTGCTCTGTAAGAGTGCCATAGAATGACCTAGCACAGACTGGCTCCTTGAGAGTCTACCCCATATGGCAAACTTTTAAGGAACTTTATTGAAGTTCCTTTTGCTTTTCTTTGGCTGAGAAGACTTGAGTCAAATTCTTTTGGCAGGACCCGGCGTGTTGGTATTTTGGGGTCTCAGGCAGGCCTAACCCTCTCTGTGGGAAAACCTCTTCATACTAATGGCACCTACTTTGCAGGGTTGCTTTGAGGATCAAGAGAATATGTGTAAACACTTAGCAGCGTGCCTAGCACATTGTAAGCATTATATAAATGTTTATTCCCTTCCTCTTGACCTATGAGTGATTACTAAAAGAGAAATACATCAGCTGGAGCTTGTGCATTATGCTTTTAGGACTGAGCAACCAGAGGGTACCTGGATTCTGAGACAGCTTTTCTCTAGGAAACCCAGCCTACAAGTCTGTCTGAGTAGTCACCCCCAAGCTGGACTGAATGTATCTTTGTATCCCCGGTACATTGCAGAGAGCCTAGCACAAAGTAGGTAATTAATAAATGGTTGGTGATTGGTTGATTGACGTTAAGTACTACCAGTAAACCAGCTAAAGTTGTAAACTGTAAAAACTTTGCCAAAATAATACAAATAACCGTCTAAATTAATTTGCAGATTGAGTTCTATAAAAACCAAACCTCTACAGGTTATTTTAAAACATTAAACAAAATAATAACAAAATTCATTTTCTATATTGGTACCAGTCCAAAAAAACCCAACAAACTAGAACAGTGGAACAGATCAGATTGAGAAACAAACAAGTACAGTTTTCCAGTTTTTGAGAGGAAAAAAAATCCCACACAGAACATCTAGAGATGGCTAGATTAGGGGCCCCACATTTGTAGTGAGTGAAGAGAGTGTCCAAAGAGGGTTAGGGCTGCCTGAGACCCCAAAATACCAACATGCCGGGTCCTGCGGAAAGAATTCCACTCAAGTCTTCTCAGCCAAGGAAAAAGTAAAGTTTATTGAAAGATATGGGGTAGACTCAGGTGCTAAGCTATTCCTGGGCACTCTCACCCACGTGGAGGGAAGATGGGATTCTTATATAGCAAGGAATCTAGGGATGGTTCAGAGGAGGAGCCTGGGGAGGGTCTTCAGGAGGAGCCAAAGAGTTCAGACTCCAGTAATGAGTTTGGGGAGGGTCTTCAGGTGGAGTTAATGAGGTCAATGCAAGAGTAGATTGATATTTTGATAGGCTCAAGGGTGGGAAGCAGATGGACAATAGAGGGCCAGGCTAGTAACAGGTTTGGGTTCAGCCACAATGAAATACTTACGGCCTCTGCAAATGCCTCCTGAAGATTCAATCAGACTTCAAGAGGTTTCCCAGAGTATGTACCTCAAAGATTCAAGGAGAGCTCAAAAAAAGGGGGGGAGAGGGGAGTCCCAGAGCCTACACCTCATCAGTAAGTTCTTCTTTGTACTTTTTGATAATAAATGTTGCAGTTTGGCTGAAAATAGGTTTAGTCCATCAGGTTATACCACAATAAATTCCAAGTAGATAAGCAATCTAATGCAAAGTCTCATACTATTAAAAATATAGAGGAAAATGGAAGGAGGTACATTCTGTTTGGGACAAAATTCGTAATCAAAGGATAGAAGAAATCGCAAAACAGATCATTTTGATTCTTTAAAATTTAAAGACTTTTGGGGTGGCTAGGTGGCGCAGTGAATAGAGCACCGGCCCTGGAGTCAGGAGTACCTGAGTTCAAATCCAGCCTCAGACACTTAACACAAAAAACTAGCCGTGTGACCTTGGGCAAGTCACTTAACCCCAACTGCCCTCCAAAAAGCAAAAAAAAAAAAAATTTAAAGACTTTTGCATGAACAAAGTCAGGACAAAATTTTAAAAAGTGTATAAAAGGGAAACAAATCTTTGTATAAAACTCAAATAGATTTGTAATCTTATCAATTTGGATGTTTCCCTCAGTAATGTGGACTACTACATTCTCATCTGCCCATCCCACAAGACTATTTTCCACATCACTTAAGTTCACTAAAGGTAATCAACCAAACACAATGGAGAGTAAAAGCTCTTTAAGGAAAACCTAGTGAGAACCCCAAAAAGCAAAATCATCCTGAAGACATTTAATGAGAAAATGGGAGGAAAACTAACACAGGAAGAAAAGAAAAGGTATGCAAAGATTATAAAGTGTTGAGGAATTTCTTTCCAAGGTATTTGAAGGAGGGATGTTGCCAAAGGTATGTATATCATTTTGGACTTTATTAAAATAAATAAAAGTGATTCAGAAAATATTAATAACTAATACAGAATATGTCTACTTGTCTATCTATATAAAATTTTAATGAGAATTATCCACATAGTCATCAAGGATATCATCTATAACAGTGGTTCTCAAAGTGGTTCTCAAAGGGTCAGTCAAATGGGGTTGCCTAAGACCATCAGAAAACACATGTTTCCAATGGTCTTAGGAACCGAGACACCGCTCCTCTGTCTCCAGGCAGGCCTGTCCACATGCAGACATTCCCACATTTGGGTATTAAAGGGTTATGGCATTAGGAAGGTTGAGAACCACTGCCTTACAAGGTCCTCTCAGTTGCTTACATCTTTTCCTGTGTTTGTTTTCTAGCCTTTGACTCAGTGGGTAATATTATTTACAATAAGCATATTATCTATGTGAAAGACCAGCTTACTTATGAATGAAAGAAGTGAAAACTTCTCAGACTATACTCTAAAATGTAGTAAGGCTTTTTGTGGGAAACAGACCAAGTTCCCCTTCATGGGAAATCACAATTTACAAGGACTCAAAACTCCGAACCATAGAGAGTCACCCGTCTCCTCAGTGACCCCTCAGCATAAGATATGCCAAATAAGGACAGAAGTGCTCTCTCAAACATATGTTGCGTGGTCACTGTTTCCTTGTTCCAGTACTTGAGGTAGATTGCCCCACTTAGGTTGTGCACCTGACTTCTAGCCAAAAGGGTCAGCAGGAGAGTGGGGGAGAATTCTGATTTAGGGCTTTATAAATTCACTATTTCCTTTTGTAAATTAATTCTCCTCCCTGACCATTTGTCTGGAGGGTGGCCCTTTCTCAAGATCATAATAAACCATTCTTTTCTGTTTCCTACCTTGAGAAGCCTCTGAGTATTATTTGGGTAAGGATCTCTGTTGCACACAGTTTTGGGGTGCACACATAATATTTCGATTCTTTGCTTGTTCAGTTGTTTGCATGTATTTCTGCTCCAAGTTTGTCACCCAGGAAGTCTATTATGCACATTCAGGGAATGACTTGTACTCCAGTTAATACAATGCCCATTTTGTGCCCTCCTCATTCCATTACTGAAGCAACAACTATCTAGCAAACAACTGCTGAATCTTTGGTATATAAGGGAATGTTTTTGCCAACTTTTCAGTATTGAATCTGTATTTTGTTTTGCAAGCTTTGGGCAAAACTCTTCCTCATCATCTGATGACTCATAGAGTCTCTTGTCTGGCTTCACTTTTGGGCCTTGTTTGTAACATTTCTTTTTTCTACTCTGTAGAATAATGCTTGAAATATTTTAGATGAAAGTCCAAGCCTCATTCTCAGTGGCAAACTTTATTTTTTAAATAATATTTTATTTTTTTCACTTATACATGAAAACAATTTTTTTTAACATTCAGTTTTTATAAAATTTTGAGTTCCCAATTTTTTCCCCTCCCTCTCTTCCTTCTCCCTAAAATGGCAAGTAATTTGATACAAGTTATATATGTGCAATCGTGTAAAACATATTTCTATATTAATCATGTTGTTGTGAGGGATAATTTATAGTTTCCCCATTCTGAAAAATCAAATCTAGAATGGCTTCAGTATTCACTAGGCCTAGGTTTAGGTCACCTGACCTTCAAGCAATCTGGGGCTTAGCAATGGAGACCCTCCCCCAGAGCCAGCTCAGCAGAAGATCAGGATCCTTTGTTTCAGAAAGATTCCGGTGCTTAATTCCGGTGCTTAGGTCGTGGGTCGGCCCCTCTGCCAACGAGAGTGAAGGCCAGTTGGGGGTGTTGGATTTCTGCATTAGAAGAATATATAACCATGGGATGGCTTCTACCTGTTGCTCTCTCCCTGCCACCATGTGGGTGACAGGGGCAGAGTCCTTTCTCATGAGAAAGAATAAAGACCTTTTCTGACCTTAGATTCAGACTCTGAACTCTTTTTCATCTCACACAGCTTGGAGGTTCCACCAAGATATTTCGGACTCCTCTCTGGAGAGAGTGAGTGCTCTCCAGCCTTGACCAACAGGTAAAGGACGTCCCACTGACTCTTTTCAGTGGTAGTGAAGAGGAACCCAAAGAGGGTTAGGGGTGCTTGAGACACAAAAATACCAACATGCTGGGTCCTGCTGAAAGAATTCCACTCAAGTCTTCTCAGCCAAAGAAAAAGTAAAGTTTATTGAAAAATATGGGGTAGACTCTCACAGAGCAAGTCTCTGCTAAGCTATTCTACAGCTCTCTCACCCAGATGGAGGGAAGATGGGGTCTTATATACAGAGGAATGTAGGGCTGGTTCAGAGGAGGAGCCTGGGGAAGGTCTTCAGGAGGAGTCAGTGAGGTCAGGCTCCATTAATGAGTTTGAGGAAAGACTTCAGGTGGAGTTAATGAGGTCAATACAAGAGTGGATTGATATTTTGATAGGCTCAAGGGTAGGAAGCAGATGGACATTGGAGGGCCAGGCTAGTAACAGGTTTGGGTCCAGCCTCAATGAAATACTTATGGCCTCTGCAAATGCTTCCTGAAGATTCAATCAGACTTCAAGAGGTTTCCCAGAGTATGTACCTCAAAGATTCAAGGAGAGCTCAAAAGGGGGAGGAGTCCCAGAGCCTATACCTCATCAGTAGGGTGGGGGAACTACTCCCCTCTTTAGAAAATGAAACCTGAGGCAGTCTGAGACTGAGATCCGAAACCGCCAAAAGGGGGGAACAAAGATCACTGGAAATCACTGTTCACAGACCCAGGTAAGGAGAGGCTTGGGTGACTTGGTGATGGGTGGGGTCAACTCAGTCTGGCCAGGAGTCAGGGCAACCAGGAGGCAGTTTTCAGGAGGAACGCTGATGAGCAGTCCCTGGTGAGGGCTCCTCCGAATTCATGCCTGGGCACCCCAAGCTCTGGACCAAGAGGTTGACAGCCTATAAGGGAAGGAGGGGGCTGGCTCACGAGCCATGTCACCTGCCTCTAGTAAAAGGGAAATTTTCAGCTTTTACCCTCAAGCTGCTAAGTCAATTAGGAAGAAATGTTTCCTTCAACGACCCCTTGATAATCCCTTGCAGATAAATTTTGCAAAGTTAGTTGAGACTGTGTTTGTTCTGTATTTCTTTTGTTTTTGTGTGGATATGTGTGAAGTTTGTCTATTCATAAAAGAAGGAAAACATTTTGCCATTCAGATTGAAATGCCTTGGGAAGTTTAAAAATCTTCCTTCTCTGCCTAACTAAACTTAGAATGGAGAGAGAGAGGATTAAGATCTTTAGCAGATAATAGGTAAGTGAAGCCTTTTTTTGTTTGTTTGTCTCAAATGCCTAAGGCAGAGGTAGGAGGAGAAACAAAAGGCCTGATTTGTGTTAGTTAGGGTGGGAGAAGGAGTCACTACTCCCAGCTCCACCACCTTTAGAAGGCTGGAAGATGGTGCTAGTGAATTTTTAGCCTGACTTCCAAACTAACAAACCAAGTCATGGAAAGTTAGAAGGGATAATGTCCATCCACCTTTCAGGCTCTATTGGAATTTAGTTTAAAAAGTTTAGATAATCATTAAATTCCTAATGCCCTCAAAAGGTAGCCACACCCAGTTAAATGTTAATGCCAACCCTTTGTCTATGAAGGAGATAAGAGACAGGAGGGGGGAGCAAGAGGAATGAGCCTGGGTGCCAGAGGCCGAGCTGCCACTCTGCATGCCAGCTGCAGGTTGGAGTCTCCAGTGAAGGTGAAATGGAGATCATACATACATGAGCACACAACTCCAAATTTCAACTATCATTTATGAAATATATTTGTGAGAAGTAATTATTGGTAATTATGTGAAGAAAAGACCAGTGAAACCTCCTAAGTTTTGTCAATTATGTGGGAAAGATTTTTATGACCTGAGAATTTAGAAACTGTGTATTAGTTAATGATACTGAGATAAATTGTTTTTGAAAAAGGGAAATATTCTTATTAAGAAATGTTTCACAAGATCTTTTGTTATAAGATGATGGGGAACAGATTAGCAGACAAGGTGTAATGCCAAGCAAAGGCAACTTCCAAGGTTCGGATTACCAGCATAGCAAACCCCATTTATTCAGCCAACATTCACAGAACAGGGAAAATCAAAATAGAGTATAACTCATTCATTTCACAAGTAAGTTCTTAATTCAATCTGGGTTCTATTCCACCCCTAAAAGGTACATGCTGTTAGTCAAAGTCTCTTCTCAAATGGAGATCAGACTACTCCACCCCTAGGCAATACATTCTTTTGGTCAGTCAAAGTTTCTTCTCAAAAGGAGAGAGTTCTTCTCAAATGGAGATCAGTTTCCAATCATAAACAAAATACACTCACAAAAAGGCCAAAGGTTTCCCACCCCTGGACTCAAAGTAATTACAATACCATCCATTAACAACAAGCACTTTCTCAAAAGGGAGCAGGAGAGCACAAAAGGCCATCGCCCTTAAACCATAACAAGGTCAAGACAACATCTCAGCATGGAAAGGCCAAGGAAAGACCCTTCTTTCATCTTCACTTGAGGCAAGCCCTCAGCAATCTCAGTTCC